>CM066215.1:18619528-19219528 GCA_033675125.1 Athetis lepigone | reverse complement strand
AAATCAGATTTACATTATTATAAAATTCTTAAATAAATTTTAAAGTCGTTCTCTCTTCTTAATACTCGTAATAAAAACAAAATAAAAGTATCTAAAATCACTTCAAAAAAGACAATGCACCGGGTATTTAGTCAGAACGGCCCAAATCGAATGGACCGCAGGCCATTCGACCGTAAACAAAAATTATCTACGTTTCAAAGGACCGGACCGGTGATAAAATGATTTCAAAATAAATTTAAAGGTACAGTCGCATACATTGTAATAGTCGCTAAGTTTATAAATTTTAACTATTTCATTATTTAAAATCACCTAAATAAACAGAATACATCTTCATAACCGGTTGGCACGACTTGAGGTAGCTAGCTCAACAATGACCCTTACCAATGAGCCTTATTGTTTATTTCAACTTGTTTAACTTTTGCACCCGAATGTTCTTGATGTAGTTTATGACACTGAATTTGTTTACCAGATTATATCACCGGTCCTTTGAAACGTAGATGTTTTTTGTTTACGGTCGAATGGCCCGCGGTCCATTTGATTAGGGCCGTTCAGACAAAATACCCAATGCACCACTTTACACATAAATAACAACGTGATCTATTCATTTCTTTTTTTTTTTTTTAGTGCACCTACCATGTAATCTCTGCACCACCCTGGGTAGACTGGTAGAGAATGCCTAAGGCATTAAGTCCGCCATTGTACATATGTGCATAAAGTTTAAATAAATAAATAAATCTGTAATTCACTATTCGAATATAATTTTGGAAAGAGTATTCGAATAATTCGAATATTCGAATTTTCGATTGCAACCTCTAGTTCCTATAGATAGAGTAAGAAGTTGTGTACTCACTGACACTACTTGTATGTTTTACTATATTAAAGCGTTATTAGTGTTACTTCAACACAATGTCATAATATTGTTATCAGTTTTAGTGATGAGAAATAAGCTATTTTATTTATGTATAAAGTTATTTTTCAAAACTAAAATCTAAATTGTCAATAATGTTTTAATGTTTTTTTAAATAAGTTTTTAGTTATTTTATTTGTAAGTATGAATTGTTTTTGCTGTGATTATTTGACAATAAATATTTAAAACTCTGATTACGTTTATGATTTATTTGCCACCACATACATATTACCAAAACAACACCACATTCTCTGGTACATTCCGTGTGTTAGTCTGATTCTAGGTATTTATTCATAACTGTCCACGTTGTAGCAAGCACTTATAATTTATTGATTGTTCGTTAATCATGGTAATTAATACTACATTGAATGCAAAGTTTATTTATGTTTAGACATGATAATGATGAGATATAAAACCTGCCTTTAAACTCGTGCGATGATTAAGTTTAACGATTATAAGATAAACATGATAATCGGCTTATATACTTTATTTTTAATCTAAACTAGTCTATACTAATATCATAAAGAGGAAAGATTTGTATTTTTGTATGTAACAAATAAACTCAAAAACTACTGGGCCGATTAAAAAAAAAATCATTAAAAAGCTTAATATTCACAATCGTGAGATCAAAAACATACAGTACATATTCAACCAGAAAGTCAAAATAGAAGATCCTCGCAAAGCTAAAAGCATTGCACAATGTCAGCGATGCCAACAGTATGGTCACACCAAGAATAATTGTATGAGACCTCATCGATGTGTCAAATGCGGAGAAGGTCATAAAAGTTCAGATTGCACAAAGAAAGATAGAACCACTCCAGCCAAATGCGCACTATGCTCTTGTGACCACCCAGCAAACTATAAAGGCTGTGAAGTGTACAAACAAATTTTGACTCGCAAGAATAACCGCATCCCACGCGACAGGATGCAGCACTCCCAAACAGTATTAAATCCTGCAGCTGACCAACCCACTATTAATACACGAGACTCAATAAAAACGCACCAAAAATCTTATGCAGAAGCAGTTCATGGATCTAACTCTGCATCTCAAGATCGATCCCAAGCTAACCAACAGCAAGCCCACACACTAGAACATATTCTCATCAAGCAGAGCGAAAAGATGGATCTCCTAATTCAACAAATAGGTTCATTAGTGAGCCTTATTACTACTCTCGTCTCAAAACTTACAAAATGATGTATTTATTCATAGCTGCCTGGAACATCAATGGCATTGCACCCAACACAAATGAGCTAGAAGAATTTCTTAATGAACATAAGATTGATATATGCCTGATATCAGAATCTCACACAACAGTCAGGAGTGACATACGTATACGTGGCTTCTGCGTGTACCATACCCCTCACCCAAGTGGCGGATCACATGGCGGTTCTGCTGTCGTAGTAAAAAATAGTATAAAACACTATCTACTTGAACCCTTTGCGACTGATTACCTCCAGTCAACGACTGTTAGGGTAGAAGATCCATCAGGGCCTTTTAATATCTCCGCTGTATATTGCCCGCCTAGACATAATATCAAGGAAAACATGTTTGCAGATTTCTTTGAGACCCTAGGAAATACATTTATAGCAGGGGGCGATTGGAATGCCAAACATAACCACTGGGGTTCTAGGCTCACATTGACCAGGGGACGCGAACTTAAAAAAACCATGGATGCAAAGAATATGTCAACCTTGTCTACAGGTAAACCTACATATTGGCCAACAGACAGGAACAAGCTCCCTGACCTTGTTGACTTCTTTGTCACAAAAAACATTTGCCACAAATTCACCCAAACTGAATCTTGTCTGGACGGTTCATCAGACCACACCCCCATTATCCTAAGACTGGGTAAGACCGCTGCCTATTACGAGCCTAACGACGTACTCTATAATTATAAAACCGATTGGGATAACTTTAGGGAGTATGTTGAGGACAAGATTAATCTAAACTTATCTCTGAAATTGCCTGAAGATGTTGACAACGCATGCCGGTACATTACTAATCTTATACAAGTAGCTGCGTGGAACAGTACTCCTGAGCTTAAGAGACTGGCACACAGCTCACTTACTCCACTCGAAGTCCGAAGCAAAATTGCTGAAAAAAGACGTCTGCGCAGAATCTGGCAAACATCACGTAATGAACAGGACAAAACTCTCCTTAACCGGGCAATCAAAGAACTCAAAGAGATCCTTGCGAATGCTAGAAATGAAGAAACACAACAAAGACTTGAAAGAATGTCTCCTAATTCAAATGGCATCCACTCTCTATGGAAAGCGACTAAACACCTACCATCACCCCAGCAATGTTTCCCTCCTATTAGGTTAGGGAATTCCTGGGCTCGTTCTGACCAAGAAAAGACTGATGCTTTTGCCACCCACCTTGGCAATGTCTTCAAACCAAATGAATCTTGTGTTCCTGAGGATCCTGAAATAGACAACATTCTTAACCAGGACTTGCAACTTTGTCTACCACTGCGACCAACTTCTCCACGTGAATTGTCCAGATTAATATCTACAATGAAGTCTAATAAAGCACCAGGATTCGATTTAATTACTCCTAAAATACTTAAGGAGCTCCCCCGCAAAGGACTTGTCTTCCTCACTACCCTTATCAACGCTTCTTTCAGGACCTCATATGTACAGTCGCGGTCTGAAAGTGGTTACCACCATAAGGATCACAATTGCATGCACACATTAAGGCCACAAGTTCTAAATGTCTATTTCATGATAATTTGATTAATCTAAATAATTTTTTTCTAATGATATGACAATCAATCGCTTTAGGTGATGGACTGACTACTAAAAAGGTTTGATATACAGAAAACATACTTTGAAAAACATTTTTTTTTAAATAAGAATATGAAGAAATAATAAATAAAAGTTTAAAAAAATCTTTATTCAATATCTGGTATAACATCACTCCGCAGCTATGATTAATTTAGTTTTTGAATAAGAATATGAAGAAAAAAAGCACTGAATAAAGTCTTTGGTAAATACTATCTGACCCCCGCGGTTTTACCCGCGTAGTTCCTGTTCCCTTGAATTTAAATAAAATACTTTCTTATGCCCTTGCTCAGGCTATAGACTAACTCTGTACCAAATTTCATTTAAATCGTTTCGGTAGTTTTGGCGCGAAAGCGAGACAGACATACAGTTACTTTCGCAATTATAATAGTAGTATGAACTAGTACGGATCCACAGCTACGACCAATTTAGTTTTTTTAAATAAGAATATAAGGAAATAATAAATCAAATCTTAAAAAATCTTTATTCAATATCAAGTAAAACATTACTCCGCAGTTACGACCAGTGCATAGATGCAACAAGACACGCGCATAGATCAGTATTTCTGGTTTCATTTTCTGGTATCACTCGAGCACAGCGTGATCTATCTCGTAGTAGGCATCATCACTTCTTCCTGAATCATTTCCATGATCTATTATTTGGTCTTCTTCGCCGTGACATCTTATTCAAACCTCACAGTAAATCACAGCACACAATAGCTATAATGAATTTAGTGATAAGGCACTAATGATATAAAACTATGTCCATGTTCAAAGATTGTCCCTTGCTCCAGGGTTAAACTTGCCATTTTATTTCGATATGAAAAAAAAATATTTCGTAAAATTTTACTTTTGTCTAAACGACGTTCAAACAATATTTTTTGACAAATGTCAATTCAAGAAATTAAGAAAAGAGTTTATAGGCACTTACTTTGGCACTATACCTGTCACTGTTATACAACTGCCAAACGTCAAGTGCACGATAGAGACGAAACACGGCTAAGCCGACGCCGTTGCTTAGTAACGTCTTTGTTATTCTCGTTGTCTCATTTTGCATAATAACTTCTAAAAGGTAACAAGTAACATGATATGGCATTTTAGATTTTAATGAAAAAAGTGTGATATAGAATGTACTTTCAAAATTGGTAAACCTTTTCAGACCGCGACTTTACCTGCTCTATGGAAAATCTCACAAATCGTGATGATACACAAACCAGGAAAGCCGGCGGACGAAGCTTCATCTTACCGCCCTATTAGCCTCACCCCAGTACTATCGAAGCTATGGGAAAAGGTAATACTTAATAGACTGAAACTACACCTCTCAGAAAACAAAATTATTCCCGATTACCAATTTGGTTTCCGTGAGCAACACTCCACCATAGAGCAGGTACACCGAGTCTACCGCACCATAAGACAATGCATGGAAAACAAGGAGTACTGTTCAGCTGCCTTTCTTGACGTCCAGCAGGCTTTTGATAGGGTGTGGCACAAGGGACTACTGTGCAAGATAAAACAACTTATGCCCCACTCATTTTACCTGTTAATGAAATCATACCTTAGTGACAGGTATTTTCAAGTTAAACTGCGTGATGCAAGATCATCCCTTGTCGCGTGCCTGGCAGGGGTACCTCAAGGCTCCGTTCTGGGCCCAGTTTTATATAATATCTTTACCAGTGATCTTCCTCAATGTGTTTATGTCTCTGTTGCAACCTTTGCTGATGACGCAGCATTCCTAGCTTGTAACAAAGATCCTAAAAAAGCAAGCAGCATATTGCAAAAACAACTTACCCAGACCAACGATTGGCTTAACAAATGGCGAATAAAAGCTAGTGCGCCTAAATCCCACCACATTACATTTGCACTCAGACGTGGAGACTGCCCATCGGTAAAACTGGGCCAGGAAGCCCTGCCTCAATCTAGTTGTGTGAAATACCTGGGATTTTACTTGGATCGCAGACTAACATGGAAAGACCACCTCAAGACAAAAAGAACAGAAATCAATTACCGCTTCAGAAACCTGCTTTGGCTTCTGGGACGACAATCTGCACTATCTCTGAGTAACAAACTAAGAGTGTATTGTTCTATTATAAAACCAATTTGGACATATGGCATTCAATTATGGTCTTCTGCTAGCAAATCAAATATTATGTGCATACAAAGAGCCCAAAACAATATCTTAAGGGTCATAGCAGCTGCCCCCTGGTATACACGCAACACGGAAATCCATGAATATCTTGAAATGCCAACAATCCTTGAAGAAACGGAGCGGTACCTAAAGAGATACAAGGAAAGATTGAACTCTCATCCAAATCCTCTTTCACACTCACTACTGGTGCAGAACCATCCCAAGAGACTCAAGAAAGCCGATGTTGTGCTGCCTGACTAAATAGAATTGGGACACTGGCCCTAATACTATAAAAACCAAGATTTAACTTCCACGCATCTGATCATAGTCTAAGTAGACTGATTGCAGATATAAAATTTCAAAAAAAAAAAAAAAATTAAAAAGCTACATCATCCCTGAGTAACATAGGCTATATTATATCACGCTATGTCCTAAGGGCGCAAAGCAGTAACCAAAAACAAATAATAACCAAATGTAAATTTCATAATGTTAATAGGCGTAATGATTATTAACATTTTTTTTTATATCCTGGGACAAATAAAAAGATTATTAACATTATAGTATTAACGCATAAAATAAATAGGAATAATGGTAAAATATTTAACAGACTTATAAATATGTAAGATTCTAAGTATGTGTACACCATCAATTAGTTAACTCTCCAATTCGGAGTAATCCAACTCGAATAGCCTTCGTAATAATTTTTTTATAACCACCAAGAAATAGGAGCTCTGCCAATCGGGGCTTCGACAAGCCCTGAGCTAATAATAATCCATACTAATTTAGCTAATAATAATTATAAATAGGAAAGTGTGTCTGTCTGTCTGTCTGTATGTTTGTCTTTCTTTCACGGCAAAACGGAGAGACGAATTGACGTGATTTTTTAAGTGGAAATAGTTGAAGGGATGGAGAGTAACATAGGCTACTTTTTGTCTCTTTCTTACGCGAGCGAAGCCGCGGGCAGAAGCTAGTTAATTAATAATTGCTTATTTGGAATGCCTTTAAAATATGTTATGTTATAATTATGAATAAACATATTTATGCTTTAAAATATCATGGTTAATAATTATTGTGATAAGAAAAATCCATACTAATATTATAAATTGGAAAGTGTGTCTGTCTGTCTGTCTGTCTGTATGTTTTTCTTTCTTTCATGGCAAAACGGAGCGACGGATTGACGTGATTTTTTAAGTGGAGATAGTTGAAGGGATGGAGAGTAACATAGGCTACTTTTTGTCTCTTTCTAACGCGAGCGAAGCCGCGAGCAAAAGCTAGTAGAAAATAAAAGCTTTAAAATGGCGTAAACTCTTACGCGCAAATAGACTTATGCGAACATATAATACAAAGGTATGACAAGCTACATAGTTAGTCTTAATTTTTTTTGCAAATGGTTAGGGAACCTACTTTATATTCGATAAGATTTTCTGTTCGAGTTCCTTTCAGTTCCATCATTAAAAGAGGTTGATGGCAACTAAAGTATTTTTTCTTAGTTTTTGACGATCTGAAGTGTCTTTTAAATGATCTATTACAAAATGAGTTGAGTTTGAGGTACCATGTTATGCTAAAGTTATCGTAATAAGAGTTTCGTTAAAAGGTTACAATTATTGTAAACATAACAATAAATAAACAATTACAATTTTAGGAATCAAGTGTAGCTTTATTTGCGCCATTACTTTTACACACAGCGATTTCTTTTACTTTTCTCCATAGAAATATAAAGTACCTTTTAGGCCAGGGTCCCTAGCTTTTAAATTATGAAATTCTTAACCTAAAGATTTCCTAAGTTTTTCAGAGATCATCGCAAAAATGTGTTCTTTCGGTAAGATTTTTATTATTTTTGGAATTTGTTTCCAGTAATTTATTACCACATTTCATTCTCCATGTAAGTAAGTATATTATATAGCAACAGTTAAATGTTTCTTACTACGAAGTCACCACGTAGGGCCAATGTCTGCCGGGGTTGCGGAATAGTTCTAACAGTTAAAGCGGTCCGAGCAACCGATGGAACATGGGTGGGTTTTAGTCAGCAAAAGTCTGACACGGAGACCATCATTTGATGATTTCCCATTCATAAAAAAGGTATGATAACTTATAAAGAAAACATTATAAACTTTTGAATGGAGATATGAAATATGATAAAAACATAGCAGTATAATTGGGCGAGCGTGTCCGGGCTGACCGCGAGTCGCGCGCGACAGCCTTGAGCTCGTGCGAGGTACCGTTACCGTGTGATTCAGACTGATCTCCTCGCGTGCCGATCATATTACCAACAACACACTTTTTGCATGCTCGCAGATCTTAATGTAAAAACCCGCCGCCTACCTAGTGCACATGAGTCCCAAAAGTTTCGTAGAACTTGACTTGTCTGCACGTAGTTAAGTGCTTTTTCATTCATGTATGTGTTAGTCGTGTCTAGTTGCCTACATCAGCCGACTAGCTTCGTTTCACCTCGTGTGTCTGGAGTCACGTGAAGCTGTGTATCTGGCTTCTAATAAAGGAATACTAATCTTGATGGAAAACAAAAATAATTGCAGCTTTAGATGCCGCGTCAAGCTGATGACGTAGATCGGATGTAGCCACACGTCATATCTGCTATAACAGTAATGATAAGCAAAGCTTAAACTAGTTCCGCCACCGGGACAGACGCAGGAAGAGCGGGGGCGCGGCGGGGGCGGCGGGGGCCGGTCCGATTACATTAACAGGTGATTCTGATTACACGAGCGATCGTTATACAACTCGCCGCTGACTCACACACGCATCGACAAGGGAAGAAATGTGTTGCAATACTTTAGTGGATTATTAACTGATTCATCATCATGTGGGAATCTCTAACGAACAAGCTACGTATTTAACTTTTTTTGGCAAATAGTTGTCCAGTGATTAAATATCAGCTGACCTGTTGAGGAAACTCAAAACACGTAACTTTAATACGTAGGTATAACTATGTAATTGGAAAAAAAATATCGCGCCGTAGTCGCGTAGCAACCAAATACACAATTCTAAGCCGCGCCGTGCCGTCGCCTCCGGGGAATGCTACGTTTGCTACGAGTGCTACGAAAAATTGTCTGCAAGCAATAAACAATAGTTACGTTATTTTTCATATAGTCAAGGAGTAAAATTTTGTTATTCAAAATGTAGTTGAATGAATTGAAAGAAAAAAGAGATATAATATTGCGACATTTGATAACTCCAGTTTTCAGCCGCTGTACTTGCTGCTCCAAGACGCAGCCGTAAGGCAGTGCGGTGCGGTGCGGTGCGATACGGCACGTAGGGGCATCCCCGTACAATAACGAAGTCATCGCGTGTGCGCAGTACATTAATTAGCATACATTATGCTACTAATATTATCTTGTTTTATCCTTGACGAGCAACCTTAGGCGCTATATTTAGTTTATTATTATCTAACTCACTGCCATTAACCGGTTTATAGATCTGAACAAAATAGTTTTATTGAACTAGTGTGCGTGTTGGTCCTCAAGAGTAGCGCGAGCCGACATTGTAATGTCACTAGTCCAGTGTATTTAACAAATAAATAATATTGGTATACATCGATACAATACAAACATAATGTTTAAAAGCGAAGTGAATCCCCGCACTGTTGCAATATGTAAGCAGAGTCAACATGAACTAGCAACATGGCCGACACCGTTGACTTAATGCGTTTCGTTCATGAATATGAATAAATACTGTACACATAATATTAAAAGTAAATTGATTATGTGCGAATATGCGCGGGCGCGTGTCATCATTGGCAAGCGTGCCGGTTACCGCACAGCGGCGCGTGCGCGGCGTGCGCGGCGTGCGCGGCGTGCGCGGCGTGCGCGCGCCACTCGCACACAATTATCAAGTCGATAAACTAAATTAGACATCACTCTTGTTTACGCAGAAAAGTTGTGAATTTTCTTTAACTATAAAGCTTCGATGTTTGATGGATTCTGGGTAGGGTAGGGTTATCGCTTTCTATCATCTATATATTATACTAGCTTTTACCCGCGACTTCGTCCGCGTGGAATAATAGTTCCCGTTTTCAGGGGATTTCCGGGATGAAAACTATTCTATGTCCTTTCTCGGATCCCAGACTATGTCTGTACCAAATTTCATTCAAAATTGGTTTAGTAGTTTAGGCTTGAAGAAGAGACAGACAGGCAGAGTTACTTTAGCATTTATAATATTAGTACGGATTAACTGTGGAACTATATGGAGCGTACACAAAAAGATGTGGCCGTCATCTTGCGAGTCTCGTCAACTACGCCTGGGTCTCTGTCCGGGGCGTGAAGCTTGACGCTGCCTCACGCGCCCCACCGCTTTCGTCTCCAGCGTGTCTGATTCGCAGGAGGCGACGGCTTCCTATTCAGTCTCGCCCCGAAGCGTCAAGCCACGCTTCGGGGCGAGACTGAATAGGAAGCCGATAGAATCAGCGCCAATAGCCTCTGCAAGGACACGGTGGTGGTTCGCCTAAGCGGGGTATACCTCCACCGTATGCTACACCGTGTCACGCAGGTGTCACTTCTGCCCGAATCCGACATAGGAACCTCCTGAAATGTCCGTGTGCGGTGAGGACCTGTGTCGGGCGATACGTGAGAACGTCGAGGCGTCATTCCAGCCACTCCTTAAAGAGGGATGACCAGCACTGGGTTGCGACAGTCGCAGTCTCCATGAGATCCCGTCGGAGCTCTGTGTGCCGAGTGTTAGTTTCGCCCCAGCGTTGCACTTCCACGCGCCACTGTGCGTGGTACCCACCCCGGTATGCTGGCAAGAATCAGGCAGGCAGGAGATCTTGCGGTATCCCATGCACCATCCAAAAGACCATAACCTTCTAGGACACCCTCAGTAGCCGGGCCGGAGTCAAGGCACGCCGGTATGCTGGCAAGAATCAGGCAGGCAGGAGACCTTGCGGTATCCCATGCACCATCAAAAAGACTATAACCTTCTAGGACACCCTCAGTAGCCGGGCCGGAGTCAAGGCACGCCGGTATGCTGGCAAGAATCAGGCAGGCAGGAGACCTTGCGGTATCCCATGCACCATCAAAAAGACTATAACCTTCTAGGACACCCTCAGTAGCCGGGCCGGAGTCAAGGCCACCCGCGTACCCGCGTTATGTTAGATTTTTGGTTACTGATCGGCTTTTGGTTACTATAGGACAATATTATTGTGTTATTCTCATGTCTTCATCATCATCTCGCTAGCCTTTTCCCAACTATGTTGGGGTCGGCTGGTCGAACCGGATTCAGCTGGATACCAGTGTTTTACGTGAAGCGACTGCCTATCAGACCTCCACAACCTAGTAACTGGGCGACACGACGATACCCTTTGGTTCGACTGGTCAGACTTTCTGGCTTTTGAATACTCGTAACGACTGTCAAAGTTCTACGAATGACAACCGGGGCCAACGGCTTAACATGCTTTCCGAGGCACGGGATGTCAGTGATGTCCAAGATTAACTTTAGTAAGAACATATGAATTGAAAAAGTCACATTGGTACTTGCCCGGATTCGAACCCGTAACCTCTAACACGCGCCTTTATCTCGACCCAGATGTGTTATTCTGATGTATAAATAAGCTACGAATATCTTGCAAAGCCATCCGTATATAGATAGATAGATAGATAGAATATTCTTTATTGTACACCAATAAGACAAAAACATTAAAGGACAATACTAACAAATATGCAAGAGTACAATGCGACCTTTTTTCGCTAAAAAGCTATTTCTATGATACTATCATTTATATTGCTTGCTGCGGAGTAATATTAAAACTGTGAATATCTCCGAAGATATTTTTTGAAATCATAAATGACGTCCGCACAATGAAAATTACGCTAGGGGCATTTTGCGTTTTAGTAATTTTATATTATCTCCGAAACTATATGACCAATTGACATACTGTAAATGGCAAATCTTATCTGTATGATGTCCTTGTGATACTGAAATAATTTATTGTCATAAGAATTAATATTTTGTTGCTCAAATAATCAACCAAACGTAAGTATGCCGAAAAATCATTTTTTTAATGCAATAAAAGAAGTATAAAAGATAAAATATAAAAGATAGAGATATGGTATCGCGGACTTTTTTGTAGAAATAATTAAGACAAACCAAGTTGCCATACATTGTTTTTAATTTTAAGCAACTGTTTAGGCAGCGCACGCAAATAATTCTGTTTTAAGAGGTAATTTTTTCCGACTTGCTAGACAAAAGTTGCGATAGCTCGGTTAATATACATGTTATAAAAATAATTTATAGCCTATAGCACTCAGGAATAATGTAGCTTTCTGCCAGTGAAAAAATTTAGGAATTGGTTCATTAGTTCCAGAGATTACCCCAAACATACAAACTTACAAACTTACAAACATACAAACTTACAAACTTACAAATTTTACCTCTTTATAATATTAGTATAGAAGTATAGACTAGTATAGATGGAAATCTATGAAAAATAATAAAAATTGCCCCGAGTTTCAAATTCGGAAAAGATTGAACATTTGTTTTCTTTGTGGAATAAATGTATGAATGTAAAAAAAATAACTTAATTATGTGTGTGGTCAGTTAGTTCTAGAATATAAAGTTTGCCCGATATTTTGGTAAATAACCATTTGTAGACAGCAAATTGCTGTCTTTTGTAGACATTTTGAAATGGTTTGTGGTTAATCTTTTTGTCTTACACGAGTATGTAATTTAAAACCACGGACCAAAAAAAAAATTAAGTGCATTTTAAGGAAGATTAGCGAGGACGTTAGGCACTCTGACGCGGTAGTGAGTGCTTACGCAGGAGGCGGTGCGCGTGCGCAAGGGGCCAGCCACGAAGCGTGGCGGCGCAGGAAGTGACTCAGACGGATAGTAGAACCTCACACTCAAAAAAGACATGTATCTGAATTAACAAAACAACCTGTGACCTCATCAAAAAACAAAAAGCCGAAACGTGTTTTTTTTATAATTTAGATATTTTATTTTTAGCCCTGTAATTATGAAGTTACTGATGTTTTAATTTTTGCTAAGTTTACATGTGCGATTCTTAACACAACTAGAATAGGTTCCGTTACCTTTTTGATCCATTGTCATACCTTGAAAATCTAGCTATTATGGTCAAAGTGCATCTCAAGACAATTAAAGTCAACCCAAAAACGACTACAATAAGCGGTTCTGTTATGGAGTTCCACTGCCTTCCTATAGGCTTCTTAAAAATCAATTAGCGTCAAAGTGACAATTTCAAGACAATTCTAGGTAGGTAAATCACAGCCACCCATTATTGTTATGGAACTCTATCACTATATAGGATGGCTTCGATTTACCTATACTGGTAGTGCCTATACTTTTCGGCTTCGATCTGTTTGATGGTACTATTTTCTTTGGTATTATATATTTTTCAGCAATCATAATGAAACTGAATAATATTCAGTTTTATTCTATATCGAAGACTGACTTATTCGAAGTCTCAATTAAGCTGTTGCAATTACCTGTCCTATGTTGTGCGATGTAGAACCGAAATTGATATCCTATTAAATTCAAATATTAATTAATTAATTATGCGCGATCGTTAATATTTGAAAGTTTTTAGTTTTTTTCCTGTTACCCTATTTTGCTGTGCCTTACAGGGTCCATAATTGATATCACACAAATTGTTACCACCTTTATATGTACTTATAGGAAAGCAATAAAGATATTGAGTATTGAGTATTATATTTTTAACTTACCAATAATCTGGGTGTCTCTAATCTTGTGAACCGCCACGGTAATAAAGAATAAATAAAAAAATAAGTAATGTATAGAAGATGATTTTCTCTGAGACTATGGCTACCGCAACGGGAAGTCAAGGACAATATTAGTAAGACTATTTAACTAATCTTAATATAACGGTCTCCTAAAGAATTAAGCAACAGTAATCGACAGAAGCTGAGAAGTAAGACTTAGAGTTAGTCAAAAGTTACTCTGTTTATAAAATTGCCGCGACCCCGAGCAAGGGCCGGTGCGCAGCCGCCGCCCTTCGTACGAGTGCGTCAGGGCAGTCATGACATTTCATAGCCTTCATAAAAATTTATATCAATTTCCTAAAAAAACTGAACTGATTCATATAAAAATCGTACGTAATATAAAATATCAATAATATTATATATTTTAGTTTTCCCCCGAAACTATTAAAAGTATTAATCATAACTATGTATTACGAGTACATTTTTGGTCGTAACATCCTTAAACAATCAGTTATTATGGAATGTTTCAACAAAAATCGAAGCACCGTTATGTGACGTCAGCTGACCATGGCTAAACTCACTTTTCCTCCATGACACATCTCAATTACATCTTTAAACTACCCACAAGAAACTATGACGTAAAGAAATTACAGAAGGAAATCTTAGACATAATACATTTTGTCAGTGACGATAATCAACTTCCTCTAGTTTTGTTTAAGGTTAGTGGACGCGAACAGCAGAGGACTGCGTGACTTGAGAAGCATGCCACAGTTATATCGATTCAAATTCAAAACACGTCGTTTTCCTAATAGTTAACTAATATGTAAATTAAATAACAAATCGAGAGTCAGTACAATAATAATTGATTGCAAACATTAGTGCTACCTTATTCGATCTGATACGTAGTAGAGCCAACTAGTAGGCACTATGTCAGTGCGTCCATCAATGTCTTCGTAATACAGGTTTTGTTTTTGAAAAAAAAATATCAATCTAGTTGATATACAAAACTGTCAAGGAATTTCTTCAGTTACTTCTTTGCTTATTTTGTTTTCCTCACAGGAGGTGATAAAAATGTGTTCAGTATTGTTATATTTTGCAGTGTTGAAAAACAATGTTACATAATGTAGACGTGTTATAAAACACAAAAAATACAACTTGTTAGCAATCTGTACACACCTTTTTTCTTCTTGTAGTGCAACTTAGTACATTCTATTTCGTTTGTTAAAGTATAAAGTGCAACAGTTAAAGTTTCATTGTGAATAACATGGAAATACACGAAAACCCTATGAAAAAACTTTTCCTTTTTCACTAACTGTACCACGATGTTTTCACGCGCGTTGTGTTTGTTACTACTGCGCTCCTGTAGATCGTTGCGTTTATCCTTAGACGGGCTGCAGAAATATTGATACACTTTGATTGTAGAAATCGCGCCGTAATAGTTACGTTGTAGTTGAGGCGATTAAACATAAGATGATGTTCTGTAGCCAGTCAGAAATAATTAGAACGAAAAATCGTAACACTGCAGCATCGATTGCGGATGGAGTGTGGTGCTAAAGTTCCCGGTAGTCCGGGTGCCGGCGCGCGGTCCGGTCTGCGTGGCCCGGTCGCCGGCATCCGCCCCGCGTGCGTCACTCGCACTTTCACTGCGCACGCGACTCTTTCGCCGCGGCCTTGACCCGCACACGCGGTCCCACACATCCGTGCGCTCTACAAAAACATTCGTTTAGATAACAATATACTTTAAATTAAGAAAAATATATATTTATAGATGTTTAGGTATGTCATAATTTTCCAGGCATAAAATTATACTACCTATTGAATGCTCTAATTACAGACACAATTAGAAAAGCATTGTGTCTCGCGAGGATCCACGTCCTAGACACACGCAAGGTTAAGAGATTTATTTAATCCTTGGAACACACGTCGTTTGAGACACAATAGAAAGACAATAGCAGCCCGACAGACGGCTGTCGGTTGGTTGTCAAAATGTTAAATGCCCTCATGACCCAAATAAATTTTTAAAGAATTAGGCAGTTAAGGATGCTGGTAAGTATATAATATTATTGTATTATATTATACCTAATGAGATTGTCTTAATAGCCCACGGATTGTTTTCCTCGTCTCAAGCACCTTTGGAATTGCCCCCTTACCGTAACGGCACTATATGTTAGCTACCTTCCGTGACGATTTCCTCGCAAGCAAAAGTCACCCCTGCCTTTTTCCATGAATACTGAAATTGGTCCGGCAGGGGCCGTAACTCTTCTGTCGTTCTAGATAACAAGTGATCTATCTATTGTTTTAAATTCTGCAGTAGGCCCGCACTAACCAGGGAAGGTTCCGTAGTGTTGTGTTGTTCGGTGGTGTATTCAAGGATATTCATCGATTGTGGCTTCTAATGGAAAATATAGATTAGATCTCTTCCGAAAGCAACGGGACATTATGGCTAACTAATATTATTATTTCCTTATCTCGGTAAGGAAATAATACTAATATTAGTTATTGTTATTGTGTTATCAAAATGAAATGTTGCGGAAATTAAAAGTTTACCTCGGAAAAACCGTTTTTGATTTCACCCATATTTTATTTATTGCAACAAGATTTACTATATTGCTACAAGGTTACAAAAGCTCTTGGGAATTTCATGGTTAACCGTACGCCCGGTAAAAGTTGTAACCTTCAAATTAGATATCTACTTTAATGTGAAAGTAGTTGTGTCCAATGTATTTGTTTAATGTGTCTGCAGTAGATTTACATATGAATTGATGTACTTTGTTTGGGGAGGCTTACCAAAGATGTGAGACTACCCACAGTAGAACTTTTAGTAAGTGTGCTAGGTCCGACAGACACTGCAAGTAATGCACATACGCACCACATACGAATGGACACGAGTGTTGTTGTCGTGACGTTAAACTTGTTATTGTGGTGCAACGCGCTTGCAACTCTGTTTCGATGGGATAAGGAGAAAGCTGACATTATTTAGCGCTTGCACTGAACAGTTTTGATAAAAGACAGAAAAACGCGCATGCAGTGCACCTTTTTCCTATTAAATGGTCTTAATTGAAATTAAGTCCATTGAAGTGGGATAATGTTATGAAACATTGCGCGTGCGAGTGCGGGTCCACATAACCGACGTGTTGTGACGCGCGGCAGTTGCGCAACCCGCGGCGTCGCCCGCCAGGTAGCGGGGCCGCCTGTATGGGGGCCGCCGACCTTCAGCGTGGCTCTGCGGGGGCGTGTGTCGACGTGCTCTCAACTAGACGTGCACGGAAATTCCTTTAATGGGGAAATATGACCTAATATGATTTTGTTTTTCCGCGAGTTTATTACTTGAGAAAATTCAAGCTTGGACTAGCCCCAGTACTTTTAGTTTTGTATCCACTTCAGATTTAGTAATATTTACGTAACCTATTCTAGCATAAGCAACAATAAGCAAGTTTAGTGAAAACAGTGTAGTGTTCTTACTGCGCATACGTGGGTTTTGTTTTAGGCCGCAGGCCTGACAACCTTCTTACAGTCAAAGTTGTTGAATGGTACATAAGGTACACATTTAAACAATAGATATATCGTATATGAGTGTTGGGTCCTGAAGTAAATATCAGGGAACCAAAACATCGGAGGCAGCGCCGACGCAAGTCAGTAGGAACCACACGATGTTCTCACGTGCTGCGGCGCCAGTAGGGCACGCTCGCGTACAACATGCGCGCTCACACGCACATGACGCGGGCCCATCCTAGTGTTTGGACTACTTGCCGCGCTGGGCTCGCGGATTGACGCAAGACAAGAAGGCGGGTTTGCTGGGGCCGCGGGGGGCGAGCGCGGAGACCGCGGGGAGCGTGCGCGGGCCCCGCGCTGTGCGTGCGTGACGCAGCGCGCGTGACGCGTGACGTCGGCGTGACGCGCGGCGCCGCCACATGCGCCCGCGCTGTAGTGTCAACAATCAAACAAACTGTTCCTGTGCCGGATCCGCATCCTTCTCACACTAGTGATGCATTCAGCAAACTGAAGCATTAGAGTAAATAAGTTCAGTTGTTATTTATCTACAAGTACGTCACTGAGTTACTTAGAAGTCCGTAGTAAAGCCCTAGTCGGGTACAGTGTCAGAGTGCGATTTCTTTGTAATTCATAGACGTATCCGGGGTTATTAATATACTAGTGGTCGATCAGCGATATAAGTTCAACCAAAAATTAACTATACACAGGTGAAATTCAGTTTCCTTTATAGAGTAAAATTTTGGTAATTTTCTTCAATAATACTCTGTTTGGAGGACATGGCTGATTATCGCAATGATGAATAAGTAATTGAGTATTATTTAAAAATACAAATTATGTGGTAACTAATACACTGAAAATACTTTATGTATTGTTCATTATGTTTTCATAATATAAACAAACAGCGGAACAGAGTGATTCACGCGAGCTCCCCACTGATAGTGTAAGTCCTTGTGATAACACGTATCTGTATCGATTTAATAGGATAATCAGCTGAGGTGCAAGTTTCAACCGGTACGTCCGGCAAGGAAGTACTTAAAAAAATCATTTTTATCTTTTATCATTACGGCAAACAATAACTGAATAATTATAACAAGTCCACACTCGAATAAATAATGTGTTAACAACACACAAATATCTGCAAGTCACATCCATCGCGAATCGATGTTTGTTCAGAGATGTCGTTAAACTTAAAGTATAAAGTGCTAACTTGTGTTTACATTGATAGATGCTCGTATTCAAATATTTTGATCCAAAGTTCTGACAGTATTAAAACGCTTAAATACTTAAT
This sequence comes from Athetis lepigone, assembly GCA_033675125.1. Classification (NCBI taxonomy): domain Eukaryota; kingdom Metazoa; phylum Arthropoda; class Insecta; order Lepidoptera; family Noctuidae; genus Athetis; species Athetis lepigone. The sequence goes on along the minus strand of CM066215.1, from coordinate 19,201,245 downwards.
GTGACCGATCCAAAGTTCTATTTGGAAGAACAAAGGTGAAATAAATAAATATGCTGGTACAACTCACACACTCATCGCATCTGATCCCAAGTTAAGCTCTGCTAAGAGCTTGTGTTATGGTAACCAGACAACTGATATACTTACTTATAAAATTTATAAATACATACATATAGATAAATTACACCCAGACACAGAACAAACAATCATGCTCATCACACAAAGTTTGTTCTGGGTGGGAATCGAACCCACGACCTCCGGCTTAGCAGTCAGGGCTACTAACCACTAAACCAACAGGCCCGTCAAAAGAAATGTGCCACTGTACGAGTATGAGTGGAAACGTAGATGATGAGCACATCACCTAGACGTCTACTTACTCCAGCTCTTTTTGCACTGCGGGCTGGAAGCAGGTCCGGTAGTAAACCTCAAAGTTCTTAGGCATATTTTATAAAAGATAAACTTGAACCTCATCAAAAGAAACTCTCACTACTGTTACTGCTCTTAGCAGTGAGAGCGCCATGATAAGCGGCACGTAACAACTCGCGTACACCACGAGCACTCATCATCTATAGTCAACAGGCTACATTAGCATTTCGACACAATGACACTGATCTATGGTGTATGCATTGATATGGTAGGAGGTGTACGCATGCGTGGCAGGTTACAGCTGCGCGTACGACCTCTACGGATATGCGACGATCCTTATGTGTGTATGTGGCAAGTGTCGTCGACGAGCGTAGACTAACTGCCCAAAACTATGAATGAATGAATCAGGTAGTGATGTATGACGAGTGTAAGTGTATTCTAAATAAGTAAACAACTCTATATGTATATCCTGTCAATAATAAAAAGCTAGGTAGTAAAAAATAAAGGTAGATTAAGCAGATAGGTCGACTATGGGTCGAAATATCACAAGGTAATAAGGTGATGTAGCACAGGTAGACCATGATAACTCCTGCGCAAACATTGGCGAGGCGCCGGGGACTACCGCCGAGCTGTCATAATTGGCTTGTTAATTAAACATCATAAAGTTGTTCAAGATTAGAGCTTCAGCAAATAAAGGTTAGTTACAACTAAAATATTTGTTAATATTGATGGCCGTCCAGCTACCGGTGAAGATTAAATAAGCACGGCGACACTGACCTATTTGGAAACTTGCTAATCAAGCCAATTCATCTTCCACTACTCTTTAGGTAAGCACTAAACTTATGAAACTAGCTGGAAACCTTACCTTACGTACTGTAGGTAGGCTTCTTCCATTCCATAGAGCAACTCTAAGCTATAAGCACTCAGCAAGCGGTTGTAGCGGTGGTGATATGAGCACCAGGCGAGGAACAGTCACCACCAGTCTGTCACCACACTAAGTGATATTGTAGTAAAGGTTCACTTTACTATGTACGAGAAACTTGTAAGAAATTCACAAATGCGTCTGTCTTCAATGGCGTTTATTAGCGACTAACTTAGTACTTATTATGCAGCTCCTTAAAAACTATCATGACTGAAGTAAACGACACAAGACTAAGGTATGAGTGCATCACCGCAAACACCCCTTATCAGGTTGCTTCAGAACATATCACCCTGGTGGCATATTAGTCACGCTTACACAACCAAGTGAAACCAATGTCGGCGTCTTTGATTAAACAAACTGACAGACCTCTGAGAATTCATTCATGAATGAAACCAATTTATATTTGAACGACGTTAAAAGTTTTTTTTTCTACAATCCGTTTGACGGAAGTCAGGCAGTTATAGGAATCAATGAACGTAAGAATGTAGAAAAAAAAAGTGTTGTCGTAAAAGCGCCGCATGCGCCGGCGCTAAGTGCGTCCGCGCCGCTATACACCGCCACTACCGAGAATCTGCCTGCGGTAGAGAAACATATTAAAATATTTGTGAGCAACATCCGCTCGGCCGACCCTTATTGTTTAACATCTTAAAGGTTTTCGAATATAATAGCGAAGTGATCCGCTGAGGGTCGCTTATTGTCCTGTCGCGCAGCACTTATTAGTCAGCAATTATCAACAACAGCTAACACTTACTAGAAATAACTGTAAAATGTTGCCACAAAGATATACGTTGAAAGGTACTGCATATTTAATAACCTGATATAGATATATGAATATGATTGAATATTAATTACATAAGTATCTGTAAATGTTGCAAAAAATTTAGTGATCAAGGAAATCCTTAATCACTGAACTAATCTTAATCTGGTAAGTAAGCTTAGATAGCCTTACTTATAACTAATACTATATTGTGACTCGCAGTTATGTCGCAACATGTTGCAAACACAAACTAAATCACTTTCGATAAGGATTACAGTGATTACACTGTACAAAAGGTAGAGCAGTAAGTAATTATGTATTGTTCGTAAACATAAGTAGCTGTTTTTAGCGGGTTTACAACGCTCAACGGTCGAGCTAATCGCCCCACAATAAATGGACCCAAACAAAAAGGCGAGGTGTTAAGGAGACCTCATAAACCCATTCAGTTTTCGTCCATTCATCTCGCTTCTCGGTAGCTCGTGACTCAACACCGAGTACCGTTCGTTTCATCACTGGCATGCACCGACGCTGTGCAATTTCTTCTGACGCACGACACAGCTTCACTCGCTCTTTGGGAACTCCACACTTTGCACAACCTTGGCATGTGTTGTGCTAGAGCGACTGGTTTAGTGTAATCGGGCGTCACAGCACGCTCATAGCTGACCGACTGCTATGTTTGCGGCACACTTTGACGTAACGCTATCTCCGAGAACGCCAGCACGAGCGCGGCACGAGCGCGCTGAGATGCTGCCTTCTGAGAACCATTACAATTGACTCACCGCAGACTCCACGAGCTTTATTAAAGTATTAGTAAATTATGTATGACAAGATTATTCACTGTTGTGATTTGGATATCTGCTTTTCTGTAGTTAATTTCAGTTAGAAATGTCGTTATAATGTGCAATAATGGAGGTATGCTCCCGCGTGGGGCATCGACCGCAGGGCTGCACGCCGACCTGTCCGGGACCTGCTCATTGACTAACGGCGCAAGAATGCTTCTCAGAAACAAAAGGTGCAACAAAAACACAGTGCGGCGCGTCCGACCCGTCAATGGGCGAAGAAAGCTTTGCAGTAACCGATCATTAAGTTTTTGTGAGATTAGGGATGCGAGAGAATGCCGGAATGTTGTGAAATACTTATTTCTCGAAATAGCTAATGAGTTACTTTAGTATGCGACTTTTGGGTTTTGGGTGGTTTTTCTGACGTGGTGAGTAACCGCAGGGTGTCACGTAGTCACAACATGCTCTTGATCTTGGTATGCGCCGCGTGCGCGTGCGTGCGTTGCGTGCAAGTTTTCCCAAGTTGAAACATTATCGCAGACTGCGGTTAAGTTCCTAAAGCTTCTCCATAAATACTCCGTACTAACCACCAACAAACACTCCTGCGGCATACAAGCAAAACATTGTGGTGAATGCAGGACATGCAGTTACAAATGTTTCAATTCTGCCGAATCATCCCTATCGTGAGATAAGTATGAATCATGGCAATTGCGTTAATTATCATTTTCTAGTCATCTCGGTTTTGTCTCGGCATGTTCTATAAATAAACAGTGGACCTTTAATTTATCTTATAATTTTTAACTTTCGGCGGTTTTGTAAAAAGAACAGCTATAGTAATCCCCTATTTACAACATAGGAGTCCCAATAAATGCTATAAGTACTTAATTGGAAAGTTTATCTCATGTCCCTCAGTAGAAGTCCAACTTGAAACCTTGAAGTGTGTCCTTCTAGAAAGTTCTTGTCTCTGCTGGCTTGTAACCCTTGGCCCAATATTAGGAAGGTTCGTGTGGCGAAATGAGTTCAACAGACGGGGGCCCTTAGAATACCAATCACACATCATGACACTAGTTTACGAAGGTCCTTACTTTGTAACAATAACCATAAGGCTTCGTTTACCCCATGGTCTTACTTACAGTTCTAATTAATACTGAAATATTGTTTTCTCTTTCTCTGTTTTTTCATTCATCGTGGACTTTCACCATCGCACGAGGGCATAACTTCAAATGATCCGTGACTATTCGTCAAAATGCCTTTTGGTATCGGGATGACTTTAATGGTAATCAAAACGAGAAAATTATCAAAGCAGACGTATTTTAAAATCGGGCTAAATATCACTAACATGTTTTTTCTAATAATGAATTAGGAAAATTAATGATTGTAAGTTATTAAAAAAAAACTCAACGGCACGTTATATGCGTGACCTACTCGCGATATATTCCGAGCGAGTCACGCGACAGGAGGTCATTGTAACTGCGGCTGTGCATATCAGTTCTCGGTCAAGTGCCAATTAGTCTCCTGCATTAAACGACAGGCCATTGTTCCTCACGATGTTCTTGAATGAACGCTATCTAATGCAGTACTGGAACTGCCCAATTTTAGATCATAAAAGTAGGTAGGTGAGTTAGAGATTTAGATTGAAGGGTCGGTTTTGTAAAACATGATTTTTTTAAAAGAGTGTCCGTGGAGTTTCTCGCCTGTTCTTCTCCATAGAGATCTACGTATTGGAACAGGCAATCAGCGTCACTTTTCTGACTAACCGACCGACTCTTTGACAAATTATACGTACCTCTAAATGGTCTAAATGAAAAGTAATGCCTTAAATTTTGTTTTTTTTTTAAATCTTGCATTGGGTTAGCTCGCGAGTCTTGCTTCACAGATCACGGTCGGAACAGGATAATGTTGAATGACGCCGTTACCCACCTTGTCTTACGTACGAGATATCTATTAAATAATTTGTGGTTTTACTGCAATCATGACATCTTGGCTTATTGACGCACGGGATGTAATTAACGGTTGATTTTAACCTTTCGTAATCTTGTTTAGGTAAATGGACCTAGATAGCTTCTTAAAAGGGACTGGTTTATATAAATTTATTTAACGGGCTATATTAAAGTTACATGCTTGGATTTCTGGTCTATTTCTATCCTGCCATGTGGTTTATCAATTTGCTAGCATATCATTACGTTCTCTATCAATTCACTTGCACGTCATGCATAAGGTTGTTGCCACTATATTCTATTTTATTTCAATTCTTGGTCCTTGTTGGTAGTTACATTGCTATAACAATTTGTTATCAAGCAAAGTAGGTTCCCACACGTTTCTGTGATCATAAAATGCTAATCATGCGGTACTGTTTATTAAAAATAATATAAGTAAGTGTTAACAGGTATCTCAACAAAGCTTAAATAGAATCAATAAAAAATAATTACATAATGATGAACGGGGTATTCCTCAGAGCGCTCCTGTTTTGAAGCGCTCCTAACCAAGCGCTCCTAAAATATTCCGCGAAGCGCTCCTGTTGGGAGCGCTAAGAAAATCAAAGTAAAAATATTATTATTTCATTCCTCGAAGCGCTCCTATGACGTGACGATACCATAGGGCAGAGCATGAAGGATTTGTAAGAAACGATATCGATAGACGTTTTAAAATTCTACTATCATAATTGTTAATTTTTTTTAAATACTAGGGAAGCATAAATGAACTGGAACTACGTACTTTAGTGACTTCACACACAAGACACTAGCCGCTGTTGTCAACCCCGCTTCCCTGTCTCCGTGAATACACTATAGTACTTTAATAATCAAACTCAATGGTAAAATTTTCATGCGTGTACAACAAACATTGATAAGAGCTGAGTAGTATCGCAGAAGGAATTACTTCTAGTTCATTTCTGTTTTCCTGATAGCTATAGGTTATGTACTGTTATATATCTTATTACTACATTTTAGTTATAAACAATTACTAAATAATAAGATCGTTATAGTGAATAATAACAAAATAATTTTAGACTTTAATCGTTGGTGTACAATTTATATGAGATCATTTAGGTGCCTCCTGGCAATTTCTGCAACCCTGGTACTTTTAATCAAAGCTTTTATTTTTACTATTCAGTTATTCTACTATTTCTAGTTTTAATATAAACTACTAGTAACCGTCGAAATGTTTATCGATATAATTTGTTACGATCACTTAATGCTCTTCTCTATGTTTCGTCATAGGAGCGCTTCGAGGAATAAAATAATAATATTTTTAGTTTGATTTTCTTAGCGCTCCCAACAGGAGCGCTTCGCGGAATATTTTAGGAGCGCTTGGTTAGGAGCGCTTCAAAACAGGAGCGCTCCGAGGAATACCCCTGATGAACGTTTCATAAAACGCAAAAATAAAATTTATAGAGTCGCATTATTTGTGATTGATCTCTTATATTATTATAAGAAATAAACGGTAAACCAGTGTTAACCAACGTACTTATACCTAATTGTTACATGTTTCACATTAGCATGCAATGTGTGTCAATAAACATATATTAAGACGGTCGTATACCGACGGACGGTGGTATTATTATTAAGACGGTCGGTGCGAGATCGAGGTAGGTAATATATTCTTGTCAGTACAAAAATAAATAAAACTGGTCCTAAGCCCATCAGCGATCCTGTTGGTGACGTGTGGTTTTTTGTTTGACGTCACTGTTGGCATCACGCCGCCGGCTGCGCGCGCGCCGCGGGCGTGGTGGCGGTGGCCGTCAGTCGGGGGCTCCCGGCCTCAATGTCAAAACGAAATTCAAAAACTCTTCCCACGCTTTGACGTTTGTTCTTTGCAACATTTGTATAATACAAATGAATAGCTTAATGTATTGCTATGTGCAAAACTCAAAAAATAGTTCTTGTATTTGGAGGAAGGTCCTTATGAAAAGAAAAAATGAAAAATGATGAAATAACTGAACGCTTAATTTGGTTCTACGTATTTTTACTACGTCGGTCAGGGTTAGCTAGTTAACCCATTGGATGCTCTAATTACAGACACAAATAAAAAGGTATTGTGTCGCGCGTGGTTCCACGTCCTGGACACACGAAAGATTAAAGCAAAGTGTTACTAGTAATACACATAATTAGTTAACACGCTCTTAGGTTGTCATGTGAATCTGTGCGCTATCCACGAAACTGAAGTAGTTCAGTTGCAGTGCAGTTGCAGATGAGTTTAACTTATGAGCACCTGCATCTAAGCTTCAAAAAGTATAGTAATAACAACATTTATACTTTGTAGCTAATTAGTTATCGTCATATTGGACTAAGTTCAAATGATCTTCTTGTAAGTATGCATATTTAATGACATTAAAGTTACGGTTCCGATTCTAATTATTAGAAATAGATAACATTTAATAATAATAATACCAGCCCATAACTGTCCCACTGCAGGGCAAAGGCCTCTTCTCATACAGAGAAGACACGAGCATTGATCACCACCACGCTTGCTCAAGACGGGTCAAGAAAACATTTATTTGCAAAAAAAATGTATGTTTACAAAACAGGTGGATAATTTTATAAGGTGTCAATACATTTCACCTTACAGCATGCAAAGTATTTAACTATAGTGACAGTGCTATCATAATTATTTTTAACATATTAGAATATTATATCTACAAAACACTTGATTAATAAAAAAAACGGCGTTTACATTATCCGATGCTGAATTACAAATTGCAGGAACTCGTGATAAACTAAACCGCAACAGAAGGTATTGTAACTTCAGACTTTCAGACTAAAAGAGTACAGAGATACCATTTAAGAATAAAAGTTTACTAACAATATTTACTCTTTTAGTTTAATTGATAGAGAATTATTAAAGCTTCATATTAACTGTAGAAGTACCTGTAAAACTACTTTCATTGGAGCCATAAAACCAGTTTATAAACTACACCACGGTCACAAGCGACCAACATGCTAATGCATGGGCCATTTTATAAGCTGTCCAAACACGTAGGTTATTGCTCTGACATGGGGGACATAAATTTGGGCAATGGACAATGCGCCTGCGCCGCTGAGCGCACGTACGCACCCGCCACCAAGGAACCACGTGCCGCAGAAGAACCATTCCACAACGAACAGGTACCACTGAGGCCACGTGGGTCAAGAGCAAGGACGGCTTCAGTTTTCGCTAGTGCCTAACTCGTGCTCTAAGTAGTCTTGTCGTTGTACTGAGAGAGCCTTTTGTCATCTCCGTTGTGTGGCCCATTGACATCATGCGGTTTCTCATCAGGAAGCCCCGCGGACGCACTCCACATAACAATGAGGCAACGCTATATTTTTTTGAATAGGTGACTAGATCGACTCTTGATCAGATAAGATTGTAGCTAGTGTACCTGCTCGCATCCATACGTGCACTGGCTTAGAACCGAGAAAACTATCGGAGTCAGCACATTTCCCGATGAATTAACTTTAAATTCATCACTGGGTTTCCGACTGATAATAATTTTGCATTAGAATGTCTTTGTTATCAACTTCATAATAATTGAGGAATACCATACAGTGTTTTCTTCGAATATATGTACAGGTTTCTGTAACTGTTCAATAATGATGCGAGGGAAAATCGCTAAGGATAATATAATAGCCGGAACTTAATGGAGTGAATCACAATGTTGTAATATTTGTCTAATATGAGAATTGTATAATGACTATGACGTAGATGTTAATATGGTAATAATAACGTTACAAAATATTTATTTGTATCCCAGTTTTCCTTCCTTTAACTCTAAATAAGCCGTACTCATGACGTTACAATTTGGTGCTGTTAATTCAAGGGAAAACATACCATACCATATAATGCTAACAGAATGCATAAATATACAACACACGTTGAATTCATATTAGAAAGTAAGATAACGTATAAGAGAAGATGAACTGGCCCTGAGATACTTCCCTGAGGAACCCCAAACTTAAAAGTGTTTGTACTTGATTTAAAGTAACAACTACTTGAGATATACAAAAGTAGATTACCTAAGTGGTCTATTACAATACTTTGATGATAGTTATCGAATAATTACTCAGTGTAGTCTTTAACTTTACGTGTGATCATGGTCTACGAAATCGAATACTTTGCTCTTGTCAAGAATATGACAATCATACACCTGCTGTGGATTATTTAGAAAAATGATTCTGGATTTTAATAACTCTCTAGAGTTTGGAAAGTGAAGGATTGATGTGAAAAGATACCATCCGAATATGAAACTAAAAGTTAGAAAACGAAAACTAACCAACTGAAAGTTAGGAAACGACTTTTGACAAATGCTTGCACTGTTTGGACAGGCCCACTCAAATCTGTGTGCTTCTTTCATCAAGAGATCACTTCAGTTATTACCTTCATGGTCCTCGCATAATTTGACCAATACAATATTGTATGGACTTTAAAAAGAGACTTTGACCTCTGAGTTTGTTTCGGTTGTTTCTTCTCAGAGTAGTCCAGCTAGGAAACACCGGTCCCATCGTTCGATTAAAATAAGAAAAAAAATGACGTGTGAAAGTGTAATTTTTTACCTATTTACAAAAATAAATCATTTATCATTATCATTTATCGAAAGTAGATAAATGTAAAGTTTGTGCTATACGTTTTAATTTTCTGGTTGGTTTGTAACATCTTATAATACTTTTATATATAATCCAGTCCAGTATCTGTATATATATATCAGTACTGATACAGTGCTGAACCAGCGCCGGAATCCGTACTAATATTATAAATGCGAAAGTAACTCTGTCTGTCTGTCTGTCTGTCTGTCTTTCTGTCTGTCTGTCTGTCTGTCTGGCTCTTCTTCACGCCTAAACCACTGAACCGATTTGAATGAAATTTGGTACAGAGATAGTCTGGGACCCGAGAAAGGACAAAGGATAGTTTTCATCCCGGAAATCCCCCGGGAACGGGAACTATTAATCCACGCGGACGAAGTCGCGGGCAAAAGCTAGTTTACTATAAATCAGCCTTTAGCGGCTGGACATCAGTTGCTGAGCAGACGAGGACCAAACATAACAACAGTCTGGTCGAAGGATCCTCCCTTTTAAAAATCTTTCCACTCTATACCTTCAAAGGTCATTTCTTGTTTTTTTGTTTCGACCTCTACAGTATCTATTCCTAGAATCTAATATTCGTTTCGAATGATATTGAAACGGCCTTGCGCGCCAAAATGATTGTACCTCGATAGCTCCTCATTTACATAACACGATAGTGAGTAACGCGTATGAATGAATTCGAAACTGGATATTGTGCGAGTGCTCGGGGCATTGGCCGATAAAAGTAAAAACGTGGAGTTTAGTAGGACCTCTGCTGTCTAAACACGTTTTAGAATAATTGTTATGTCACCTGATGATGATCACCTACTTATTTATTTGTATGTATTTATATATAAATTATATAAGTATGTATATCAGTGGTCTGGTTAGATAAGATAAGATAAGATAAGATAATTATTTATTTGCATAAAAACACGGTATAAAAGGTGGTACAAATGTTTAAAATAAAGAGCATACATGTTTTGCTTAACATTATAAGCGTGCAAATTTTTGTGCGTTATTTTATACAATGTCAATAGTGTCAAACTTTGAAAAAATTGTAGCAACATGAACTTTTCCTCAAAAAATCTTTTATAGAATAGAAACTTTCCTCTATCAGCCAATCCCGTAAAACACGACCAAATTTGTTAAAGGGTAATTCGGAAATGTGTTTAGGTAAGGAGTTGTACACAAGTGGTGCCATATATACACAATTACGTCTAAACAATTCTAATTTAGGGACCGGCATTTTAAGGGGTAACCGCGTCAGCAACCGCTTACTTTTATTATCGTTAGCTTCAAAAAGGAATGGATGACACTTAACAAATTTTGCGATTTCGTAAATGTAAAGACTAGGGACAGTCAATATTTTATTTGATTTAAAAAGCGGCTTACAAGAATCAAACCACTTCTTACTATAAATAGCACGAATACATTTTTTTTGCGCTACAAAAACCCTGGTTGCCTCTGATGAGTTACCCCACACTACTATGCCATAACGAATGAGAGAACAAATGTGGGCATGATATACCATTAGAGATGTTTCTCTCGAAGTTATATCTTTAACTTTGCGAAGAGCAAAAACGAACATGTTAATTTTCTTACAGATAATGTCAATATGATCCTTCCATGAGAGATGTGCGTCTAGAGTTATACCGAGAAATTTAGTACTTAGTATTTGTTCAACTTTGTTATTGTTGAGGCTTATATTAAACTGTAGCTCTTTCCGGTTAGTCGTTTTAAAGTAAATAAGTTTTGTCTTGTCAATGTTTATTTTTAATTTGTTACCTTGCAACCAATCCACTATTGTAACAAGAGATTGATTTACTTCAGTTTCATAAGAATCTAAATTTTTGCATTCAATGATGATGGTTGTATCATCTGCAAATAAAACACAGTTGTGAGATATCGCACGTGGAAGATCATTTATGAATATAAGGAATAATAAAGGCCCCAAAATACTCCCTTGGGGCACGCCAGAATGGTTTGTTCGAAGCTGTGAGTCGTAGTTTTCTATGCATTGATTGCTTTTGTTAAGTTTGGTAACTCTTGTAAACTGTTTTCGATTTTTTAGATACGACTGAAACCATAGAGAAGCTATACCTCTAATACCACATTTTTCTAATTTTTCTAAAAGTATGGAATGATCTACAAAGTCGAAGGCTTTGCTGAGGTCTAAAAAGAGAGCGCATGTAGGAATTTTAGAATTAATGCTAGAAATAATAGACTTGACCAACGTAAAAGTAGCTAGTTGAGTAGATCTATTCTTTCTGAAACCGTACTGTTCTTTAGCCAGAATGTCATATTTGTCAAGAAAACTAAGGAGTCTTTTGTACATCACCCTTTCAAAAATCTTGGACAAAATAGGAGTTAATGCAATTGGTCTGTAATTATTCTTATCAGATTTTGGCCCTTTTTTATGTAAAGGTTTTATTATTGACAATTTAAGTTTATCGGGAAAGCAACCCTGTTCAAAAGATAAGTTAATTATATAAGCCAATGGTTCTGCAATGTAGAGTGCAATCCGTTTCAAAAGATCTGTATTAATATTATCATAGCCGGCAGATTTCGTGTGTTTTAACGACTGAGTTATCTGAAAGATTTCATGTGGAGTTGTAGGTTGGAGAAAGATACTGTAGTCATTAGTTGTCAGTTTGTTAATGTCATAATTGTCCGAATTTGAATTATTAGCATTATCTTGTATTATGTCAATGAAAAAGTCATTAAATAAATTGGCTATGTCAGATCCGGAAGAAATTGAGGTTCCTTGGTCAGTAATTTTGTCAATATATTCTTTTGTCATAGTTTTACCCATGGTACGCTTAACAATATCCCATGTAGCTTTACCTTTGTTTTTGGATTTTGTAATATGTCTCAAATTGCATAGGGACTGAAAGTTATTGACACACTTTTTAAGCAAAACAGAGTATTTTTTAAACTTCATCTTATTACTGTTACTTTTATCAAGACCATAACACCATAACACAAGCTCTGCTTAGCTTGGGATCTTAGAATATTTGTTTATTTATTTATTTGATTTATAGAAATATCTATTCATTATATGACTATGGAATAGTCATAGAACAGTTTGTTTTTATGACCTCACAGCTGTTTCGTGAACTTCATCCTCACATCGACGTATGTATGCAGATGCACGGATTTAGTTAAATTAATTACTACAGCTTGCGAAAGTTTTCTTATCCGTCTCTTCTTCACGCCTAAACCACTGAATCGATTTGATTGAATTTTGGTACAAATATAGTCTGACACCCGAGAAACGACATAGGATAGTTTTCATCCCGGAAATCTCCTGGGAACGGGAACTTTTATTCCTTGCGGACGAAGTCGCGTGCAAAAGCTAGTAATAAATATGTTGCTATAATAGCGATATGGTTGTTCATAGCACAACAATATCGCTTTACCATAATTTTTTTCGTACGGCAGGCCAATAATATATGTATACCAAAGTGTGAACGAGTTCAAAATTAACTGACTATAAGCTATGTGTCATTACATTGTAGAATAATCTGAAATAAGCTGGGTCAGGGAACAGTCCGTAACGAAACCGGTAGCGGTCATTTCATTAACCAAGGTAACCAAAGTAAGTAGGGTATATTGCTATCGATAGTCATGTTTTACATCATCAATTATTAATGTAGGTAAGAAGTAATTTCTTCGAATATTGAATAATCGGATATTCCACCGACTGACTCCACGCAAGCACCATGTAGGTGTTACAATATTAGTATGTGTTGCATGTTATTGTACTATTGTATTCAAGCTGGAAACCGCAGGATACTCACTAAAATCAAATACTCATATTGTTTCCAAATATAACAATAATCTAGTTAAACTGAACTGGGTTTTTGGAAGGTGAAATCTTCCTCATCGTTACGTATATTCACTGTTATTGTATGTCGATTCAATGTTATATTATTGTGGCGATCCCAACTACGTCACGCACGTGTCACATACCTTCTGCCTACTTGTGTGTCAGTACGTGTTTTTCAACCTACTTTTATTATACGTATTCCGAAAATTCGATTTATATATCTAATTTCGGCAGTCAGTGATCATGCGAAACGATCGACTAAACCAAAGACTGAAGAAATTAAAGTTTTTTTTCACATTATTGAATCTTAGAGCGGTTTTCTTTTTGTAAAAAGTGCTTGATTGCTTGAATAGTAAACGTTAACCAATATTGTGAAACCTATATTGCAACGTTGAAGAAAAAATGATATAATTGAATGACGTAAATAGTACAGTAGAATACTAAACAGGTAACAAATATATATAGGTATTTATTACCTGTACTACTATTCGCACATACATTATATTGTTTACCTACAACAGTTTTCCTCAACGGTTTTATGAATGAATTGCTTTACAAGGAACAAGTGTAATATTATTATAAATCAAAATGAATATTATTTAATATTACGTTGCGGTAATTCACATTTATTCCTATATTTTATGTAATTATTACAAATAATACTACTTTTCTTATTTATTTGCTGCTTTGACAATGCAGTCTGTGGCATATGCAGAAGTCTCAGCAGTGTTGGTACTTTAGGGCGAATTTTGGATGGTCTACAGGCCACTCTTAAATTGGACCAACATGTTATATTACCAGCAAATTAAACTATAAAGCGTCAACAAAAGTTGCACAGTTACTGAACATCCAAGGCCGGTCGAGCTTGGGCCACTGAGTATGGCACAGGATTATTGTATACAAATCCGCCTGACTTGATTACTTCATCTCTGTTCGTGTGTGTTCAGCTCGAGTCTAGATAGAGTCATGTAATTGTTGTAACGCTATTCACTTGCTCTGCTAGTGTCGCCCGTGGCGCGTGAGTCCGGCGCGAGCGCAGACCGCATGGCGCCGCGCATGCGCCACACGACGCACGCCTTATCGCAGCACTGCTGATAACGACAATCGTGATGTGACGCGTGCCGATATCAAATTATTACCAGGATTAGTTTAACTAGCAACTAGAGATAGGCTGTTGACCTTAAATACAAACGCAAATAGCGTTGCCAGGCGTCCGGATTAAGCCGGACATAGTTAGGTTTTGTGATTGCTTCTGGCTAAAATAAACTGTCTCCTTGGGCTATAATTAGGCTTTTTACACATTCGAATTTAACAAGATTTTTGGTAATAATAAAAAAGCTTTTATTTTTTATAACATTTCTTTTAATATTAAGACATAAAAACTTCAATAAAGTACCCTACTTTATTGAAGTTTTTATTACCGGCCTTTCTAGCCGAAGTGTCCCGAATATCGGGCCAGACGGGGTGGTATGTAGGTTTGAGGACCTGGCAACCCTAACCGCAAACCACAAGCGACACCAGTTAGTTTTACGACTGGAGGCCGCAGTGTCGCCGCGCCGCGAATCATGCGCAAGAGATTCAGCAGAAACAAGTGATGTCGCTTGCCAGTCTGCAGTCCATCTTGGATTTGTAACTTAAGTCGTACCAAGAAACATGCTTTTACAATACTTAATTAATAAATTAAAGCCTAGGTATATTGAAAATTTGAAACTTTCTACTGAAGGCAATTAATACAAACAAGCAATATCAAACAAATATTATACCAACAGATAGTAGCAATTAAGTTTTGTATATTCCATATGTCATTTCCCTACATACACTGATTTTAGTCAAATAATACTTACCAAGCAATCTTTCTTTTTTCTAGTTCTCGGTTATACAGGGTGTCCCACGG
Source organism: Athetis lepigone (assembly GCA_033675125.1). NCBI lineage: Eukaryota > Metazoa > Arthropoda > Insecta > Lepidoptera > Noctuidae > Athetis > Athetis lepigone. Next base: position 19,186,165 of record CM066215.1, on the reverse strand, counting down.
CTATGCCACATGGAGGGAAAGTACCATAAATATTTTAGATAGAACATTTTACTGAAAGAAGACATTATATGAATTTTGAAATCATTTTAAACTGCATTCATAGATTTTTAAATAATTAAATGGTTAGGCCGGGAATCGAACTTGTTCTACGAGAAAAAAATATCATCCTGTAGTTTAATCATACCGATCGAAAGGTTTCATTATAAGGATTATTTTTTGCTAAATAACATAGTGTCACAAATAAAAGGAAGACCGTGAATTTTAACATTTAATGTAAAATTTTGTTCTGAAAAGTTAAAAGCTTACATTGCCGTAAGGACATACAATTGACAATCATAACTACTTATTACTAATTAATCTACCCACTTGAGTTATACGCATCATTTAAATAAATAAATATCCACCACAACAAGCCAAAAAAAATCGTCAGGGAACGAAATAATCAAAGTTATCACTTTGTATTCAAGAAGAAGGGACTCATTTTGAGCATTTAAAAATTGACTAATTTGGTATTAAAAATGTTAAAATTCATGGTCTTTCTTTTATTTTTGACACTATGTTATTTAGCAAAAAATAATCCTTGCGATGAAGCCTTTCGATCGGTAGGACAAAACTACAGGCTGATTAATTTTTTCGAGTAACAGGTTCGATTCCCGGTTCAACTATGTAATTATTTAAATATCTATGAATGCAGTTTAAAATGTTTTAAAAATTCATATAACGTTTTCTTTCAGTAAAATATTCTATCTACAATATTTTAGGTACTTTCCCTCCATGTGGCATAGCCGTGGGACACCCTGTATATTGTGTAATGACCGTGAAGTTTGTGTGTAAGGACCTGACTCATCACACACACTCAAACTACGAACTGATGGTTCTGTTTTAACTACATTCTCGAAAAAAAGAAGTGCGTGTTTTGAGTTCCTTGTAGTACAAATGGAACTGATAACATGAGTTTGTCAGGAACACCTTTCTTGGAAACAATAAATAGATAATTATGCATTGTATACACCAAGAATACAAACAACAAGTTATTTAAAATGCTTCGGTGTTATCGCAAGACAATGTCTGTCTGACAAAAGAATGGCATTCGTTAAGTTTGTTCTTCACGGATTAGAAGATGCTATATCTTAATAATAATCTGAACGGTTAGAATAAAGCTGATTTTTTATAGAGAAAAATGATCGGTCTAGAATTTGGGTTCCGTTGTACTACCTGACTTGTGGTTGTTAGAAATGGAACATCAAGCGAACGTGTGACTTTTGCAATATACAATTTGACTTAGTTTTCCAGTACTTCATTATTATTCTTATTATAACGCTTGGTTGCATTTGCAACGACGTGTGACCTACGCTTCTACGACGTGTGTACTACGCAGCCACGACGTGTGCTCTAGGCAGCTACGACGTGTGATTTATGCAGCTACAACGTGGCTTCTTCGCAGCTTCGACGTCGGTTCTGCGCAGCTTCAATGTCGGTTCTACGCAACTACGACGTGTGTTCTACGTAACTACGACGTTGGTTCTACGCAGCTACGACGTGTGTTCTACGCTGCTGCTACGAAGTGCACGTAGCTATGATGTATGTTCTACGCAGATGCGACGAGGCTACTACGCTGCTACAACGTTTGTTCTACGCAGCTACGACAGGAGCTCTACGCAGCAACAACGTGGGTTCTATGCAGCTACGGTGTGGGTTCTACGCTGCTATAGCGTAGCAGTGCTACGACTGGTGTTCTACGCAGCTACGACGTGGGTTCTACGCAGCTACGACGAATGTTCTACGCACATGCGACGTGGCTACTACGCTGTTACGACGTGCGTCTATGTAGCTACGACGTATTTTCTACGCAGCTGCGACGTTTGCTCTACGCTGCTACGGCCAGTGTTTTACGCAGCTACGACGTGGGTTCTACGCAGCTACGACGTGGGTTCTTTGCAGCTACGACGTGGGTTCTACACTGCTACGGCTGGTGTTCTACGCAGCTACCACGTGGGTTCTACGCAGCTACGACGTGGGTTATAATAATAATAATAACACAAGTACACACGACAAACTATCCTAGAAAATGATACACACAAACTGTATTATGACCGTGCCATACTCACAGATAGAACCATTCACTATAACAGACCAGACATTACTTTACAGGATAAAATAAGAAAAATCACTTACCTCATAGATATTGCAGTGCCTAACACACACAACCTACAGAAAACAATAGCTGAAAAAATAAGCAAATATGCCGAGCTAAAAGAAGAAGTCGCAAGAATTTGGAGACAAGACAAAGTTTACGTAATCCCTATAGTTCTTTCTACCATGGGTATTATTCCTAATCATCTTCTCAATAGTCTAAAATTAATTGATTTAGAAGAAACTGTTTACATAAATTTACAAAAAGCAGCCATTTTAAACACATGTAGGATAGTTAGAAAATTCATGCAGATAGAAGAAGAAGTCACACCCCTTTAAACACACCACACGCTACGTTTACTTGGTTTCGGCCCGTGAACATAGCTAATACCAACCTAAGAGCTGAGAAATAAAAACACTCCAGATAATAATAATAATAGATTACAAGAAGGCCTATGACTCGGTGCCACATACATGGCTCATGAGGGTGCTGGAGTTGTACAAAGTAGATGCAACTCTGCGCACCTTCTTGATGTCGTGTATGGGGCAATGGAGGACGGTCCTTCACTATCCAGGATGTCGGCACATTCGCGAGAACAGCGAACCGATAAGGATCGAGCGAGGCATATTTCAGGGCGATAGTCTGAGTCCATTGTGGTTCTGTTTGGCCCTGAATCCTCTAAGCATATTGCTGGAGGGTTCAGGACTAGGCTATCGGTTGCGCAGAGGCGGTCAGGTCATATCTCATCTCCTTTACATGGATGATCTGAAACTCTTTGCCCCCACCGAATTGCAACTGATGAAGCTACTCAAGGTAACAGAAACTTTCAGTAGTGCCATCAGGATGGAATTTGGTGTGGACAAATGTGCAGTCATGCATGTAAAGCGAGGGGAGATTGTGGAATCAGAGGGGACCCAACTCTCGGATTCCATACACCTTAGGTCCCTCTCTTCAACCGAAACCTACAAATATTTGGGTATGTCGGAAGCAATAGGCATCAATGTCGCCAACATGAAACAGGCGTTGAGGGAGCGCTTCTTTGGCCGCCTGAATAAAGTTTTAAATAGTCTTTTATCAGGCGGGAACAAGGTGCGCGCCTTCAACGGTTGGGTCATGCCGGTTTTGATGTACTCTTTCGGCGTACTCAAATGGACTCAGACTGAACTGGACGCCCTGGATAGAAGGATCCGCAGTCTGCTGACTGCAAATCGCATGCATCACCCACGATCATCGGTAATGAGACTGTATATCCCGCGGAAGTGTGGTGGTCGAGGCTTTTTAAATGCCAAGACTATGCACAATCGTGAGATATGCAGTCTCAGGGAGTATTTTCTGAATGCCGACGTGGGGATGCATCGAGATGTAGTTTCGGTAGATAAGGGCCTCACCCCGCTCTCCTTGGCGAACGAGAACTGGCGCAAACCTATAGTAATGGATACTAATGACCGTAGGGCTGTATGGCAGAGCAAGGAGCTCCACGGACGCTTTTATCGGGTCCTACATGGGCCCGATGTAGATTTCCTGGCGTCCGTATCCTGGCTGCGTTTCGGTGACCTCTTTGGGGAAACTGAAGGTTTTGTCTGCGCAATAATGGACGAAGTTATGATGACGAACAACTACCGGAAATACATTGTGAAGGACGGCACGGTTGACATATGTCGGGCATGCCACCGTCCCGGGGAATCAATCCGACACATTATTTCTGGTTGTTCTAGTCTAGCTAACGGAGACTATTTGCACAGACACAACCTTGTAGCCAGGATTATTCATCAGCAACTTGCCCTGAAATACAGTCTTGTGGAATCAGAAGTACCGTACTATAGGTATGTGCCCGACCCAGTTCTTGAGAATGACCATGTTACGTTGTACTGGGATCGATCTATTATTACTGACAGGACTATTGTTGCCAATAAGCCTGACATAGTGGTGATAGATCGATTAGAGCGTCGGACAATGATTGTTGACATAGCCGTCCCGCATGACGAGAACCTCGTGAAGGCCGAGAAGGATAAGCAGACTAAGTATCTTGACTTGGCTCGCGAGGTTGTCGAAATGTGGGATGTGGATTCAGCAATCATTGTGCCGATAGTCGTGACGGCCAATGGCATAATAGCGAAGAGCCTCGATCAACATCTGAGAAGGCTCTCGCTAGGCGGCTGGATCAAGGGTCTGGTGCAGAAAGCAGTACTCCTGGACACGGCGCGCATTGTCCGGAGGTTCCTCTCTCTAGAGCCCTGACCACCGGTTGCTTGGATCCTGTTCCCGATGCCGGTGGGATACTATTTTTTATATTTTTAAATGTTATTTTTCTTTTTATATTAATATTTAAAAATGTAAATAATGTGTTTAAAAAATAAATAAATGGAATAATAATAATCATTTTATTTCAGGCATCGGAGGCCCATATTATAAAATACATAAAATAATATTAAACAAATAAACTAATACATATATTTTTAAAAACAAAAACTTAATACTAATGTACACGAAATACGTAGCGTATGTTATACGTAGCAACGACGTGTGTTCTACGCGACTGCGATGTGGGCAGATCGTGGTGTGTATGCAACTAAGATTACGTTCGATGTGAATATCCTTGCACTCGATTAAGACAGTGCAGTCACGCTTCTACTAGTGCTTTACACGGCTACGACGTCTATGCATTATGATGTAATATAATGCCCACGGCGATTACGATGTGGAGTCTAGCTATGATGTAGCGTTGTAGGCTCAACTTAACTGAAAAATGTGGTATAGCTCCAGAAAATAATATTTTAAATGAAATAATGTTTCGTCCAACCCAGTTATTGAACTTAGAACCACACGCTCAATAGGGTAATCTCTTGTTTCCCATAATATTATTTGTCCTATTTTTATTATCCATAATCGTCCCTGCTCATAATATTCACTTGCACTAATTTCATTTATACTAACAACGCGTATCATAACAATTTACTTGTCAGAACTTTCATTTGCCATAAAATGAGTTTCCATAATAACATATGCCATAATAATTAGTTTCCATAAGTAATACATTCCATAATCGACACTTGACATAAGCAACACTTGATATAATTTATAAAAAATTATACCATCAATAAGTATAGTTAACACCCCGACTAGTAGGCCTAACCAATTTGCTATAGTTTCTGTAACAATTAAATAATATTGTTGGTTAAAAATTTAATATGCTGTGCTCCAAAAGTTAGTGACAGAACCGAATTGTTGCAAAACCGACTCCACGTAGTCTTGTTTGTCCTACCCCTAGAGTGTTATTTAAAATAGCGTAGGCGCGTAGCCGTAGGGGCGAGGTGGCCCGCGGGCTGAGCCGCCTGTGGTGGTGAGCGTTTGCACGTGTCCGATATAACTGATATTATCACGGACAAAGACAAAGCTAATATTTTTATAAAGTTATGTATGATCCCATAAAGCGTAAAGTTATGCAAAATATTCATAGTAGACTTACTAGAAATGTGTAAATAATAAAATGTCGCTCGCATCTGCTCGTAAACGTCACATTATGCGCGTGAGTCGATGCTCAACGATGTGTATTGCTCACCGGGCACCCGGCGATCACATTCATTAACAACTAAAAAACAAGCAAGCAGAGAAAAACTATTATGAACAAGAAATTACGATATATAATAGGTAAGTGGTCTAGGTCACTTCCGTTGGTGAATAAATCTGGTCGCCGGTATGTAGGCGCTTGGAATGATGTCTGTGCGTGATAATGTTTTTATTGCGATGAATGTGAGTCAGTGCGGCCGGCACAGGTAGTGTAATGTCAAGGGCGGTCACAAGGCCGCTCTCAAGGTCAAGTTCAGCTTTATGATACGAGTGAAGGTTGCTAAGTAAGATATGCGGGAATTTAAGAACCAAAATATAATTTTTTTTTGGAGCGATGTGGACGAATTCTTTAACAACCCCTACAAACCTCCTATATACGAAACATTTTTAATTTATAATTATTCATAAGTTTTGTATAATGTATTCAATTTAAGATTTGATATCAGTTTTTTCCTCTTTAGGTAGGTTTTCCTATTTAATTTTTTGATTAATAAGTTTTCAAAAATTAAAAGTCATTAAGAATTCTAGTTCTTCTGGTATAGTTCGGAAAAACCTGGGATTTCCCCAGCTTTTACCTAATTGAGTTAAGGTCATTTATTAGTCTATCCGGACCCAGCTGAATACCAAGTGGGCAACATGAACATGGACCAGAATGTCTACCTGTAACGGTTGTTAAATATGTATGAATAACAACACAACCATCTGCGTTCGAGGGACAGAGGTGTTACGTACAATATCAATTATGTTACCTACATGCTTTTCTTAAAATAGGTAAACTAAATGGTGCTCGCCATGCTCTTAACAATGTGTAATGACACCACTGAATAGTGATGGTCAATAAGTTCAACTCAACAGTCAATCTAATATTTATTTTTTTATATATAGATTAGTAGATATACCTACTAGGTACTTGGAACGAGCTAATCGCTTTAATTGTGTGATTGACTGACGCCTCGACAGCTTAAAAGTATATAGTTGTACAAAATAATTTTGTGTTAAGTTTTTGATATCTAAATTGTAACGTAATAACGTGAACAGATTGGTTAATTTCTATTACATAACTACTACTACTCATCTTGTAATCGATTTATTTTAAATGCCTGTGACCTTCAGGTGATATATTGGGTTTTGATAGTAAAATAAAATAATATAAACAATCGTCAACGAAAAACTGGTACAAAAATCTAATACCAGTGCGTTACAAACAAGTTTCCCATGAAACAGGACCTGTTCGTGCGTGGGACCAGCATCTACATCACTAGCCGGCTGCGCGGGCGCGGCGCCCAGCAACACGCTACAACAACAACATCTACATTATTAAACCATAATATTTACACGTTAGTGACGTATCTGCTGTCCAACACACATCATTACTTTTTGTTACGTTGTAAACCCGTCACTGTTTTTTATATTATGATCTATTTATAGAACTCCGTGCGAAATAAACTAGTTTTACACGTGTTTGAGGGCAAAACCTATAATTACAGTACCGTCACGACTGATGAGGAGCCGACACCATGACGTAGGGGACCGAGTGGTGACGACTGGGCGACTTGATGATGGACAATGACGAAGGGTTTCGTCTTTGCCGCGTCTTGAGGCGTGCGTATAATAACAGTTTTGTTTTGATTGTAATGATCGTCATAAGTGCTCGATTGACGGTAGTTTCTATTATATCTAACAGAGTAATGTGTGTCTGTTTACGTAATATCTGACTAAAATAGACGCCAATAGTCTGTGTGATAGAAAAAGTGTAACCAATTAATAATACATATTTGCTGCAGGACTGTGTAATATAAGCACATAAATTCATTTAATTTAATTCATTTATTCATTTGCCTGAAATATGGTATTCTACAGGTCTCATAACACATACACGTTCTTCATATTCCGCCTACTGAATTCGGCATGCAAATTTTTTAGATAATACAATTTTAATAAAATAATTAAACTACAATGTCAAATTGACTTATCATGTCATACAAATTCCCTACTCTATAAAATTATTATAAATTTAAACCAAACAATGAAATATTAATGTCAACAAATCAAAGAATTACCAAAATAAGAATCGTCCGTAAGAGGTTATAAATGTCCAAGAAAAATTAAATTAAATTACAAATGTCAAAAAATAATAATAATAGTCAATGTCATGCAACTCTTTCACTTAAAATCCATAAATTCTTTAATATTATAAAAACAATTTTCGGTGAGCCATGCTCTGAGATGTTTTTGAAATAAGCTTGTTCGCAGCTCTCTAATAACCTTTGGTATCTTGTTGAATATTTTTATTGCCATTCGACTAGTGTTTTTATGGCAGTATGCCATAAAAACACTTGAAGTTGACTTGAAGTTGTTGGAGTTGAAGTTTACTTGAAGTTGACGACGCATAAATTGAATGAGGTTTTCGCTTAAGTGCTCTGTGTACTCTAGGGTGCGCTCCTGAGAGTGAGAGAAAGACAGTTCCTAGTAATGGTACTCAAATGCTGTTTAATTGTTGAAGTACAAATTGATTAACAAATTGCTTTTGTATATATTCAGGTGTGTCTACAACTCCACGTCTAACGCGCATTTTGCGTAAAGATAGATAAACCAGTTTCATAATTTAGACTGTTTAAGATACAGACTAATATTTTGTAAGATTGGTGTGTTAATCAATTGAGAGGCAATGCCACAATGAGTGTGACAAGAACGTAGTGACTCAGCTGGCAGGCATTTAGTTAGAAATGTTAGAAGTGTTCACGTACTGCGCTTGTATGCAAGGGTACACATTTGCACATCGCCTGAGACACAGTTGAGGGAATTGCTAAAGGTTTTTCTTATTTTGTCACGTTGGTGTTCCTGCTAAATTCTCTTAAATTCTTCTGCAAATATTTTTTTTAGTAATTTTTAACACATTGTAAAATAACACACATTACATAGAAAGTTTCAAAAATGGAAAACTTTATTCAAGACGGAACAGAAATCAATACAAGAATGAGCCAGTGTTTAAAAAGTGTTGATATTAGTAAGTGTAGGTATTCGTTATTTTTATAAACGCTCGTGGCGCTTACATCGTCATCTATTCGCCACATCATGATTATCATGAGCTTATAATTCATGCTCAGAATGTTATTGTTTTGTTTGCAATTCGTTCTGGCGCCTAGTTCACTTACAGACTGGCATTTTTGAGTAAACGTTGTTGCATGTAGTATGTGTTAGGGAATGTAACTTAATCACCACTAGAGGTCGTACATAAACAAAACTAAAAATTAAAAAGAAGATTGAGATTAGCTTAAAACTTAAAAGCTGTAAAATTTGCAAAATTATTGGAATTTGGTAAAAAAATAATGCTCCTTAGCCTTTTTGATTTGATAATCATAAACATAACTAGCTTTTGCCCGCGACTTCGTCCGCGTGGAATAATAGTTCCCGTTCCTGGGGGATTTTCGGGATGAAAACTATCTTATGTCCTTTCTTGGGTCTCAGACTATATCTGTACCCAATTTCATTCAAATCGGTTCAGTGGTTTAGGCGTGAAGAAGAGACAGACAGACAGACAGAGTTACTTTCAGATTTATAATATTAGTAAGTACGTAAGTAAGTACGTAAGTAATTAGTAAGATACGGATAAGTACGGATTAGTAAAACAAGTTTACAATTATTTAATACATATTTTGTATTTTTGTACCTAAATGTAGTTAACAATGGGGAACGAAAATTATGCTTTCGAACACTCAACATATTTTTATAAGTGATGCTAATCTATAAGGCCAGTTACACAGTCAGATTCATCTAGAAATAAATCTGATATATGTGTCGCAGTAAGATAGATATAGCCGTAATATAGGTATATCCCTAGGGATATAATTATATACCGTAACATAGTTATACGAAACCGATTTATTACTATCTCACTCGGAATATAATTATAAAACCGTCGAAGCTTAGTGATATACTTATATTACTAGATTAAGTTCAGTGAAATAGCTTTCGGAGTGTGCGGCGCCTGTATGTAAGAAGCATCCAGTGCTACGTAATTCTAGATGTCATGATTCCTCTTCTTGTCTGAACAAAAATGAAAAAAATACTTAAAAATATCTCAAAACCTTTGGGTAGAAAGGTCGTATAAACCAATGCACCATCACAGAGAGTATTCCCTGTATTTTAGTCGCAACTCGCAAAACATACAAAAATATATCCCCACAAATAAATCTTTCCGAAGAATCAGTTCAAAAAGCTGTTGCAAGAAATGAAATAGTGACCTTAATTAAGTGATAGGTTCAACATTACTAGCGATGATTAATAACGGTTATTGCTGTAAGTGTAGTGCAGTAATGGCAATAATGTAGCTCATTACGTAACCGTGGGTTTTACACGTGTGTGGCGTGACCGAGCAGAACTAGTCGCGTGATACTGATCCACGTTAGTTAGTCAATGACCCGCGGCGCACTTGCTTCACTACTTATCGATATCGTACTAGAAATTAATGCACATGTATCTGAAACTAGCGTTGCTTTGCGGTAGGCAACAATGTGGATGGTTTGTTACTAACTACATACACATGGGAATGTTTATCAGAGTCACGGCGCTGAGTGTCCGAACATTTTGGGGTCTGAATTCAATAAAACTCTATAGTCTCTAAAGTGACTGATAAAGATAAATAAAAAAATAACCCAATCCAATCCCAACCAAATATAAGTTGCGTTTCCACCGCAAAAAAATCGCTTTGTCACATTTAAAAACAATTGATATGTCCTCGATATGTCCTAAATATGCAAGCACATCTAGTTGCCATGAAACGAGATGTGGTTGCTACTCTCATATAAGTGAGAATGTATTTCAAGCCGGCTGTGCCTTCAACTTTGCAGGCACAGGTTAATGTCATACCGTCCTCACATGCGTGGAGGTGTACCGCGGTACCGGCCCTTCCCCTTTGACCCTATCCTACGAGCGGCGCCAATCAACCGGGTGCAGGTGTTAGTCGGTTCTGGTTTCGTGGCTATGGCGTGGCAAAGGTGTCAAGGGCTGCTCTGAAGATTTGGTCTGACTACTATCTCAATTTGAATCCGTCACCGCGCCCGCAGACCTTTGACATTCACTCCTCGCCATCTAGTCGTTTCGCATACTAGTTACTGTTTGTTTTGGGCTTCTTACCTCGCGGGCATGTTAGTAATAAACAAGAAGCAATAATTAATTGAGAATCTTCTCTTTTGAATGTATGTTCGTATGAATAATGACAAGTAAATAAGCATCCGTGTGTTCATCATCTATAGCATTCAATGACGTAACGATGTACTTGAAGTGCGGATATGGAGATGAGCACTCGGTTTCAGCGAAATGCTACTTAGTTCCGTTACATAGGAATGTCGGTGTTATCTAGTTATTAATAGTAGTGCTTGGTCATTGTGGCGGGAATCCTGGTGTTCCTGAAACTGACGTCTACGGCAGCTCCGCGAACGTCACTGAAGTTCTTAAAAGAGATGAATAAGTGTTGCTACTCGTATGTGACCATATAAGGCTAACGTGAATAGTTTATTGTAAACTAGATCTATCATATTCATTGTCGACATAGCCGAGAGAAAAAAACTGAAAGCAAAAAAAAAATATTTGTATCAAATGTTGCTAGGGCTAGACCATACTGTCTAAAAGTTATCAGATCTCATGTCGAGCCAAGCTGCTTACTTTGCAAACCTAACTTCACAAACTACTTGATAAGAACGTTTCAGATGTCAGTTGTAACTAAAACGGTATAGCCGAGACCATTCTGGAAATATAAAAGGAACAATATTATCTCAAATGGAGCCTTCCGTCTTAAAATATTAGCAATGAAAATGGTAATTTGATTAATAAACAAGGACGAACTGTACAAACTTTTAGAACTTAACGCATCGGCCTTTTAAACACTCGAGTCCCTCTGACTCACTCTCCCTGACTTCGGAAGCGTCAAGTATCTCCAGTATGTGGCAGCTCCGGCCGGTTCCCAAGCTTTCACTCGGAGTCACCCCGTCTGAGGCGAGGCGACGAGTGAGTCAGCGCTGAACGCGGATCTCCCGCCGCACCTGATCTATTTCCCATTCCCGAGGCGTAACGCACCTGACTATAGTTCATCACTGCGTGACTGTAGGGTTCACGCGTTCTGCTATTGGAGCTGTGTACTTTGGTATTATTCCGTCAGTAACTAGGAATTGTGCTGTTGAACTTTTTTGTTGTGTTAAGCCAATATGAAAAATTGTGTACAAAGTGCAAAGTTTAAATGGTTATTACAACACGAAAAATATAATTTAACAATTTGACGTTTAGGTTACCTAAGCTGATACCACAAAGAAGGCCAAATAAGGTAATCTTCGTGTGAGCCTACACTTTGAACTTTACCCCCGCACGCGTCATAAACTGTCGTCACCAACATCACAGCGATTCATTCTTCCAGCACCATCGAGTGGTGACCCTGTGCGCGACGCGCGCCGCCCACCGCGCTTGACGCATCGCTTGTGCGAAATCTCCGACTTCGATCGCCGCAAAGCCGCCGCCGAGTGACACACCTATTGTTCCTACATCTATGCCGATGCCACAATTTACATACATCTACATAATTTCCGTTATCAAATTCAGGTTGATCTAATTTGCCATGTCAATGGAGCTTATTTTTATTCTACGCCGATAGCTTGTATGAACAAGCCGTCTTCGTCATTCAAGTGATTGTTCGTCGGCTAGTCAGACTTGGGTATGTAATAATTATTATTTTTTTGATAAATTATAATAACGATTTGCATCTACCTAACATGGTCAGAGCTATTTTTTAACTATAGTAATTTTCTCAGATTTTAAAAATTGTTATGGTCGTCTGGGTAGAGAATACTTAGATGGTGCTGGACTCTTACTGGCTGAAAAGTTTTGATTTTTAATTCATTTTGTAACTGAAAAAAATGAAAGAAATGTACCTAAACAGTTTTTACCCGCCTACCAAAAGAAGGGGTTATGTTTTTAACCAATCTAAACAATAAAAAAAATACTTGATTCTGGTATTACTACTTTTACTAATTAATAATTATTACTTCAAAGTTCAAAGATACAATTTTTGAAAAACAAAAATAGTTTATTGTGGTTCGAATAATTAATGTAACTGTACACATTAATCTGTTGACGCTCATGTTTAAAGAAATCGAACATTACCGGAGATTCCAAGTACTTTGCCCTAATACATATGTACATTATAAAGGTATGTATTTTAGAAACTGACTTATATAAAATAGAGTTATTGTCTCTATATGCATTACTTCCAATTTTAAAGATTCTCTTTCAATTGACTTTCATTCACTTATAGTTAATAATATATTCCTCTCCTAAACTAATTGTGTCGTTGATGTCTTTTATCCGTAACAATAATATTAACTTATGAGTGTTGTCTATGTGAACGTCGCATGTGATTTTATTATTATAATATTTATGTTTCCATATTTTTTGCATGTACTAATCCAATATTAAACCAGACTCAAGGTCTTTGTTCGGTCCGAGTCCAACTGCAAAAGTGTCGTATTATTTGTATTTGTGTTGTAGAAGTGACATTTAGTAGTTATATTTCCGACCTATGTAAACAATGGAAATTAATGTAGTATTTAATGTGACAACGTTGAACTCGAATGCGTCACAAGTATATCAAGTCGATGCATTATCGTGACAAACCCGCGATGCCGCAGTAGACAGCCGCCAGACACACGATGCACCCTCAGCATTACTCACGATCGTCCACTGAGCAGAGCTCTTAACAACCAGCGGAGTTAGTCTCATAAACGGTCGGGTATTTAACCTATTAATGAATTCGGTAATTTTTTTTGTTTGTCGAACGTTGGGGCGGGAGATCTACGCATTTTGCCCTGGGAACCAACTCATTTAGGTACGTTGTTTAAATACTTTGTTGTGATTCATCCCCAAGAACTTGCAAGTTTGAGCAATATTTTATGAAATCTCAGATTTTTAAGACTGATAAACAGTTTGGACAATTTCTCCTTGCTACGTATTAGTATGCCAAACTCGACGTTATCAAGTACTTCCACAGAATGTCGCGAGTGTTCGTAAGGTTATCACGTCACGCCTACTCTTTGCGGTCACATTTACATGACACTACTGTACAAATTGAGGGCGCACCTCTACCATGCAAGCACGTAGCATCGGATCGCGACACTAACTCGACAAAATCCCACCTACATTACTCAGTCTTTTTAGCTCCATTTGTGATAGTGCTTCAAGAATCAGCAATGGACCTGTTCCATTTCAGGAGTTTAATCTTTCGCAGTGTGCAATAGTTTCACAATCCTGTTCGAAGTAAGCCTTTGGGCGCGGGTTCATGTCCGGCGGACGTTCCATGAATGCATTTCTCGGTTGTTACGGCACTATTGCGGTGAATGTATGTGACATGTGTTATGTCACGGGGAGGAAGGAGGCAGTGTATGGTGCAGAGGTGGTGGAGTGCAGGCCGTGGGAGCGTGACGCACCGGAAGGCGGCGCATACCGCGCTGGGCGGCGGCGCGCGGTACAAAAAGAAACTGCGGTGTGTGCGGGATTGTGTGCGATACAACAGGTTGCGCCGGTCCCCTACCTCGGTTAGACCGCTGTTTGTAAACAACTTAGTAGACACTAGTATGAATCAGACATTCTTACTCAATACTAGCACACTGCATCTAGTTATTGATGAGAAAGCTTTTTTGGCCGGTTACAGCTAAGGAAGACGTCGTGTTCAGGGTGGTTTTACTATACCTCAAGGGTACCAATTAGATCTTGATTGTTCGCCTCCACTTACTGTCAGTCCGTTCGTTCGTACGTATGTACAGTCAGCAAAAGAGATATGTTACCAGGGCCGTCAGATACAATTAAAGTTTTTTCATTAACCAATGGATATATTTTATTTAAAATTTTAAATGTCGTAGAAAGTAATTTGTTCTTCAATCCATTTAAATTTCATTTGGATACATCAATCGGTGTTCAAGAAAACTTTAATTATATCTTATGGCCCTGGTAACATATCTCTTTTGCTGACCGTACATCCGTTCAATGAACGGGCTTGTTTGCTTTTACGGCAATCACACAGAACCTAAAAAATCTAGGTTTTAGCTCTGATTTTAAAATTGTTTCTCTCTCTGTCTCCTTACTCAGGGCCCTTGTTTACTCCTATATGCATCAAAACCGATTTAGTGGTTCAGGTGTGCAAACGTAACAGAAGACACCAACAGGGTTACATTTGTATTGAGAATATGGAGTGATTAGCATGTTTCAAATGTAAGTTGTAACAGAATACAGTGTTTAATTATTAACTTCTTCTTCTTCACCAGTTTCTTTTGCACTTTTACGTGTGATGTTTACTTTAAGACCAATATTCGCATAAACGTTTTTTTAAAGGTTTATAATATGTAACGTACATTTTTTTTTATTACTTATGGGCCTGCTCTTGGTCCCAGAGTAGCCCAAGGGGAAAGACGGGGCCTACGATGGAGCGAGCTCACCCAAAAGATGCCTATGCACTCGTCTCTTGAATACATCCACATAATTCATCATACATAATTTTAAAGTATTAATAAAATGTACAAAGTACAAGTTTTTGGCCTTTAGAGAGCATTCATATTACACCTAATAGTTTTTTTACGATTTTACTACCAATTTACAAAATACATATACACATAATATGCTAACGAAATTGAAATTCTCGATTCTATTCGCAGTAAACACGTTTAGCAGATAAAAATACTTGAACAGTAAAAAAATGTAGGTAGATGAGTATTGTGTGGAATTTCGAGAATTTATTAAAAATAAAAAAGAACAGTTAATACTAAGCTGAAATGATATCATACTGGGTGCTGATGACCTATTAAGACAATTATTCGGTATTTTACATAATTGCTGGTGATGTAAACTGGAGGATGAGTCAATTAACAAGCTATCGTTTGATGGAGTAGTAACAGTAGTATGACTGTACTTACTATTATGGTAAAAAGTTCCAAAGTGCTATAGTAACCGTTTGGGTCATTATTTATTTTCATTTCCAGTAATTACTAATAGCTTATAAAAACGGTTTAATAAAATATGATTTAAATTAAATACTATTACAGTATACCTATTGACTGTGTTGTGTCAAATAGCTCAATTTTAGTAAAAATGTCAGACCACAAGTATCCAACGCTGATTTTCAACTGAAAGTTCAGTATTTGTAGTGTATCATGTTTATAATCTCTCACTTTAAAAGTAATGATCAGATTTCTCACGAGCTAATTCGGAATTCCATCGAGGGTTTACAGGAACTTCGACAGAATACACCATTTAAATGATTCAGTCAAAATTGAAATATCTTAATAAACAATCATGAAAAGAAATCGTGTTTTTCAAATGAAAATGAAAAGAAGTAATTCATCGTACTGTGATCACTGACGTCTAAAACTTGCTATTACTTACAAACGCAATTTCAAATTCAGAATAAAGTCAACAGAAATAGCCTGATTGGCTGGTGTCGGGCCGCGCCGGCGCCGACGCCCAGCTCTCTAAAGCCCAGTTATGTGATACATTATAGTAACGATCAATAATCCCATCTCGTGGAGCCCTGCACGCATGCGCACCGGGGCCCTACGTGACGCGGCGCACGCGACGCATGCATTTCTACCTTTTTTACTAGTCGTCTGACCCGAGTTCAAAGCCCTTTCGATCAGATATAGGATAAAAAATCAAGAATTCGATCTTGAAACGTCGGCTCAATGTCGTGCCTTTTATAGAAAGAAAAGATGGTGGTTTACTAAGAATGCACGTCGATAGGTCCTTCGAAATATAAATAGTAGTTTAGCCAGCATCTAACATTGCTGTAAATGAGAGAGGTTTTAAGTAAATAAAGAGAAGATATCCAGGCCTACCAGATAAAATTGCTAGCAGAATTGTTCGAAATTGTGATGGTATAGCCGCTTGCGTGACATTATACAAAATGAGAAATAAGTTAAAGAAATCATTAAAACTAATATTCAAAAAGAATTTGTCAAATATGCAACGCCAGCTTAACTCACAGATTAGGGAGCGAGGAGCTACGTGCGCCGCAGACGGAGCTCGATCAGATTAGAAGAAGCAGTAAAAGTAGTATAAAGAAGGTACTGTCATAAATCACTTTGGGTAACGCAGCAGCGCACGCGCACGTCGGCACGCAGCTTGCTTTTTGGGAGGTTCTGTCTGATAAACATTTGTGTCGATAGCAAAAAGCATCCCTTTAGCTATTCTCTGAGCGATGTCTAACTTTGCGATTATAAATCGTCTAGTATAGTCTTTCAATGCAATAAAGTTTTAGGCTTAAATATGTAGCATTATATATACATATTTTCTTCGATTTTTAATTGTACCGTACGAGGGGTGCGTAAAAGCAGGCCCTGGATGTCATTGACCCCATTCTAGTTGCAGTTAAGGCTTTATAGTCTTAGAATGCTTGTCTTAGAGAGCTTAGTACAAATCATTTTATTATGAGACTACTTATAATAGGTGTATTTTTGGTCTTGCTCAACCCGCTAGGAGATGATTCTACTTATAGAAACAATCAACTTTTATTATGGAACTAACTCTGAAATCGCGAAAAAAATATCAGCTGTTTGATACATTATGATCGGGAGGGCTTTGAACTTTTGTTAGAAACAATTTTTTTGTTAAATACACCTAGTATTATACGTTATTTTGGCTTCTCTGTCCCTAGCTTGCCATCGTACTTTGGCAGTTGTGCCACAGTGATATTGCTTATCCAAACCATTTCCTAAGTAATATTTATTTACTCTAAGGTACCTTAGAGTTAAAACTGCTATATTAATGAAAAAGGAATTTAGTCACCGTATAAGAAACAACCGGTCTAGTGCCTCGAAGCGTGTCTAGTCGCCTGGAGTTACTATTGTACTCAGTTACGGCGAAAAACCTGGAAATTCCACGAAACCCGAAAACGGAGAAAACCCATTGATCGGTAAAACAATTGATTATAAACACCTTGTATTTTCACGGTTTGTTTAAACAACTCCGTTATCGCTGGCCACGGTCCGGTAAATACTCGGTCTTTGCCTAGTTAAACTTATTTCAATAGTTTGTTTTGATAGATACATGAAGATAAATTAGTTTTTAGCAAAATTAGGTTTAAAGAAACTTTATTCTCAATAAAAACAATTACATGTCACTTACTTGAGAACAATTACTAAGACATAACAAACAAATTTAGGTTCGACAACATCCGTGAACAGAATACTAATTATTAACATTAAAACTAAAACCTGTCCCATCCAAAGGATTCATTTTTTAAATAATATTTGATTTGTAATCAGGTACTGGCTGAGCTGGGTTTTGAATGCATTAAATGAGTGTGTGTAATTACAATAGCGTTCACGATACATTTATTTAGAACACCTTCACACTTTGCTACATTGTTTTTGGCTTGGTAGTATACTGTTGTTGTGCTAAGAACTATAAGCTATTATACTATATAGCGTAATCTGAAATGAGCTTAATTTAAGCAGAATTAAATTTCCGATACAGAGTACAATACCATCTCTACACTGCCTAGTTGCCTATGCCTACTGATATTATGCAGTAGTAGTAAAGCATAGTGCCATATAGATTTTGATTAATTGCAGGTCATTAATGATACTTGCAAGATTAAAAGGGCAGATTTTTCAATCATCAGTTAACTTCTATCTGAGGAATAAATATCGCGGTTTGACATATTTTCTATACAAAAGCTGTCAAAACGTCAAACATACTCTTCAGATAAAAGTTATCTGGCGATTGAAAAATCGGCCCTAAGACAAATCCGACCGTAGACGTAATCTATGAACCTTTAAAATCGGGTCACGCATTTGGTATCTAAAATGTCACAATATAACAACATATACACATACATAGGCTAACAAACATTACCTATTTAGTGTTGTACATTCAAATGAAAAAAGTGTAACATATTCCCATGTGGCGCGTGCTGATACATCTCACAGACTCACTGGGTCACCGTTATTGATGATGCAACGTTTTATTACGAGGCCGGTCGCTCACACTGAACTGACTCAAAACTATCAGATTGTCCCAATGACACAGCGATGCTCTGTGACTTCACACAGATAAGATGGCCACAACGATATAATTGCATCGCCTTCGACGAAGTTCATGAGTGTTCACTTGTACTGATCAATGGGCACACACGGTGAACTACCGAAGTCAGCTACGTATGCAGTTGAAACTGACTCGTGACGGATCCCGTGACTCATCCTGGAACGGGGGATTCCGACCTAAGATGTTATTACAGTTCAAAGATAGAGTGGCCATGTCGCAGGGTATTTGCTATAGGTTTGTGATCATTTATCTTAATATATCTGACATCTTTAAATGTATTTGTAACATTTATGTTCAGCAATAGTTATATTGAATTGAATATATTTATGCAATAATTCTTCATATCTAGTTTGTACAGAAACATTTTTGGTCATAAAAGATTGTGCTGATGAAACTTTTAAGTGAAACTTGAAATAACTTAGGAGTTAACTGATGTCAACTCAATCGGTAAGTCAGTCAATCACAGGTACATATTTTGTAAAAAATCAAACAAAATAGAGATGAAGAGATGACAAACAATATGTTTCACACGGTGTACCGCGGCACAATAGGTAACGCAGAAGAGTTTAATAAAATGGAATTTACTACTTCTCAAATGAAGGTTTCCCCAATGAACTTAAGTCTCAGACAGTTTTGATTGTAGACATCAATCAGGACTATCCAGCAAATTACATTCATTCACACTCCCACCTCGTAACGGTTCCAAATGAAGCCGTAGTAAATATCTACATGAAGTGGGGACAGCGAGCGTGACGTCACGGGGTGATTCACTCCGGTCAGGACATCTCAGAGATCTTTGTGAATGGCTGCCGACGCGGAGTTTCCAAGTGTTAGTGAAATAGTGACACTCATAACTAAACAAAGTAAAATTCAGACAATCAACCACAGATCTGAACGGATGTCTGGATGTTTAATTATCAGAAGATGATTAATGAGGATGTGCGACAAGATAGAGAAAACCCATCCAAGTGTAGGTAGACTCGATTTTTCTCACCGTTCAGCTTTCTTGTTGTTCTTTACAAACGTCGACTGCACGATAGAGACGGAACAAAGCTAAGCCAAAGTACGAGCTAAGTAACGTCTACTTATGTCGCGATTAGTTTGGAGTTATTGGGTTTTTCTCTCAAGTTATATATTGTCTTAATGTCTCTCTCCTTTACAGCTCTGATGGAAAAGGACAGAAAAATGCGTTTTACAAGGACAACTTGTGGCAAGCTCTTGGGGAATAGCGAAGTCACGGGCCTGATCTCCCGGGAGAGGTGTTGTCCGTCGGTTCAGACTTACCTTAATTGATGTATAGAAAAGAACATTATCAAGGATTGGTGACCTGCCATTTATAAAAATTGCCTGCAAAAGAAAGCATAATTATTGTAGGTATTCAAAAGTTAGCTGTTGGAAAAGTGCCTCAGGCACCTGCTGAGATTATTCTCACATTGATCAGTTTCTAATAATATACTCTATGCTGATAAAGTTTTATTTTTTCCTAAATATTAAACATCTAAAGAGGCTTTAACCACATATATCTGTTAGTCATGTATGTACTATCGACTAAATTGAATCATGACCCATTTCGACGAGAAATCGTTTGAAGGTGTCAATATGATAAGACTTGACGTGTGACATTTTTAATACATGTTTACGCAATTGTCGACCTAATTGTATTTGTATGTCTGTAGGAAAATAAGCTTATGGTGGGTCATGATTCTATTTTGTCGATTGTACTAATGTTAACCTCTAGGCAAGCCACAAGTGAAGTTCAACAGGGCGAAGAAATACTTGAGCAAAATGCTGATGAGCATCATTACCGTAGTTTCCGACTGCCCTAAGAGCGTGGAATGCCCGTACCTTCTTCAAGCATTTTAAATATGCTGCCATATTGTCCCTGTAACCAACCGTTGTCGGTTGGTGGTCGTTGATGGTTTATACTGAAGTGCAGGACAGAGATAATCATCAGTTACTGTCGCATTTCACCTAAAGTTATTTTAAGGAGGCTCTACTCTAATCTTTTTAAACACTTCTAAAATATTTAACAGCAAATTAACACTCAAAATAGAATACAAATACCACGTGGAAAAAATATAGCAGTTAAACAAAATTATTGGAAAAATCATGTTGTAACTCGTAAAGCCGTAACATAACGAGTCATAACATGGGGAAACAGCGAATCTCAGGTGGATTGTACGCATGACTACATGCCCCTATGGTTTCCGATATGTTTTCCCTAGAAAGTAAACATATGTTGTGAAATTGTCCGTCATCATGACTCTATTTCTTATTATTACAGTTAGTACATTAATTAGTCGGTACTTATGTATCATGACGGAGGAAAACCTCCTTACTAACACGTGGGCATACGTTGTAATGTACTCACATTATATTGTTACGAGTGACTTAGAACGTTATCAACAGTGCAATAATGCAAATGAACTCGATTTGAATATCAAGCTAAACACACACTCTCTTGGTATACTATTAATATTATATTATTATGAGGTTTTCATTTCAAACCATCAAACACAGAATGTTCCAAAGAAGAAGAAAACATTCTTTAATCACAATTTAAGATAACCTCCCTTTATCCATGATAAAGGAGATCTTTGATTATAAACATGTCGAGGTTATTATGGTGGGTTCACTGGTCGAGTGAATATTGATCAAAATATAATTGATGGAAATCGCATCTGCCCTGCAACAGTTAGTACAAGAACGCAGTCTGACTGCACCTGTATGTAAGAAGTCGGAAGAGCCATGCCGAGAAAAACCAAGAAATAGTAAGATATAGAAGTAATTTCACTTGTATGCTATATAATAAATGCCTGCCTCGGAGATTTCATTAGTTATTCCCCACATCAGCTAGTCTATAGAAATCTGGAGGACTGCATCTTAATCTTAAGGTGCGTACACATTATATAAAATAACAAGTTAACACATTGCTAAATTACATGTTTCAGTAATTTTGACTCTGAATGTGATAAAAATATGCAAAACATACATGTTGCGATGTTTAACAATAATATCAAATAGTGTGGGAGTGCTATAAAACACAAGCTTTACGGCACGGTACATGTTACTTAACCTGTACTAAACAATATACAAAGATTTAAAAATAATCCACAATTCATCCATCCTTCATACATGAGAAAAAGTTGTAAAATCAGTTGTTGTGCTTCAGTGTTAATTAAAAAAAAAAGACGGGTTGCACTCCGGGAGTGCCGGCAGAAGTGAAAACTTGATTATAGCTGTCTACTATCCATCCGTCCTACGCTTTTTCGATCAGGTCACGTGTCCTGACTCCTGACGCGAGTTTAAGATTTTATACCCATTACAGAAAAAGTGCTCAACGCCGCTAAAGAAGTTTTCACTTCAAAAACACATTCGCTCATTTATTTACGAGTGTGCCTTTGGCTCGCCTGCCCCAAGCCATTAGCAGGACCACTATATCTCTCTCTCTCTATCTACAGCAAGCTTATATTAAGCTGTTTCGCCAAGATTTTCCAACACTATTACTCCACGGGTTAAAATATAAACAAAGGACATTGCCATGCGTCCATACATTGTTTGCCTAAGAACCGATAGGGATGTGTTTTTTCATTTTTGGTTCTAAATAATATATGTTTTCGATTGAAACTAAATTAAAACTACGGACACTTGAGACTTCTAAAAGCCATCAAAATACTTAAATAACAACATCATGTCACATCAAAAGTATCATCTATATTTTCGACCAATATATTTGCAGCGGCAGAAGTCTTTCCAAGACACTTATTGATGTTCCCTTTCTCTTTTACATGGAGCCAGAAGCTGATCCGCAATTTACACAAAATATAGGATAATTTTGGGAATCCATGTTAAATCTGCAATGTCCGTTTAATCTCTTGACACCCACCGCCATGCCAGGTCGTCGTTCTTAGTAGGTCCGTACATCAGTCAATCACAGCCGGAGGTCGCTATTTCAAGAGGAAATCACAGTCCGTAGTTTAAGCGAAGTGGGTAGATAAAATCGGAAAGGAATAATAATAAAATGCAAACAACCAGATTACACAGAACCTGGTCAAATGTTGGCATCTGTCAATTCAATTGACGAAAAACAATAGACTAATATGTTGATCTTTTTTTCTAAACAAATGGCTTGTTCATTTGACACAGCGCTTTCAATCGCTTTAATGCCCATTTCACACGAGGGCAGAACAGTGGGCAGAACAGTACTGCTACTGTGTGAACGCACAAAACAGTACTGTTCTGTGCCAGCTTCTTAAAACGATGACTCGTAAATATTATATGTTTCCCACAACCAAACTATATGACGAATGTAAAGTTTTAACCGTGAGGCAACTCTTTATCCTCCTACCTTTCTACAGAAAACCTTCTCATATATGGCTATTAAGCTGTACACATGCAATGGATTACTGTTACTTACCAATTTTTACATATATAACACCTAATATACACACACTGACAATCACAAACATGCACACAACACACATACACACACATGCACGCACTCATGACTCGAGAGTTTATATGAATATAATAATTCAAATCGACACTGTTCTCACTTGTTAAATCTTATTATATAATCAATTTAGTTTAAACCAATGGCTGAACCCTGTCTCTTAAGATACAGGCTAGACCTAGTTTAAGGGATAGAGTCCAATAATGTAGTTCTACATAATTATACAATATAATTCTAAACTGTTTAGTGTAAGCCTTTATGTATAGGTGCACTGTTCCATGTTTTTATGAAATAAATACTTATTATTATTATAACTGTTCTGCCTCACTGTTCTGCCCTCGTGTGAAATGGGCATTATATATTCGTATTAAAACCTTATTCATAGATCAAGCGCTGAGAATATTGAGTTTTTCAATTTCGGTATATATACTTATTTTAATACTTGGCTGCATGAGCTACGATACCTTAGTCTACTACTAACTTCAAATTAAATCAAAATATCTGACACCGGAGATTGAAACGAAATTGAGTTACTTTTTATAATGTTTCTGAAATTAACACCTGTCCATTGTATTGTAATAGTCGTAAAGTACTTTATAAAAAAAAAACTACTATGACTATGACTATGACTACGACTACGACTACGACTACGACTACGACTACGACTACGACTACGACTACGACTACGACTACGACTACGACTACGACTACGACTACGACTACGACTACGACTACGACCACGACCACGACCACGACTACGACTACGACTACGACTACGACTACGACTACGTAGACACGATAAAAATCTCACACACACTGATACAAGGTACAATTTTCCCGAAAATTGTACCTTGTATCAGTGTGTGTGAGATTTTTATCGCGCGTTCAATTGTTATCCGTCCTACGCTTTTTCGATCAGGGTCACGTGTCCTGACGCGAGTTTAAGATTTTATACCCATTACAGAAAAAGTGCTCAACGCCGCTAAAGAAGTTTTCACTTCAAAAACGTAAATTTACTTTTTCTAAAAGAATCGCACAATCAAATCAATCAATCAATTTACAAAAATTCTTACGGCAATCATGGAACAGTAATCCGCCAGACTCAACACCCGTCTGGTTGCATTCCTTTGGATTGGACATTTCCACCATATTCATCATACCTTTACGCACGTTAATTGACAAGTCGGGGAGTAACCTAATATCCTTTATAATACACCTACACACATCAAAAGTGTCTAGGGATATTTCAATTAAACCTAAACCTAAAATTCTATTAACTTTTTGTTAAATAACCAACACATTAAAATAAACCTTGTTTAATAGCCCATCTATACTGATAATAAACAATTCGATAAAGTTAAATTTAATAAAAAAAATAGAAGAAGAGGAAAAACTCAGACAAAATTTCAATCTTAAATTTATTTTTGAAACATCACATCCTAACCAAAAAAACTATTTTTTTACAAAAATTGTTGAAACATAAAATTAATAATCCGTGGATTCACTTAAGACTCTCCTGACACATCTGCAGCGGTTCTGCATACTCAAAACAAGGTGTCAATATCCTGTTGTGGAATACTGTCCCAAGTCCTTTTAAGATGCAAGAAAAGCTGGTTTTCATCCTCAATATCTTCAGGGAAATTCCTAAGAGCTCTTCTCAGAAGCATATCCCAGGCATGCTCATAGGATTTAATTTAGGGGATTGTGCAGGCCAGTCTAAAGCTTGGATATCATGCTGTTGTAACCAACTTGTGACGATACGCGCCGTATGTGGACGGGCATTGTCGTGCATTAGCTGGAAATTTTGTTCCATTTGTTGTCTGTGGGGCAAGATTACAGGCTCTAGCACCTCATCTCGGTATTTTAGACCAGTCATATTGCCTTGTACCCAAACGAGGTCCGTTCTACCGCCAAGACGAATTCCTGCCAAAACCATAATCGTGCCACCTTGATATGCATGAACTTGTTGTAGGTGCTGCAGTCGATTCCAACGTCCAGGTTCTCTCCAAACGCGTACTCTTCGCGAATCAGGATGAAATCCAAACCTGGATTCATTAGTGAAAAGCACAAGTGACCATTGAGAATGGTTCCAGTTTTCGTGTGCAATAGCCCATTGTAATCTTCTTCCTCGATTACCTCTCCTTAGTGCTGATACCCAAAATGGCCTACGAGCACGTAGATTGATTTCATGCAGTCGCCTTCTCAAAGTTTGACCGCTTACCAGCAAACCATACTCTCTCTGTAGCCTTTGAACCAATTGCATCGCCGCTGCATTTAGTTGACTTCGTGCAGCATTTACTATGAATCGGTCCTGTACATGTGTTGTAATGCGTTGAGGTCCTCGGTGCCGTTCCACCACTTCCTCCGTGACACGATAACATGACCAAAGCCTGGATATAACGCTCTGACTGGTTTTCATGGCTTCAGAAACGGCAATTATGGGACAGTATTCCACAACAGGATATTGACACCCTTGTTTTGAGTATGCAGAACCGCTGCAGATGTGTCAGGAGAGTCTTAGGTGGATCCACGGAATATTAATTTTAAGTTTTCAAGAATTTTTATAACAAAAATTGTTGTTTTGTTTAAGTTTTGATGTTTCAAAAATAAAGTTAAGATTGAAATTTTGTCTGAGTTTTTCCTCTTCTTCTAAGTTTTTTTTTTAATTTAACTTCATCTAAATGTTTATTATCAGATTAGATAGGCTATTAAACAAGGTTTATTTTAATGTGTAGGTGACTTAACAAAAAGTTAATAGAATTTTAGGTTTAGGTTTAATTGAAATATCCCTAGACACTTTTGATGTGTGTATTTTGATATTACGTGTGTATTACACACTTTCCATAGAGTCAGCCTGACATGTGCATTGAATCATACCAACATGCAGGAGAAAGGATGAACTTTGTAAATTGGATGAGTGTTCGGGTTTCCTGACTATTTTAAGTCACGTTCACATTTAGTCATAACGTCCTGGAATTTGATACAGATTTATTATTACAAAACACTTTTCTGACACGTAACCTAGCTGAAATTGAGTTTCCGAATTCGCTTTGTAATACGATCACCGTCCAATTTTTAATATAAAAACATACGATTTTTTAATATCGTAGAACGCCGAAATAAACACGTCACTTGTACGCGGACATACTTTTTTTTGTTATACACAATTGCACAATTTGAAAATCTCTACCAGTAACAGGCAATAGAGGCTTACTGATCGTGTCACGTTGATGCTCAATGGTTACGGAATCTTGAAAATATACTTTTAACAAGAAGCGCAAGACGCTAAGTTCTTATATGTATAATCGCGCCACCGTAATAGTTTGTGAGGTTCTGAAACATAATTGTGGTGATAATCTTCGGTAAGATTACCCTCAGAATCGTCGGTAACATTTAAATTCAGAAGTTATAACGATGGATAATATTGGTGACACATCTGCCGCTAGAATTAGATGATATACTTAGTTTAAGAGGAACACAAGACACTCAGAGCTAAATTTGTCCAAAATTGCTTATGTCCGCAACTGAATGTTTTTATTTATTTTTATTTATTTATTTATTTAAACACACATACAGCTATCATCACAGGCTTAACCTAATACAATAGTTGTAGTTATGAATATAAGTATATAGTATTATTCCGAACGTGATGCTACAATACAAAATGCGGCCCGTGTGAATTCACTCAAATCCGTTGTGACACCATATTGAGTGTACGCAGCGCTCGCGACAGCGGCGCGTGCTGCATCAGGTTGGTGCGAGCGGGCGGCTCCCACAGCAGCGGCGGCCGCCTCCGCCGTCCCACGTACCCGTCTGGTACACACAACCCCAACGTGTTTAAAACACCCGGGTTGTGTATTTTACCACGCAAAATTTTTAATACATAAGTGGCGACAGCTACTTCCCTTCTTGCTTCCAGTTTATTATATCCTACCATACCCAGCACAAATAGTGTAGGATACAGAAGTGGGTAGCCTGGATACACACCATACTGCTTTAGGTACAGGAATCTCATAAACTTGTTCTGGATACGTTCTAGCATTAGCTTGTACTTGGTTTCAAGTGGTGACCAAACGACAGCATTACATTCCAAGTGACTTTTTACCAGCGCTTCGTACAACGATCTCAGAGCCCTGATGTTCGAGAACTGATTTCCTAGCCGTAAGACCAACCCTAAATTACGGTATGCTTTTTTACAAATGTCGGTGGTATGCTTACGGAAATTTAAATCAGCTGTAAAGCGTACGCCTAAATCCCTAACCTCTGAGACACGTTGCAGTTGGACTCCATCTATGCAATATTGATAATGACTAGGATCACGTGCACGAGTAAATGATAGTACTGAACATTTGGCCACATTGAAGTGCATCTTATTGCTACGACTCCACTCTACAACTTTATTTATATCCTGCTGCAGTATGTCATGATCAGATTCTTGCTTTATTTTATGAACCAATTTCAAGTCGTCTGCGAATAATAACGGTATTGATTTATCTACTACCCCCGGCAGGTCGTTGGTTGTTAAAATGAAGAGGAAAAATTACTACCTTGACTAACTCCTGATCTTGTGAAATAGGGCTCGGAGAGCTGCCCACTGCAGTCAACGTACTGACAACGGTCTCGTAAATAACTGGCGAAAAATGACAAAGTGTGAGGTGTACAGCCTACTCCAGCTAACTTAGCTAAAAGAACGTCGTTATCTACTATGTCAAAAGCCTTCCTGAAATCAAAGTAAGCCACATCTACCTGCTGACCCGCGTCCACTGTCGGTACTAATTGTGTCATTAAATCCAGTAAGTTCCCCGTTGTCCCCCGCCCAGGACGGAAACCATGCTGCGCGTCGGACAACAGTGCGCTAATCTGTGGATACAGGCTACCGTGAATGGTCGACTCAAACACTTTAGCTGGAGTACATAACACCGCTACAGGTCTATAATCGCTAGGTGTTGAGCCCCTGCTACTCTTAGGGACGGGGACAACCCGGGTAAGTTTCCAGCGTTCAGGAAAAGTTGCGGTTCGAATACAGATGTTGAATAAGTGTAGCAACGGCTCAACCAATACTGCACGACAGTCCCTAAAAATGTACGCTGGCATACCATCCGGGCCGGCTGAGCGCTTAGGCGGCAAACGTGCGAGCGCGCGTTTTACGTCTGCGGGTCCCAGGCTCGCTAGGTGCACCCGCGCGCCCGGCCACGCGCTCGCCGCCTCGCTCGCACTTGCCGCCGCCACACTCAGTACGGGAGGTTCCGGATTGTACACCGACTGAAAAAACAGAGCGAACTCATTGGCACACTCGTCTTGCGATAGTACCCGCCCATTCTTAATTAACTTCCGCTGATTCGAGTCACCCTTCCTAGACCTAATATATCCCCAAAATGCTCGCGGATCCTTCGCCAGATGGGCTTGAACTCGGTTGCGGTACTGATTATGCGCGCGAGCAGTCTCGGTTTTTACTCTCGCCCTGTAACGTGCGAATTCCATATAGTCAGTGCGTGATTTACTTAATTTATATTTTTTATGTAATAAATATTTAACTTTTATAGCCCTAATAATCTCAGCTGTGTACCAAACTGGATAAACGTATCTGTTATTTAATGAATTAATTTGTCTTCTTTTTTGAGGGACGCACTGGTCAAAAACATCATATACTTTATTATAAAAGAAATCCAAAACTATATCGGGATCACATGACTTGTAAATCTCACTCCAATCTATATTAGCTAACAAACTATACATTTGATCGAAGTCGGCTTTATTAAAATTCCAATTAGCATGAGTTATCAACGACTGGGCTGGCGAGTGTCGCTTATACAGCGATGTAGGAGAGGTAAGAGGCGCGGGAGACGGCGGCGGGGGCGCGCGCGCTCCCCGCTCGATGCGCACGGCCAGCGGAGGATGGTATGCGTCTACGGGCTCCAGGCCCTCGTCCGCGGCGCTTACGGTCACGTCGCGACGCGCACTCAACACGAGGTCCAACTGCCTATTTTTACAGTTAGGTACTGCATTGTACTGAGTAAATTCACAAAAAGCCATGAAATATTCGAAATAGTCAGAAATGTTGTTGTTACACGAGCACATATTAAAATCCCCTAATACAATTAAGTTATTGCTATATTTAACACATATTTTTTCTAATACTGAAAACATTGACAAATATTCATTATCGTCAGCCCCTGGTGGAATATATACGATACAACACGTGAATAAAAAACAATTTTGTTTATAAACAGCCGCACACAATAGTTCATACTTTTGACTATCTATATCAATGTTCATGACTAATCCCTCACCGATGTACCTGCGTGTTCAACGTCACTCGAGTTTCAGTTCCCAAAAGCCATCAATCAGATTTCACGCAGTTTCAGCGAAGCTAATGAATAAATCAACCCCTGAGATAATCACGCCCTCTGCCTGTCTAGTGATACGATGGGGAAAATCATTAAAATCAGAACATTTCTTCGTATCGGAAATGAGGCCCAAAAATCGGAACGCTTTAAATTGATGCGTGCGTTAGACATGCGTTCTGGGAAATGTGCAGAACTACAGATGCACCGAGACAGGGGTGTCTGACGACGTTGGAATAAAGGAGACGTGTTGGTTTTGGTAACTTTATAGTTGTTAGAAAATATGTTCTTTGCAAGGTTGGCTTCATTGAACATTTCTTGAACATTATGTATGTAATGTTTTTTTATACTTACATAGGATATATTTTACCATATTTAATTTTGTGTGCATTAGTTAAATATTGAATTGTTGTACATATTTATTTCTATTACAAGTATTAAAATCATTAGCTTTCAAGATATTATTTACTATAGGCTTATACCCACAACGCAATCGGAAGCACGCAAAAAGTTCCGTAAAGAGAAATTTTCTTATTAAAACAGATTAAAAAAAAACGCATATTAGAGAAAAGTGAGATAATGAGACAGAATGATATCAAGTAATTCAGACTACGTATGACAAAATTTAATTTTAAGCAGACGAGAGACCCGGACAGACACAAAACAGGTGGTTATGAAATCATCTCATAGTTCTTTGTTAAGACTGAGACTCTTTACAGGAATACCTTTAATACCCGTAGTGTTATTATGTAAGGTTTAAAAATATTTAGCATAGAACCTCATTGGATTTTCTTAAATTATTTGTAATTGCTGGTCTTCTTTATTCGAAAAAAAAAGAGAAAGGCCATTTGTGTTTCTTTTTTATTTCTTAATTTTCGCAACATTATAATGGCCGTCACATGTTTTTTTTGGCCAGTTGTGAACGTTTGAAGATGAGAAAACTCTTTCGTGAGTTGTTTTAACCTATTTGATTATTATCCTTATTTTAAATGTTAGTGTTTGTGAAGATGTTTGTTACTTACTCTTTTAAGCAAAAAGAAATGAACGCATTTTGTTAAAACTTAACAGAAATGTGACTTAAACATCAGAATAACGAATAGGCATAACATTTTTGAAGTGAAAACTTCTTTAGCGGCGTTGAGCACTTTTTCTGTAATGGGTATAAAATCTTAAACTCGCGTCAGGACACGTGACCCTGATCGAAAAAGCGTAGGACGGATAACAATTGAACGCGCGATAAAAATCTCACACACACTGATACAAGGTACAATTTTCGGGAAAATTGTACCTTGTATCAGTGTGTGTGAGATTTTTATCGTGTCTACGTAGTCGTAGTCGTAGTCGTAGTCGTAGTCGTGGTCGTGGTCGTGGTCGTAGTCGTAGTCGTAGTCGTAGTCGTAGTCGTAGTCGTAGTCGTAGTCGTAGTCGTAGTCGTAGTCGTAGTCATAGTCATAGTCATAGTAGTTTTTTTTTTATAAAGTACTTTACGACTATTACAATACAATGGACAGGTGTTAATTTCAGAAACATTATAAAAAGTAACTCAATTTCGTTTCAATCTCCGGTGTCAGATATTTTGATTTAATTTGAAGTTAGTAGTAGACTAAGGTATCGTAGCTCATGCAGCCAAGTATTAAAATAAGTATATATACCGAAATTGAAAAACTCAATATTCTCAGCGCTTGATCTATGAATAAGGTTTTAATACGAATATATAATGCCCATTTCACACGAGGGCAGAACAGTGAGGCAGAACAGTTATAATAATAATAAGTATTTATTTCATAAAAACATGGAACAGTGCACCTATACATAAAGGCTTACACTAAACAGTTTAGAATTATATTGTATAATTATGTAGAACTACATTATTGGACTCTATCCCTTAAACTAGGTCTAGCCTGTATCTTAAGAGACAGGGTTCAGCCATTGGTTTAAACTAAATTGATTATATAATAAGATTTAACAAGTGAGAACAGTGTCGATTTGAATTATTATATTCATATAAACTCTCGAGTCATGAGTGCGTGCATGTGTGTGTATGTGTGTTGTGTGCATGTTTGTGATTGTCAGTGTGTGTATATTAGGTGTTATATATGTAAAAATTGGTAAGTAACAGTAATCCATTGCATGTGTACAGCTTAATAGCCATATATGAGAAGGTTTTCTGTAGAAAGGTAGGAGGATAAAGAGTTGCCTCACGGTTAAAACTTTACATTCGTCATATAGTTTGGTTGTGGGAAACATATAATATTTACGAGTCATCGTTTTAAGAAGCTGGCACAGAACAGTACTGTTTTGTGCGTTCACACAGTAGCAGTACTGTTCTGCCCACTGTTCTGCCCTCGTGTGAAATGGGCATTAAAGCGATTGAAAGCGCTGTGTCAAATGAACAAGCCATTTGTTTAGAAAAAAAGATCAACATATTAGTCTATTGTTTTTCGTCAATTGAATTGACAGATGCCAACATTTGACCAGGTTCTGTGTAATCTGGTTGTTTGCATTTTATTATTATTCCTTTCCGATTTTATCTACCCACTTCGCTTAAACTACGGACTGTGATTTCCTCTTGAAATAGCGACCTCCGGCTGTGATTGACTGATGTACGGACCTACTAAGAACGACGACCTGGCATGGCGGTGGGTGTCAAGAGATTAAACGGACATTGCAGATTTAACATGGATTCCCAAAATTATCCTATATTTTGTGTAAATTGCGGATCAGCTTCTGGCTCCATGTAAAAGAGAAAGGGAACATCAATAAGTGTCTTGGAAAGACTTCTGCCGCTGCAAATATATTGGTCGAAAATATAGATGATACTTTTGATGTGACATGATGTTGTTATTTAAGTATTTTGATGGCTTTTAGAAGTCTCAAGTGTCCGTAGTTTTAATTTAGTTTCAATCGAAAACATATATTATTTAGAACCAAAAATGAAAAAAACACATCCCTATCGGTTCTTAGGCAAACAATGTATGGACGCATGGCAATGTCCTTTGTTTATATTTTAACCCGTGGAGTAATAGTGTTGGAAAATCTTGGCGAAACAGCTTAATATAAGCTTGCTGTAGATAGAGAGAGAGAGATATAGTGGTCCTGCTAATGGCTTGGGGCAGGCGAGCCAAAGGCACACTCGTAAATAAATGAGCGAATGTGTTTTTGAAGTGAAAACTTCTTTAGCGGCGTTGAGCACTTTTTCTGTAATGGGTATAAAATCTTAAACTCGCGTCAGGAGTCAGGACACGTGACCTGATCGAAAAAGCGTAGGACGGATGGATAGTAGACAGCTATAATCAAGTTTTCACTTCTGCCGGCACTCCCGGAGTGCAACCCGTCTTTTTTTTTTTTTTTTTTGGTGAGTGGGAAATCATCCAATGACTGCTCCCGTCCTGGGTGCGACGGGAGGGCGTGTCAGACTCTTACTGACTAAAACCCACTCATGTTCCTTCGATTGCCCTTTATGTTCCAGGGTCACGGTAACCACTATAAACATTCCGCAACCCTGGCAGGCGTTGGCCCTGTTGGGCCCCTTCCTGTGCTGACTCCTTCTCTTTGAGGCGCGCGTGGAACAAAACGCGCCGTCTACGCGGTCCTGGTCCTAGCCGGGCGGCGAGCTACCCATCGCTCGCCATCTGCAGAACCGCGCCTACGGTGGCCGGTAGTCGTCTTGCGACTCTCGACGTCTTCGCCTGGGTCTTAGTCCGGGGCGAGAGGCTCGTCGCTGCCTCTCGCGCGCCGCCGCTTCCTTCACTAGCATAACTGCTTCGCAGAAGGAGGCGACGGCATCCCATTCCGTCTCGCCCCGAAGCATGGCCTGAACCAGCGCCGGGCGCGAGAGGTCACATCCGCCGATCGCCTCTACTAGGACACGTCGGTGCTCAGCCCATGCGCGGCACACCTCAACTGTGTGCTCGACCGTGTCCTCCAGGCGACCGTTACTGCAGTGGTGACACCCAGGCGTCGCTTCCGCCCGAATCCGACACAGGAACCTCCCGAACTGACCATGTCCGGTGAGGACCTGTGTCAAGCGAAATGTGAGAGTGCCATGACGCCTCTCCAGCCACTCCTCAAAGAGGGGTCTTACCGCCGCTATAACGGCGTGCCCACTATAACGGCGTGCCCAAATAGGCATAACATCACGCTATGACCCACGGGAGCGGAGCAGCATAACGCTGGTGAAACTGCAAGGAATAGCTGGGTATATTATGAGTATAGGTACGAAGGTACGAGGTGAATGTGGAAGGTCCACACAATTCTTACCGAAAACCAGCAACAATAGGGCGGCGATACCAAAAGGCGTTCGACTTACAGCTATTAAAATACGCCTGAAAAACTTCCCCGAAAGGTTCAAATACCTCACCGCATGCGTAGTCGGGGTGAAGACACGCTGGCGGGATACCACGAACTAAAGTGCAGCAATTTAAGGAAAATGTTACCTACTTATTATCTTCGACAGTGTATAAATCTTGGGCGGCTCTGATTGTGTCTTTTAATTTTTTAACCGCAAAAACGCAGACGCATGCGTCATTTCGGATGTTATCGGTTTAGAATTAAACGGAATGTTTTTTTTATTAACCGACTTCTAAAAAAGGAGGAGGTTCTCAATTCGGATGTTTGTATTTTTTTTTATGTTTGTTCGCGCATATCTTCTTCGTTTACCAACCGATTTGAACTATTCTTTTTTTGTTTTAAAGGGTAGACTTACCACTTGGTCTCATTGCCATCAGGTCCAGGATCTGATGATGGTATCATGCCGAAATCAAGGGAACTCCTCAATTTTTTTTAGAAAAACGTACATTTTTTTTTGAAAGTTACTCTTAAACGTAGTCAGACATTGAGACTAACTAAAAAGTCAAAAATAAAAAGCTTTTGCCAAAAAAAAAACTGACATCAAAAACTAAAAGCACAAAAATAACTATTTTGGAAGTCGGTGGCAACACATCAAAAAGACCGGCAGAAGAAAAGCCACCGACTTCCGAAATAGTTATTTTTTAGGAATCTATTTCACCATTGATTAAGCCGATTGTGAGGTCAAATTTACGACCCAATACTTGGCATGGCAACCGCCGCAGGTCTTGTCCGGGACTGTTCTTTAACAGGGGCACTTCATACAAGCCGCAAAACCCAGCTTGCACTAAACTTGCAGTAAATCTATCAGTGAAAATTAAGAAGAATTATTATAAAAAAATATATATTAATAGCTATTGAAAAAGTGTCTAAGCGTTTGCTTTTCTTATTTAAATTCAATTTTGTCCTAAAAACTCGTAAACCTCGTAAAAAAACTGAGTGAAGGAAAGCTAATACGTTTATTAATACCAAATTCCCGTAATAATTTTAATTATATTAAATGGATAACTTAAAATAATTTCAGCGCTAACAGGTAAAGTGGCGAAATGACTCATGTCTCGCCAATAATAGGTAACATTATTCACTGTCAAACACGTGAAAGTACACAGCGATCACAATAAGTGGTCGAGGAAAGTCCAAAACTTATTTCTAAATAGACCGCTAAATGGTGTAGTTACCATATTAGGCGACGCACATATATGTTATTATTGCAACTGTTTTGATATCGTTTTCTTTGACCTTTGGACAAGTGAATCAGTTTTAGTTTTGTGCATCTCATGCAGACACAAACAAAATGTACGAGTATTAGTTTTGTCGTCATCTATACTACCGTATCTACGTTCGTCGAAACCGAGCTATGAGCTTTGATATTATGTTATGTAAGTTGGTAAATATCAAAGGTGAGTTGTGCTAGATTGCACAGATTTTATTATTGAATAGCAACTGTTACAGGTTTATGTTAATGAAAAAAAACATTTCTTTCAAGCTTAACGTATCTACATATCTTATGAAATTTTAACATATAGCTGTGTGCGTTACATATATAGCGGTATATATAGCTGTGTCCAGGTATCAGATCTGAGTTGTTTAAAGAAACTGTATAAGAATAAAGGAAAAGTTATGCAATTCTCCTAATCAAATAGATAATTCAATGTGACAAATACTTTGGTTAATAAGACGTGTAGTTGGATAAGATCGAGAGCTTCTGCTAGCTCTCGATAACAACCGCCAGCTTATCTGCACGATCTTACTTGTTGAACTAATTCAATTGTGTGGTTTATTGCTTAGGATTACATATAGAAATTGGCAGGAAAGTTGAGGTAGGCTGCGCTATGCGCGGGTAAACCGACAAGTTAATCTGGCGGAGAGCGCGGACAAAGACAAGAGACGTCAGTTAGTCGTGGGTGGCGGCGTCTATCATCTGTGACACGGCGAGGAATCCCCACGAAATCGACGATTGTCTCCGAATCAATTACCGCGATAGACCAACGGTGCGGACAATGACGCTGATCAACCGGAAAATGATCGGAAAGTACGCGTGGAGCTGCTCCTCAGTGAGGCGCCGCGCGGTGACGCCGCTCAACCACTCAACAGTGGATAATGGACCGTAGTCAGGTACTACTTAACATAACTGTACTTTGTTACTGAACTAGCTGTATATAGTCGTCCTCGATAAAGGGGCTATCTAACACAAAAATATTTTTTAAATTTGATCCAGTACGTCCTAAGATTTTATCACACAAACAAATTCTTCAACTTTTTAATATTAGAATATTAAAATAGGTCTGAAATGTAAAGTAGATTAATTTAATATTTTCTTCACTTAGGTACGCATAAACTTTAAAACGTGTGTTTACTGATAGCCTAGGCACGACAATATGAAAGACCAGCTGTGGTGACCGAAATGCCTTAAAAGTTGATGCTGAACTTTTGGGTAACTGCTGTGTGTGCAGATTGAACCAATGATGAAACGATGCAAATATATGTATACTAGCTTCTGCCCGCAGCTTCGCTCGCGTTAGAAAGAGACAAAAAGTAGCCTATGTTACTCTCCATCCCTTCAACTATCTCCACTTAAAAAACCGGTCAAGTGCGAGTTCTACTCGCGCATCGAGGGTTCCGTCAATTTTCTTTTTTAGTGAAATAACTACTTTACGGTTTTCAGAGTTTTTCCTTTACTTTTGCTACATGACGTTGCTTCTTGCCAAATTTCATGATTCTTGGTCAATGGGAAGTACCCTATAGGTTTTGAGTTTTGATTCTCTTGAAAATGTCGCCGCCGTATCTTTTTATTGCGTTGATTTAGAAACTTGATTTTTTCACTGCTTTGGGAGATAGCAGACTTGAGTATGTGATATTAATTTCAGTTTGATATCTAGACGCTTTCCTGAGAAAAAGGTTCTTGAGAGACAGACGGACAGACGGACGCCTGATGTGAACTAACTACAAATTTACGGTTTTCGGAGTTTTCCCTTTACTTGTGCTACATTACCTTGCTTCTTGCCAAATTTCACGATTCTAGGTCAATGGGAAGTTCCCTATAGGTTTTGAGTTTTGATTCCCTTGAAAATGTCTAAATATGCAATATAAACCGCCGTATCTTTTTATTGCGTTGATTTAGAAACTTGATTTTTTCACTGCTTTGAGAGATAGCAGACTTGAGTGTGTGATATTAATTTCAGCTTGATATCTCGACGCGTTCCTGAGAAAAAGATTCTTGACAGACAGACGGACAGACGGACGCCTGATGTGAACTAACTACAAATTTACGGTTTTCGGAGTTTTCCCTTTACTTGTGCTACATGACCTTGCCTTTTGCCAAATTTCATGATTTTAGGTCAATGGGAAGTACCCTATAGGTTTTGAGTTTTGATTCTCTTGAAAATATCTAAATATGCAATATAAACCGCCGTATCTTTTTATTGCGTTGATTTAGAAACTTGATTTTTTCACTGCTGTGAGAGATAGCAGACCTGAGTATGTGATATTAATTTCAACTTGATATCTCGACGCGTTTCTGAAAAAAAGGTTCTTGACAGACAGACGGACAGACGGACGCCTGGTGTGAACTAACTACAAATTTACGGTTTTCGGAGTTTTCCCTTTACTTGTGCTACATGACCTTGCTTTTGGCAAATTTCATGATTCTAGGTCAATGGGAAGTACCCTATAGGTTTTGATTTCCTTGCAAATGTCCAAATATGCAATATAAACCGCCGTATCTTTTTATTGCGTTGATTTAAAAACTTGATTTTTTCACTGCTTTAAGAGATAGCAGACCTGAGTATGTGATATTAATTTCAGCTTGATATCTCGACGCGTTTCTGAGAAAAAGGGTCTTGACAGACGGACGGACGGACGGACGGACAGACGGACAACAAAGTGATCCTATAAGGGTTCCGTTTTTACCTTTTGAGGTACGGAACCCTAAAAATCACGTCAATCCGTCACTCCGTTTTGACAAACAAGCAGACAGACAGACAGACAGACACACTTTCCCATTTATAATATTAAGTAAGTAGTAAGTAGTATGGATAATAACCTAATTGTAAACTATACATATTTATTTATTCGTTAAGTCCGAGTGCTTTACTTTGTATTCCAGGACATCGCCAAACGGCTGATTGAGTCTTTTTTTTCCGTAAGTGGGAAATCATCAAATGACTGCTCCCGTCCTAGGTGCAACGGGAGGGCATAAGTATCAGACTTTTACTGACTAAAACCCACTCATGTTCCTTTGATTGCCCTTTATGTTCCAGGGTCACGGTAACTATTATAAACATTCCGCAACCCCGGCAGGCGTTGGCCCTGTTGGGCCCTTTCCTGTGCTGACTTCTTCTCTTTGAAGCGCGCGTGGAACACTAACGCGCCGTCGACCCGGTCCTGGTCCTAGCCGGGCGGCGAGCTACCCATCGCTCGCCATCCGCTGAACCGCGCCTACGGTGGCCGATAGTCGTCTTGCGACTCTCGACGTCTTCGCCTGGGTTTAGTCCGGGGCGAGAGGCTCATTGTTGCCTCTCGCACGCCGCCGCTTCCTTCACTAGCATAACTGCTTCGCAGAAGGAGGCGACGGCATCCCATTCCGACTCGCCCCGAAGCATGGCCTGAACCAGCGCCGGGCGCGAAAGGTCACCGCCATCGATCGTCTCTACGATGGTCCGCCCATGCGCGGCACACCTCCACCGTGTGCTCGACCGTGTCCTCCAGGCGACCGTTGCTGCAGTGGTGACACCGTGACACCCAGGCGTCACTTTCACCCGAACCTGACACAGGAACCTCCCGAACTGCCATTGTCCGGTGAAGATCTGTGTCAAGCGAAACGTGAGAGCGCCGTGGCGCCTCTCCAGCCACTTTTCAAAGAGGGGTCTAACCGCCGCTATTACGGCGTGCCCAGCTGATTGAGTCTTCACGAGACCAGAGTGCTGGCTTTTTCATTGGCCAAAGAATTAAAACAATATAAATAGTACGTTGCATAATAACTATATTATCTAATTTATGTATATAAAATAGTAAATTGCCTGACTGATTGGATATCACCTAGGCCCTGGGTGATATTATATAAGGGTAAAATAGTGGATAGAAGTTCGACAACAGCGAAAGGAGGAGGAGGAATAACTTTTGTTTTTTTTATTAATTAAAAGTTTTTTGAAGCTATCTATTTTATTCAAGATTTATCTAAATAATTCATTCAGCAGCCGCAGCTTGCCTCTGTTACTAACAACAATGGCTACCATTTTCTTCGTGTCAATGTTGCTATTCACACTTCACCGTGAATTAGCTCTGTATAACAACAATCTCTTCGTAAGCTCGCAACTAACGGCCCGGGAAAATTAAGGCAGTTAAGGAGCACCAGCGGAAATTTTCGTGTGCAGTTTTGAAAATTGAATAGATATTTTAAAAGGTTTTCGAGATATGGCCAATAAACTGAAAACTGACCTTTCGCCCTTTCCTCTTACGTTATCTCTGGCCCCAAGCTCGGGGATTTTTTGTATGTTCACTTCAAAGAATAATTGCCAAGTGCCTAATTCCAAAACTA
Source organism: Athetis lepigone (assembly GCA_033675125.1). Taxonomy (NCBI): domain Eukaryota; kingdom Metazoa; phylum Arthropoda; class Insecta; order Lepidoptera; family Noctuidae; genus Athetis; species Athetis lepigone. Next base: position 19,146,707 of record CM066215.1, on the reverse strand, counting down.
CATGAGTTTTTCATGTAGCATGTTTGCATGTTTGTTTTTCATGCCATTTTTTCTGGGTTTTATTATTTTCGTAGGTTTTATGATGATGGTGCTAGTAATATGTACTGATGGCTTTTAAATAATTCTGATTCTGTATAATAAAGTTGTTTAATGTTTTGTGTGTTTAAAGTAATCTGTAGAGCAGCCAACGGGCTAATCTACCCTACCAGTCAGATTGGCAAGAATTTCTCTGCAACAAAAATCTGCAGTCTATAGAAATATTAGCCTCATGCAGGACATGCAGGTCAGCAGCCTATTGCTCTACCACTGCACATAACAACTAACATTATAACAGTTTACTAACTGATTTTTAACTCTCTACTTTTTTTTGCACCCTATTTGACCCAAACGGAATTAAATTTTCAAAATCAACTCTTAGTGATCTCTACGTCATAAAAATAAACTAAGTATATGTTTATATAGTTAAACACCGTGTTACTTTCATACTTCTAGTTGAAGTAGTTTCGGCTGTGCGATCTAACAAAAGTGCCTGTCTCTGTGTATAAATAGATAGGTGACTAAAGTGAATAATAATTTTCTTTTCTAAAACTAATAAATAACATATTATTTGAAATTATGTGTCATAAATGCTATAATCTCGTATTATTCATACCTATTATGAAATAATTAAATAGCAACGTGAATAATTTTGATATTTCAAACTTGCTCTACCCATACAAAGATACCCATACAAATTCGCATTTCGGAAAATCCTCATAACTAATTTCGAGCTAAATGCGTTAGCAACAACCGCCAGCGTAACAGTAGTATCATAAAGATACCTAGTATGTCAACAATTTTATTATTATATCAACATTTTCCTTGTAAGGACTGTGATTAAAATAATGTATTGGATAAATGCAGCAATTATTAAATTGTAATAATACGCCACAGACACGTAACGAGTTGTCACCGAACAGTTACATCACGCGCGGAGGGGGGCGTGGGGGGGCGCACGCGACTCGCCCGCGCGACTCACGCCGCGTGACGTCACGCGACCTTGTCCTCGCGAAGGCCACGCCTCGACCTACGGCTGGCTCAGTGGTTACAATTAAAGAAACGTCACAACTAGCCCTTCCATTTGCTTAAAAGTTTGTACAATGCAATTTTAAACCTGTTCTATTGGCTAGAATTAATAATTAAAATTAACATTGTTCTGAGGCTTGGGGATTAAGGCACCCGCCTCTCTGCCAGGGTTGCGGAATACTTATAATAGTTACCGTGGCCCCGGAACATAAAGGGCAGCCGAAGGGACATGAGAGGAGAAGTCATTTGACGATTTCCCACTCACCAAAAAAAAGGCACCCGCCTCTCGTTCATGAGGATTCGAAACCGGGACAAACAGCAATGTGATTCTTACAATAAATAATAATAATAATAACAACAATGTACATATATAAAGTTTCTTAGTTTATCTCGGAAACACGAATGCTATTGGTCCCGGTTATCATTCGTCTGCCAATCAGTGTACCCAAGAGTATCGGTATTACCGAGTATTTATTACTTTCTGCTGCTCGCGTCTTTTTAGGGTTCCGTACCTCAAAAGGTAAAAACGGAACCCTTATAGGATCACTTTGTTGTCCGTCTGTCCGTCCGTCCGTCCGTCTGTCAAGACCCTTTTTCTCAGAAACGCGTCGAGATATCAAGCTGAAATTAATATCACATACTCAGGTCTGCTATCTCTTAAAGCAGTGAAAAAATCAAGTTTTTAAATCAACGCAATAAAAAGATACGGCGGTTTATATTGCATATTTGGACATTTGCAAGGAAATCAAAACCTATAGGGTACTTCCCATTGACCTAGAATCATGAAATTTGCCAAAAGCAAGGTCATGTAGCACAAGTAAAGGGAAAACTCCGAAAACCGTAAATTTGTAGTTAGTTCACACCAGGCGTCCGTCTGTCCGTCTGTCTGTCAAGAACCTTTTTTTCAGAAACGCGTCGAGATATCAAGTTGAAATTAATATCACATACTCAGGTCTGCTACCTCTCACAGCAGTGAAAAAATCAAGTTTCTAAATCAACGCAATAAAAAGATACGGCGGTTTATATTGCATATTTAGATATTTTCAAGAGAATCAAAACTCAAAACCTATAGGGTACTTCCCATTGACCTAAAATCATGAAATTTGGCAAAAGGCAAGGTCATGTAGCACAAGTAAAGGGAAAACTCCGAAAACCGTAAATTTGTAGTTAGTTCACATCAGGCGTCCGTCTGTCCGTCTGTCTGTCAAGAATCTTTTTCTCAGGAACGCGTCGAGATATCAAGCTGAAATTAATATCACACACTCAAGTCTGCTATCTCTCAAAGCAGTGAAAAAATCAAGTTTCTAAATCAACGCAATAAAAAGATACGGCGGTTTATATTGCATATTTAGACATTTTCAAGGGAATCAAAACTCAAAACCTATAGGGAACTTCCCATTGACCTAGAATCGTGAAATTTGGCAAGAAGCAAGGTAATGTAGCACAAGTAAAGGGAAAACTCCGAAAACCGTAAATTTGTAGTTAGTTCACATCAGGCGTCCGTCTGTCCGTCTGTCTCTCAAGAACCTTTTTCTCAGGAAAGCGTCTAGATATCAAACTGAAATTAATATCACATACTCAAGTCTGCTATCTCCCAAAGCAGTGAAAAAATCAAGTTTCTAAATCAACGCAATAAAAAGATACGGCGGCGACATTTTCAAGAGAATCAAAACTCAAAACCTATAGGGTACTTCCCATTGACCAAGAATCATGAAATTTGGCAAGAAGCAACGTCATGTAGCAAAAGTAAAGGAAAAACTCTGAAAACCGTAAAGTAGTTATTTCACTAAAAAAGAAAATTGACGGAACCCTCGATGCGCGAGTAGAACTCGCACTTGACCGGTTTTTTATTTAGCATTAAGTTGAACTCCGAAACAGGTATTATGACTTTATCTTTTGGGACAAATGGTTACCTTTTATTTATTATGGACTTCTAATATGAAAACAAAAAAAATATGGCTTTCCGTAGTTAAGGCTAGAACCAGAACAAAAGAATTAACCACGTCGCCACTTGTACACTGAAGTAAACAAGAAGTAATGTTTTTATTTGTTTTCAGAAGAAGCTTTCTGGAAACCTTGATTCAATGACAAAAAAATCACTGATCATTTATCATTCGTAGTCTTCAAGCTGCTTTTTCCTCAGTGTTAAAGGCAGGGGTTTCCCAAACATGTTCAGTTTGTGTTTACAGCCACACCTATACTCTCATTATAGTAATGTCAAATATCGTACCTGAAAATATCTATTGTTCACTTCTAAAGTAATCACAAGAGCTTCACGGCGTCCCTCTAGTGCACCAGGAACCGCGACGCATAATTTGACAACACGCGGTATAGACTCGTGGACAAACTTCATAGTTTCGTCATATTTTTACTGTGGATTATAAATTCTAATTTTCCCTTTAACACTCTAACAATAATATTCATTACTATGAATAAATGATTCAAAACGCTATACAATTTAAGTTCGGATAGTCATATTTTCTAACTCCTGAAACAATGGATTATACAATTGTTGAAATTCTTCGTATTCTGATTTACGGCACGAGCTACTGACGTGCTTGCACCGCGGACCCGCGGTATTACCGCCCGGAAAAACAAGTAAGGCATTTCTTACATCATGTTTCAAAATATTGTTACCGTAGTACCTGCGCATCTGCGCGTGCGCGGGATTCCCTTTCATTTTCTATTTCATGCCTAAACTGACTAGTGCTTGTTTACCGTTGCTTCTATGACTAGTGCATTAAAACATTCCGCACGTCAAACCGCTTGGCATCATCAAATTCTTGGAAAACTCCTCTCTTTGTTTATGTGCATCTGAGCTGTGCAAGCCTCCTCCAGGTTCTTCCCGTGATAGCATTGCCTGACGTCTGCAATTCGCATCACCTGACCTTGGACCCTTGGAAGTAGAAGTTACTCATGTGGATTACTGCTGGAACACACGCCAGGAGCGTCTTAAGAAGGACCTACCCACTTGAGACTTGTGCGACTCAAAATGTCGGGACACCTAGAAAATCATCAGCTACTATTAACCTTTTGGAACTTAGTCTTTTAATATTATCCCGGTATGAACCGCTCATTATGAAATTCTAAAAAATATTAAGTAACTGAATAATTTTCATTTCATCGGTACCCGCTAAAGTACGACTACGTACTACGTACTAACTAAGCAGACCTGACCCTCTGGACAAGTTTGCAAATGTGTAGAAGTCAAATTACTTACCGTAAGATTATAACAATCCCATACATTTAACAATCGGTTCTATTCTACCATCTATTCCAAACTGCCACTTGTCTCGAGGGTCTGGGCCGCTAGTCTCGTAGGCGCAAGCATGACTGTTAGGCTTGGTCTTAGGTACGTTTCCCAGGTGTGGCTAAAAGAGTTTTTTATTTATTTATTTATACGCTCACTTTTTATGCACAAACATATAAGGTAAACTTAATGCCAAAAGCAGAAGCAATTTTCTGTCAGTCAACCAAGGGTAAGGCTATGGTATGCACACCCGTGATATGAAAAGCTGATGGTCGTGCGCCTAAACTCTCTCCGGCTGTGCCGGGTGGTCATCCTATCGGATTAGGAGAGTGAGGGAAGTGAGATTACAGTCTACACCTGAGTGTGCACATATATTCGTTAGAGCCCCACTGCGCTGAACCTTCACCTATTCTGTACCTCGTTACGACCCTGGCTTACATAGACTTTGGGCCCTTGTAGCAGTCATCAAGTTGTAAGCTGGGACCACTTCTGTCAAAGACCATCGCCATTTATCGACAAAAAACTGTTTGCAGAACACTACAGACCTCTACTACCTTCCTTAACTATTATAGACTGATATGTTACTCTGTCCCCCGAACGGTTCATGTACGTCAGGTTCGTGCACGTACTCTGTTTGCGCTAAACTCCTGTCGTACTAACTCTGGGTCACGCTGCCCTATTCATAGAATGTTGGAATCCTATAACTCAAATTTCATTGATATTGACATTTTTGCATGCCCGAAAAATAAATTTAAATCTAATATTATAAAAAAAATATCTTAATGAAATTGTAATCTTATTATTATTATTATTTATTTAGTGAATAATTTATTTAAGTGATGAAATTATTTCTTATTTGATTTTGCTTGGTATAATTATGTAATAGTGAAAGGATCATGGGCATTTTTGTATGAGAGCTGGGCGTAAAACCAACAGAAATAAAATGTGTTGTAATTTACTTTATTGTACTTCTAAATACCCCCTAAATACTTGTTATCCCCAATATCGACCGGGTATGACTGCAAAAAAATCCCAAAGATTGGTTAAATAAAACACACATATATTTGTTAAAAACTACTGTATATTGATATCTTTTATTTAAATATCAATGGTTATCATTAACTATAACTTCTAATAAATGTTTTGCGGGTGCAATGAAAGGCTCGTGCCGACTTAACCCTAAAAACCACAAAACTGAAACTATGTGGGCACAACTTCCTACTGTTCTTCTGCCTGTTAAGCAAGTACAGTAATGCTCAACTATCTAATGGTAATGTGTAACTAGGTAATGTGCAATACATGTATCACGGCATGTTCTCGCATATATGCTGCCATTTGTGGGTCGCGCTGAGGAATATCTTTATGCAAAACATGACGTCTTTGTCGGTAAACAGAGCGTCGACACATAACACACTGTCTTTCTTCCATTGCACTTAACAAAAGCAGCAGAACACAAGTTGCGAAAAGTTCAGTTACATTACAACAGTCCATTCAGAAAGCGATAACAGGTCAGGAAAGCGATGGCAGGGATCAGGAGTCGTAAATAAACCGATGAAAGCAAAACGTGAGCAAATAACAAAATATGAATAACGTCAGTAATTATTCATATTTTTTCAGTGACAGTGTCAGTGTTTGTCAACCAATATATTGGTTTCTTTGGCCCTCTTTAGGGTATATATGTTCTGTGCTTTGGCCTACCTCTACACCACATCGTGTCGTGTTATCTCCGTTGTATTAGCGATTGTTTTGGATTCTATAACAAATACGTTTGAACATCACTGAATATCTCTGCTCACCGGTTGTTTGGGTGATTGCCGTCATAGTATAAAATTAAGTAGGTAATAGTCATTAGCTTTCACATAAAATATATTTTAAAGCTGTTGGTTTTACGCCCATTTTGACCGTGACTCTTTAAGTTAATGAAATTGATTCTTATTAGATCTTGCTTGGTAGCTATAGCTTTATAGTAACTAACTAATTTAATTTTATCTCAAAATTGTTAATTGTTATGCCCATCTAGTGGTAACCACTGTTCTTTAAATATGTTACCTGCGGATAATGCAGTGGACTGCAACGCTGTTACTGAAAGTTTTGTTAACCCTATGTGTTATATATGTTGTAGTTGTTTGTTATCCCTTAATAAATAAAATAAAAAAATAAAATAGACTTTAGTAGGCAATATTATTAAACAGCGACTGCGGTTTAGTTTAGGGAAGCCCACTTCATCAGTGACGTACTGACAGTCATACATTTCGTAATTCTAAAAATAGCTCATGAATGAACTGTACCTACAGGTGTACACAATATACCCTTATTTAGATTTGTGGTTGTAACCGATTGCCAAAGGAAGCGATGTGTAATGTAGTGGCGTAAGTACTCGGGGGCAGGTGATAAACCGTTTACACGTTGTTCAAGGTAGAGTTGAAAGGCCTGTGACGTCACGAGTTGACGACTGGTTGCACCGGTGTCAGTGTATGCAGGTGAGTACCCAGCACAGAGCGGCGCGGGCGCTAGCGGCAGGTCGGGTGCACAGCGCCAGCTGCGGTGGGAGATTATAGCATTGCGAATTGGTGATTTCTGAAATTCAGATATGTATTTCAGGACTTATAACTTAATGGAAAGTATTCATAAATATGAAATTAGTTAAAAAATTGTTGAACATTGAAAGTTTGAGCAGAGAGAATCTGTAACGTGGCTATTTTGAAAACACAAAGAACATTACGTTTGTGTAATGGCTTTTCTTTATTCTTATAGCAGTATACTTCTGCGATGGTTCCTTATTAAATTCGTGAATATTTGACGTAGACCTTCGAAGATAGACAATTGAACTAACTCAAGTACCTACTCGTTTTTAATATTAAGAAAAATACCGCTCAATATATTTTTAGCTCCATTATCGACATATTTAGTACTGTAATTGTATGTGTTTTAAATCTTTTTAAATAAAATAAAATATCAAAATCCCTATTTAAATGATAGCTGATACAATATCAATCCTAAGAAACCTTTAATATGTTCCTTAGGACCAAACACACATCGCATAATTACACGAGTGTGGGAACCATACCAATTAGGGAATAGGGATGTTGACTACATCAAAAGAATGACATTCTGTTTAGTCCGTCTTTTAGACAGTCCAAAAATATTGGACACATATTTTTTGCTTGATCAAATTAATAACAAAATACAAAGATAAAGAGCATCAAAGTTCCGGAGAGGGGGCTTGTTTGTGACGTCACTCCTCAGTAAAAATTATACAAAGGTGTGACGTTTCACGAAACTTCAACGCGCTGTATTGTCGTCATTTTCTGTTTACGAAAAAAAAGAAAAAATACGTGTCCCAAATTTTTTGATTATCTAACTGACGGACTAATTACTTTTTTTTTGTCATCTTGCCTATTCTATATAAGCAATTTTTATCGCATACGGAAATGTAAACATAATATGAATAATACCATTCTCCTAGTTGCAAGTCCCTTACTTTTAATTGATAATTCCCGCATGCTTTTCCGCTTTCCTTCTTAGATCGTAAAACCGCTCAGCGTGCGGGCCCCGCACGCGTGCAGACTCTATGACGCCCGTCACTTCCCCAGTGCAACTGTATCGCACCCATCTGTCTGGCATGCGGAACGGAATATCACTTACTATAGCACAGTTTTACCGCAATAGGTACACGACAATGACTCAACAACTCGCTATAATATTGTTGGGAAAATTTCATTCATGTTACGTACATTTCAACATGAGGAAAGTGACACTTGTCCGTTAAAGACGTCAAAGAGAAATGTTTTTGACGTCAACTAGTTAGATGGCTAAATAGGTGAGCTAATAACAAGTTGGTCATCCGAGTCCAGTCATGCCTACAGAGAATCTTAGCCAGGAGAAAGGCGGATTTATCGTAAGCATAACCTTTCCTTTGACTATGCAATACGCTATTACCTTTCAAGGTATAAGTTTACTAGCTTTTGCCCGCGGCTTTGCTCGCGTTAGAAAGAGACAAAAAGTAGCCTATGTTACTCTCCATCCCTTCAACTATCTCCACTTAAAAAATCACGTCAATCCGTCGCTCCGTTTTGCCGTGAAAGAAAGACAAACATACAGACAGACAGACAGACAGACACACTTTCCCATTTATAATATTAGTATAGATATGCAGAGCCTCTATTACTCTATCTACCTCTAGGACACTCGCAAAGTCGTTATGGCATTGAGTTCAAGTCCATTTATGTTTATTTGTGCATTGAAGAATCAATAAATTGTTCTATAATTTCAATTTAAAAGTAAAATGATTATTTATATTTTATATTGTTTTAGATTTTATTTTATTAGCTAAAGATTGATTATTGTTATGTAAATAAAAATACAAACTGAATTACTAAACTGAAACAATGATTAAATGATTTTTGTCGTTGTTTTAGATTTGTGATCAACACCTAAAAATTTAAACAAATTGCTTTAAAAAATCTCCTCCGCACCGTCAACGTCACCGCGCGAAAGGTTTTCAGCATTGCCATGTTTGATGGCAATGCATGCTTCTGGTCAAGGTGAAAGCCAGCCTTTGGGTCACGGGAAGAGTCAACCAGCCATTTAGACATTACAATATTTTTTTATATGAACAAGGGACATAAAACATGATCTACTAACAAATACTTAGTAACTCACCCAAAAGATTACAAAAACAAAAAAAAATCAGCAATGCATAGTCACATCTTGCGCATAGCTTTCACCTGAGCCACAGCTTTACTCTGCTATCACTGTTATCAGCGCGGTCGTGGAAAAGCCGCAGGAAAGCGGCGCGTGCGCGGGCGGCGCGTGCGGCGCAGGCGGCAGGGGAATCCGCGCACGCGCCGGAAAACCCGCGGAAATACCCACGCGTTGACCCTTCAGCTGACTGTCTGTTTGTAAACATTGCGCGCAAGTTACATCAGGTGTGATATCTAATGCGTGTCTTGATACGAACGGTATTTATGATTACTATAATTTTTTTGGAAGTTATTATAGTTAGATTTAGATTTAGTTAGTGTTACAATTTTTAGTTCACTTTTGTATTTCGTTACATGTAAGTGATGAAATAGATAAAGGAGGCTTAATAAAAAATAAATATTAGTACAATACTTATTAAACATGTATTTATTTGTTCTTTAACACTAATGTAGTCACCAGTAGTACACACGGCTACACATCAAGCTGTACAAAACCAGTTTTAGCTGACCTCGCATTGCGCATGTTTTTCGTACAATAAGAAGTCAGCTTATAAGTACTGGTTTTGTATAGCTTGATTTGTAGCCCACCGTACCACTGACAATTAACGCCAAAAAGCAGATTATAACGTTTAGAACTAAAAATAACTATGCTAATTCATACAAATTGATTTTTGTAAAAATCTTCATTAACCGAATCTGAACTAAAAGATATTGTTACGATTTCCTTTCCCCTATATATAATTACTTGAATTAATTTTTCGGAGCATTTTCTGAAACACTTAAGGATGATGAGTCGTGTCGTGATGGCCCAGTGGATAAGGCGCCCGCCTCTCGTGCAAGAGGTTGTGGGTTCGAATCCGGGCAAGTACCAATGTGACTTTTTCAATTCATATATACTTTCTAAAGTTTATCTTGGACATCACTGACACCTCGTGCCTCCGAAAGCACGTAAAGCCGTTGGTCCCGGTTGTCATTCGTCTTTGATAATCGTTACGGGTAAGCCAGAAAGTCTGACCAGTCTAACCAAGAGGTATCGTGTCGCCCAGTTACTGGGTTGTGGAGGTCTGATAGGCAGTGCTTCACGTAAAACACCGGTATCCAGCTGAATCCAGTTAGGCTGGAAGCCAACCCCTACATAGTTGGGGAAAGGCTAGGGATGATGACTTAAGGATGATGAGTGTTGCGGAATGTTTGTAATAGTTATCGTGACCCGGAAACATAAAGGGCAACCGAAGGAACATGAGTGGGTTTTCGTCAGTAAAAGTCTGACATGCCTTCCCGCCGCACCTAGGACGGGAACAGTCATTTGATGATTTACCACTCCCAAAAAAAAAGGATGATGAGTGGAAAACTATGTTTTCGCCTCTAGTCTGGAACAAATGTTCCATATTTGTGATCTCTGTGTGAAGATATAGCTGCTTCGCAGTTTTTTCTTTTGTAGCTATCTTCGTTTGTCATCAAAAGTTAAACCTGTGTCCTGAAACTGGTTCCAAACAACCGTTTATTATTATATGTTCAATGAATTCATTCAAGGTTTCACAAGTTTCTAAGAACTAGAAACACGTATATTATAAAATATGATAAAGTCGTGAATATTATAATAAAGATAAATATTAACAATAAAACTAAATATTAAATCTTTCCTAGAAACGGTTTGTGTTGACTTTCCTTCAAAAGATCCTGATCTGTTTTCCAAGTTAAACTACCCAGGGGGACATACCCAAAGAGAAAGACTTAAGACATGACTAAATAATTATTAGTGAGTGAATCACTAATTGATGAGATAGTCTAGATTACAGTGGAAACTACACTGAATCACTGCAGCCACAGCTCGCGTGACATGCCGTACTCATAGCACTCCTATTATGTACACTACGTCAATGTTTCTTTCGAAAAGCTCGAGGCCTTTTAGTATAACAACAAACAAAAAGAAAAGTAGGCGTTTAGTAATACTTATTATTTAAGTTTCGTTTGTATAAAGTCAGACATATACAACATGTCCCGGAATAAACGCACACCACCAGACACCCCAATTAGAATATTATGTTATAATCATAATACATACACTGAATTTTTATTACTATGTTTAAAACACTGTTTTTTTTTTATAAATAAGTTGTACAGATTGTGGGAGAAAATTATAGTCACATTACAAATCTACGCATGCACACAGTGCATTAATTCAGTTACACATTGTAGATCGAGGATAGAGAGCTTTAAAGTTTTTAAAAGCTATTGATTAGAGCTTTTTTTTTGCAAACCGCAAAACTGGAAATAAGAGTTCGGTTATAATTTTTCTTGCTCCACTCCCGTAGGTAAAAAAAAATGATATGATGCGTGATGTTATGTAGTCTATATCGACTTCTAATGTGTAAGCCATATTACTGTAAAGTTTAACCAAAGTCCGTTCAGTAGTTTTTGCGTAAAAGAGTAACAAACATCCACACACACACACACACACACACACACACTCACACATACACGTTCAAACTTTCACTTTTGTATTGTAATATCAGCAGGACTATACATCGATATCGCTTTTCCGAATTCAAACAAGGCTTGTAACCATCTGGAGATTAAGGCTTTCATTATAAATGAAATTGAAATTACATTCAACCGTAAAATTTAAACATTGAATGTTCCAACCTCGGTGGCTGCGTCGTGGGCGTGGCGCGGGTGTGGCCACGCTGTGTCGTCCACCCCGAGCGGGCGCGGCGCGGGCGCACGGTGACCCTGGAACGCCACGTTACTGCAACATCGGTTACACATTAGGGACTACGCACACTTATTCAGCTGTATTCAGCTTATGTCCGTAGAAAACAACGATTTTGTATGAAGACGCGTACGCGTCCGTTCAGCTTTCCGCGTCCGTTCAGCTTCCGTACAAAATCGTTGTTTTATATGGGCATAAGCTGAATGGAGCTGAGTAAATGTGCGTAGTCCCTTACCCTTTACTACTTGATACGAGCCGTTAGGTTGTTGTTTTACTTTTTGCACGATGTCGGCGCCGCCAGTTAACTTTGATGCAGTTGTCACTGTTATTTATATTTTGGAAAATAAATTAATCTAATAAGGCTGTGCAAAACCAGAACATTATAACTACTTATTGTTTTGCTAGAACTAAATAATACTGTTTCAATAAATTATCCATTATCAGAATAGTCCTAAACCGTACAAATCATAACAAGACATAGACAACGTAGACATCTACTGCAGACTGATCACAGTATTAAAAGACAATCTAAAAACAAGCAAAAATGCTGTAGGCAAACCTAGAGAAAGAGAAGTCAGCTTACACGTGTTTTGGCGGCAAATCTGTGCCAAAACAAACCTCTAGACAACCCAGACACCGGTAATTATCATAAAACAGATACGTGTGTACGGCCAGCGGTTAACTTTAATTTAGCTAATACATCAACATAAATAACTTCAAATTAATAGCGACCGCAAAACCGCTACACGTGTACTGCGACCGTTTTTTGAGGTTATTATTTTATCAATTACACCATTCTTCAGAACTAGTTGTTGTGCTGAAGATTCTGTGCCGTTTTTTACTGCATCCTATTATCTAAGTTGTTTTGGGGAATACCGTAACGTTGATATAATCGGTCAGTAGCTTGAGTCTCGATCTGCGACCAATTTAGAGGTAGGTCTACGTGCACCTTTAATCGATTAGTTGTGGTCCCACTGGTTGTGGTCTAGTGTCACTGCGTCTGCGACTTGTCTAGGCTCTTACATAATATACTAATTTCTCTTTATTTATATTCTCTCATCACAATGGAATGCGCTGTATTTCAAGATTAGTTAAGCGATCACTATCTGCCTGCTGACGTTCATAGTCAAATTATAAGAGAACTAGCTGTCCCCTGCGGTTTCACCCGCATTTTTCGTTACTGCTCCGCTCCCATGGGTCGTAGCGTGATGGTATATATCCTATAGCATTCCTCGATAAATGGGCTATCTAACACTGAAAGAATTTTTCAAATCGGACCAGTAGTTCCAGAGATTACCCCCTACATACAAACTTACAAACCTACAAACTTACAAACTTACAAATTTTAACTCTTTATAATATTAGTATAGAAGTATAGATTGGCGTAACCTCTCATATAACCTCAGTGAACTCTGCTTTTTAATTACGAAACGTAACAAACTTACTGCTTTTTTATAGATTTTTTTTTTTGGTGAGTGGGAAATCATCCAATGACTGCTCCCGTCCTAGGTGCGGCGGGAGGGCGTGTCAGACTCTTACTGACTAAAACCCACTCATGTTCCTTCGATTGCCCTTTACGTTCCAGGGTCACGGTGACTACTATACACATTCCGCAACCCCGGCAGGCGTTGGCCCTGTTAGGCCCCTTCCTGTGCTTTTTTATAGATTGGATATCATCAAATGACTTTTCCCTGGGTGGGGTGGCAGTGCAGACTTTTACCGACTAAAACCCACCCTTGTTCCTTCCGTTGCCCATTCCCCAATCCCGACAGGATCTTACGTACTACTCATGGTAGTATTAGATCTTATAAGACAAGTCTACAATTACTTTGATTCAATGATTAAATTAACTGAAACGGCTAAAAGAAACTAAAACTAAGATCGAGTCCTCCCATTCACTCACACATGCCAATGTCTAAAACTGTAATTAAAAAGATGTTTAATTATTTAGCACTCCTGTGGCGCCGGCCGCTCCGCTGCTTTGATCCCAGACGCAGCATCAGGAGCCGGATCTAGAGAAGTCTGACGTCAATGGACCATCTGCACGCGCTGCTAAAGTTTTCCACGATAACAAAAATATGATATAACGACTGCCATCTTTACTAACAGCTGAAGGAATAGCCGCGTTACCATAAAAACAAAGAAAACTGAAAGCTGTTCTGTTCTAAATAAATTATTTTACATTTTGTTATTGTGTGCGCCTTTCCCTGCGAGTTAGTCCACGTGAACGTCAGTTATACGCAGACGAAGTCACGGAGTAAAAAGTATGGCTGAGGAACTGGTTGTAAAATGGTCATGTTCTTAATAAATAATGTGGAGATGAAAAATGACTGACTTTATATTTTTAACCGACTTCAAAAAAAAAGTAGGTTCTCTGTTCGACCTGTATGTATGTATGTATGTATGTATGTATGTATGTATGTTTGTCCGCGATTATCTCGCGTTTGGCTGAACCGATTTTGATGCGGTTTTCAGCAAAGTGTTTGTTACATTCTGGGGAAGGTTTTAGTATATAACACTAATAGATATCCCGTGACGTTGCCCGCATAGATCGCGTTTTGCTTTCTTGGATTGTAGATTTTTTATAAGATTATAAGTTTATTTTGAGAGCTACCCTAAAACGTAGTCAGACACTGAGACTCTAACTAAAAAGTAAAAAATAAAAAGCTTTTTTAAAAAAAAGATAACCGACTTCAAAAACTAAAAGCTCAAAAATAACTATTTCGGAAGTCGGTGGCTTCTCTTCTGCCGGTCGATTTGTGTTGCCACCGACTTCCGAAATAGTTATTTTTGAGCTTTTAGTTTTTGAAGTCGGTTATCTTTTTTTTAAAAAAGCTTTTTTATAATACCCATTCTCACAGTTATGATAGTTCTCCATATAGTGGCTATATGCTGCTGAATGCTTCCACCCTTTATTACGACTAGGTCTTATCTAAAAAGGGGATAATAAACTTCTTATGTGATTTTACATTTTGGGAATAAATTCAAAACGTTTGCCGCATCGCAAAAATCTTCGTAATAAGGCAAGTCTGTACAACCACGGCGCTAGGGGTCGGCACCCGGATCTAGCTATATTTATCTGTCCCAATTCAAGTTTGGTCACACGTGAGTTAACAATTTAACATCACGTCAGGAAGATCCTTGGGGCTCCGACGAGAAGCCTTCGTTTGTTTATACTTATGGTATTTATTACGTTACAGTTGAAGTCAGAATGATGAGGAAACTCACATTGTCTGAATGTCAGTGTCGTTCAAGAACGAAGTAATGTAGATGATTTTGGAATTATAAGTAATTAAGAGCTGTTAGGCAGGAGAGACCCCACGGACCTGACCTCCCGAGAGATCTCCTGTTCCTCATGTCTTACAAAGGATAACGCCCTGGCCTCTCTCTTAAATTGCCTTCAAGAGCACACGTGTTTAGGGGAAGGAAGTATTCCCGTCAGAAGCAAGTGGATCTCCGGAAATGGTTTAGTAACCGTTATAATACATCTCCACTCCTCAAGTATTAGTGGCCGTTTTTAGCGGGCTAGTTATTTCATTGCCATTTTCAGGTATGTTCGTATAATAACATTGGTCAGGCAAGGGCCACATAGTTTTTCGATAGTCTGACCAACAACCACAATTCATAGTTCAATATTATTTGTTTCCATGATCTGCATCTGCATCACACTAATTCTGTACTATGTTGAAAGTGGTCGTCTACCATCTCAAATTTTGTAATTTGTTTACACTATGTACCTCGTAAACGTGACATAGCTTTCATTTTTAAACTTAGACCAAATTTTTTTACATAATTTATTATATTTTAACGTACCTACTTTTTTGACAGACTTGACATTGTATTCACAGTATTTTACATATTGTATTAATGTATTTTAACGTAAATTTTTGACTGCTTTGACATTGTATTCATACTTAATTTACACATTGTAATCATGTATACTAAATATTGTAACACATATATTTTTAAAAGAGTACGTATGGAGTTTCTTGCCCGTTCTTCTCCATATAAAACTACCTTTTGGAATGGGCGACTAGAATCATAATTTTTTTTTAAATGTAATTGACGTTCCAAAGTGCCTCCATGGTCTAATGGAAATAAACGTTTTGACTTTTGACTTTGACTGCAGTAGTCAAACACCATCCGACCGGCTCCGAGGGAAACCGCTTTGTGCATTTGAATAGTGCATGCACGGACAATGCTTGGTTGGTGTCTAAATGACCAAAAAATCTAGGTTACCTACTTACTCTTCACAAAGAACACACCAACCTAGTTTAATGGATTTAGGACCAGACCGTTTTGGAAGGTGCGTTGATATACCAGGAAGTCTGTCAGTCAGTCAAAGACTGATTCTATAACCTACGGGTGACATCGGCACCTTGTAAAAGTAGTAATAAACTTAATAGTTAACTTTTAACTTAACGCAATCAAAAGATGCGATGCTAATGGTACCTTCCGTTGACCTACAATGTCTTTTAGCACAGGCAAAGGAAAATTCCGAAAGATGCAGTCGTCATAGACCACAAAAAAAAAATTAGGTATATCGACAATTAATATTTATATACCTACTTACAAGCTGAACCATCGGCGCGCAAATTCGACTCAGTCTTTTGTTGTTGCTTTTTAGAACCTACTCAATTTAATTTGTGGTTAGAAATAAAAAAATATAAACAATTCAAAACGTAGTTCTGATTTCGTTTCGTTTTTCTAGTCAGTTAATTTAATTAGAGCCGGTTATTGCTGAAGTAGCGGTTGAGGTTATATTTTGTTGAAATCTATCTGTTCTATTAAAATATTGACTAAAAGAATCCATTGCTACAGGACTGTGCACACAATAACTTAGGAGACTGTCATGTTACTAAAGATAAAGTTAATCTTTGCACATTAGCGGTAACATGTACAAGCTAGGAACTAATTCTGACATGTCATAAATTATTTCTGGTTGGGCGATAAATGATAATAACCGGGAGCCGAAATGCTGCAATGAGCGATGGGGGAAGTGTTACGAGTATCTTCTCTTATTCACGTCAGATTCGTCCCATCTGGAGTGGCTGCTTTCGCAACCAGTCCTGTGGTATAGCCATATTTGGTTTTATTTTAGATTTTTTTTATATAGAGCCGATACCGATTGCCTTTGTATGTTTTAATCGTAAACAGGGAAACGTTTTGTTCTTACGAAATAAGTTTCAAAACTTTTGAATTACACCTACCTAAAATATCTAATATAAAACGAATATTTTCTAAAACAGTAAATAGGTGTAAAGTATCTCCCCATAATGCCCACTAACACAAAATAAAGAGTGAAAACACACTCACGAATACATTGGTGCTTCTGCTTTTCTGAAACATTCATAGCCCGATCACTGTTAAACGTAGATACAAAACCCATCTTAAAACGATGTCAACAAGTAATTATTGTGAAGAGAATAGAAACTGAATCTTCACAGTACAATATTTCTCTACTTTCAGCGCACGCGCCGAAACGAAACCGTACCCCTATTAGTAACACACACACTTAAATACAATATCAGCAAAAAACAGTCTGTGCCAGCAAAAAGTGAAGTTAATTGATACACCGGTTTATTTTGCGGTTTCAGACCATAATCTTCATAACCATACGTTTAAGATAAACGTTCTAATTATTGGTTTGTGTTTTTAAAGTTCTTCAGAGATAAGTATAATTGGTCTTTATGTCCTAGACTAAGTACAGTAAGTACCAATGAACGTAACTTAGTTTTTTTATGGAAGTCGGGGACAAGGATGCAAAATTTTCTCGTGGACGATGTATATGTGCTGACTTTACAGCCATTAACTTTTAATTACATACCTATACATTACCCACATGCTTACTCAGAAAGCTGTAAACAATACACTGGTTTTTCCGACTGCACTATTGAAGTAGCCTTGCCTTTCACTGATTTCACAAGAAACTTACCTACGTAGGTAACGTGTGTGTGATGAATAAACTGACAACTGGGAACCTTGAAGTAGAGAGTTATTTAGCGTATAATTGTTTTTGCGAAAATAGCTTTGAATTGACTTGACTTTTAGATGGACGGTTAAGAATCTTTGCAACCCGAAAAACTTTCTAAGTTGCCAGCATTTAAATAAACCTTTTACAGTCATGAGAATATTCAAAGTTCAAAAAACCAATTCGTTAAAATGATAGTTCAAACTTTTTGAATTAATGACTTGATTCCTCACGCTACTTCAGTTATTGAGAAGCAAGTAGCACAGGCACAGTGGGTCAATAGGTACCGTTCTGCGGCCTCATCACTACGGTGACCACCGTGGTGAACAGGAGCCCACAAAAAAGACCCATCGATAGTCCACCGCCCACCTATCTCCCTTACTAGGTCTGTCGGACCGGACACGGCGCGGCGCGGTAAATGACCTATTCCGGATGTATGCAGTGAACCCGGATACAATCGATAACCGACATTCAGTTATAATTGCTGGCGACTGATTGTCAAGTGTTGCTGTAATGTCCAGTTAGACGCGGTGCTGGCGACTCGCCTTGCGGTGACAGATTCTGCAAGCTGCTAAAGTATCGGAGGGAAGATCCTCTGTAGCAGTAGCCGAACTATTCTGGTCAGGGGTTATAATTAGACCAAGGTCAGGGAAACAGCATTTTTTATCTATACTAATATTATAAAGAGGAAAACTTTGTAGGTATGTTTGTTTGTTTGATTGTAATGAATAGGCTCAAAAACTACTGGACCGATTTTAAAAATTCTTTCACCATTCGAAAGCTACCTACATTATCTCTGAGTAACACAGGCTATATAATATCACGCTATGTCCCACGGGAGAGAAGCAGTAACCAAAAACCTAACGTAACGCGGGTGAAACCGCGAGGAACAGCTAGTTTACATATAAAATGCTTTTACCGTCTCTACGCACGGCGACACATCCAGCTGAAACAGTTAATGTTGCACAATCTGCCGTATCTTATTATAATTGATTTTAAGAGGGCCTGAAAGTCGCTACGGATTCACAGGCTCAAAAGCTTGCCTAGGGAAATGATGATTTTTAACATAAAACATAGCCAAAGTAAGAAAATTACAAAATTAAGTAATTCAAAATGAAATAAGAAGAATACGATATACAAAGAGAGGTGGACACCCTGCATGGGTGTAGTGCTAGTGATAATGATGCTATCTGCTATCACATCACGCCAAAACACCATCAAGATCCGGCTCCGTTCCACCCCAGCTACTTTCCTGAGGGTTCATCTGCCAGACTCTCAACAAGTACTACATTAAAAGACTCATCATGCGGTTCCTAATGAGCGGAGTTCCTCAACTTTAATGATTTTGTGGTTTGACGCGAGTTTATGCCAAGTGCTTGACCTCGCGTGCTCAATGACAATTGACAAGCTAACACTGTTTACTACTTAAACTTTGATCATTAATTATTATATATCATCATCAATTTATTTGAAGAGGGATCTATACTTTCTCCTCTCTAAATAATTATCAGCATAAAACTCATGTTCAGTTGTGGTGTATAGGCTTTCCAATGCTATTTTCGATCCTACTGCGATCAGGTTTAGCTACATAATATTAGCAATGTATCTCATCATCTTCGGTCATCTCGCCATCATCTGTGTTCAAAGCAGGTGACCACTTTTTAACACGCTTATATTAGGTCGACCTGTATGTATGTAACTATGTAATCAAATCTTTGAAAACTAATTTAACCATCTTCTAAAGATCGTAGCGTTATGAAAATTGGCAGTTGTATGTGATTCTGATGAAGATACAATAATATGGTACTATCGAGCTGATCTGATGATGGAGCCGGAAGATATGAACTGGAACTTCATTATGGATGATCGTATCATAGCCGTGTTTGGATTTGTTAGAAAGGTCTTGTAATGAACGTTGACCATGATTAGGTTTCAAGGTCTGATGATGAAGCCGGAAGATAGGCACTAGCATTCCATGATGAAATATCGTATCATAGCCGTGTTTGGACTTGTTAGAAACTTGTGTTGTTCGTGTACCTATTTGTTTATCAGAAAGTCTTTCCTGCTCCAGCACCCCACGCTTTTACAATCAAATATTAGATACAATTAAAAGCACATAGTTTACACTTCAGTCCAGAAATAGAGACAACTTAAACGATCCGTAATTTATTTTTTACTTTAACGTGCACCTATAAAAACCTGTTTTTTAGTGTTTTTTAACCTTTTATTTTGATTATAAGTTTGAAGTAACTTGTACCTCTTTCATTCTTTCTTTCATTAGATTAGTCCGAACTACTACTAGTTTTGGCCTCCCTGTAAGCCAAAAGCACATATTCCCTGAAACTTTGTAGTAAACCATCGGACACACGTGATTCGAGACACAATAGAAAGACAATAGCAGCCCGACAGCCGGCTGTCGCTTGGTCACATAGAGATATGCTGCATGTACTTTCATAGAGACATCTCTGTTACTGCTTACCTAAAAGGTACCAACTTGCGTTTATGTCAATACGGCTGTTGGGCAAAGTCGTTAAGATTAATCATATTTTTTATTCAGTAGGTTTTTTGTATCTTCTATTAACTAAACTCATCTTACCAGTATCATAGAACTACTGCTACATGCCTATTTCAAGCTTTTGTGGAAAGTCCAACGAGTATATTCATATAACTCATTCGCAATTAATAATGTAAGCTTTTTTTGTAGGATTTCCCAGAAGTTAAGCAACTGTATTGTTGAAGATGTGAATAGATGATGATATTAATGATTTATGACATTATGTAAGTTTCCCGTTTCGGAAGCACTTGACACTTCCATCCGAGACTGGTGTTAGGTATACACAAAAAAACATTTTCATATGTCAACCTTCCGAACCCGACCGAAGTGGGTAGGAAGGAAGTAGATAGACAACGGACAACGTATTATTTTTACCTATTAGTTGGGTACTTTATAAACGAGTAAGTAGCGCCATCTAGTTCAAAATTAAGAAATGGGCTTGTAAATTTATTTTACTCACTTTACATCGTGGTTGATATATGCTGCTGTTATAAGAAACCTTATTAGAATAAATAAAATTAATGAATATCTATTTAATATTTTTATTAATTGGCACATCATATAAGTAAAAAAATAAAATAATAAATACTTGTAGTAAAATAAACAATGATTATCAATTAGGTATTTAAAAATAGTGCCAGGTGGTACTGACGTGAGTAGCTTCTGTAATTAAAAAATAATAAACGTCCACCTCTCGGGTATTGATGACATCGCCATCTAGCGGCCAGTAGCTGTAACATCTTGGTAAACCATGGGGAAAATGTGTTTATATGTAATTATTATGTCTAGTTATATTAATAAGCTTTTGTGTTTATATGTAATTATTATGTCTAGTTATATTAATAAGCTTTTCTTACAAATGTAAAAGGGGTACGAATTTAGACAATGTTTTATCTCGTCCCTTTATGATGTTTTGATATGGCTAGCACTCTTAATAAATTGAAATATTAAGATCTTTTCCAGAAGATATAGCATTTAGTTGTGTTTATAGGTAAACACCTCGTAATCCCTGACAGTGAAGTTGTACTCAGTGGCGAGAGACGCAGGCGCCATCTGGTCGCCATACGAGTGAAGGTTGCTGTAGCTCTCGCTGTTGCTGTTGCAGTTGCTGGATATCAGCAGGTCTGCGCCTGCGCCGAATATTGGACCGCAACTGTAGAAAAAGTACACAGAAAAATATTGTATAACATGAAAAATTAAAAGAATCCACTCTTTCAATTTTTAACTCAGTAAGAAAGAATACATAGCATGAACCCGCGCAATAGGTATGATTTTTAACAAAACGTGTGTTTCTAATTCTCTTTATTAAATAATCAAAATAAAATAATGTTCAAGTTCATAAATCAAAGAAGTTCCTAGTTTTGCTTGATCTTAATATGGGATGGTGGTAGTAGTAGTAGTACGGAAACAGCACCCGTTCTTCATTAATATATGTACTCATGACATGGCTTAGACGAAATTGTTTACTCACAGTCCTTATAGTAAAATACAATTTGCTTTATCCACATTGAGTGGGCGACACTTACTCGGGATGATAACACAGCGCAAACGCCTTCTTGAGCAGCGTGTACCGCGCGGGCGGCTCGCTGAGCGCGAACAGGAAGGCGCGCTCGGCGGGGATGTAGCCGCCCGCGCCGCCCGCCGTCCACGCCGCCTCGCAGTACCCGCCAACTACCTCACCGCGCGACAACTGGGCGGGGAGTGGGATTTAAATAAATAATATATATCTTGGGACAACTCATACACGTCTGTCTGAAGCCCAACGAAGCAGAGCCTGTACTATGGTAACTAGTTACTGATATAAATACCTATTTTAATATACTAGCTTCTGCCCGAGGCTTCGCTCGCGTTAGAAAGAGACAAAAAGTAGCCTATGTTACTCTCCATCCCTTCAACTATCTCCACTTAAAAAATCACGTCAATCCGTCGCTCCGTTTTGCCGTGAAAGAAAGACAAACAGAGAGACACACTTTCCCATTTATAATATTAGTATGGATTAAACTACACTCAGGCACAAAAATAACAATTAGCTCATCACACTAAGATTTGTCTTGGGTGGGAATAGGATTATAGGACCCACGACTTTAGGCTTAGCAGTCACGGTTACTAAACACGTAGGGAAGGGAACTTCACATAAAGGTCTAAGCGTAGCACTTATTAGTTCATCCAGTTCCACTAAGCTTTTGTGCAGCATTTAAATAGCCAACATGTATGATGTACTACGTATTACCTGTACTAGCAGTAATACTGGGGCCACTCCATCGCAGTGGGAATGGAAAGCTTGCGCAGAGTAGCCGTGAGTGGACGCGCGGAAAATTAGACGCCATGACTGTTTCGGGGTACCGCACCTATCAAATTAAATAAATAAATTAATTCAGTAACTAATTAAATAAATAAATAAAGGATAATAATGTTCTCTTATTTACCAGTTGTTGATGACAGCTTGGAAAGCACTTTTGTCTTGTTGTAATATCATTGATCCAGTGAACATGTTTACTGCCAAACTAAAACAAAAATGAGTAGTGTTTCAATAGATGCAAACCAACGTTGACATTGAAAACTTTTTTTCATCCCACCACCTCGGAAATGGTATTTTTGCTATTCAATATCTGAGCTCAAAAGCTGTTTTTAACCTCTAGAGGTTAAAGTAAATTTGAATTTAGAACATCGCGTGCCCTAGGTATGTGACTTCAAAACATCATTAAACCTATTTACTTCCATCTCCATGGTGCCGAATTTATCATACAACTTTTCTTAATTTGTTAAAAACTCAGTCTCTGAACATCCTTGGTGTACTTTTCTTTTTAATTTGCTTGGCGCGCGCGATTTTGTTTTGACGTCGTATTATTTTAAATGAAACTTGAAAACAAGTAAAAAAACGAAAATGAGTGATTCCAGTGACGAAGAAATTTTTACCTAAACTAAAATAGAAGTAACTTGTGATTGTAATTGTTTTATTTTGCATTTAGTCATTTCCGAGGTGGAGGGGATGAAAAGTTACGTGTTGCACTCGAGTGCAAAGATTTTTCACCTTGTGCTCTTTTGATTCCCGCGCTAACGCTCAGGATTCTAATTTTTGAACCACTCGCTGCGCTCGTGGTTCAATTTCAGAATCCTTCGCTTGCTCGGTCATCAAAATTGAGCCCGCGGTTAAAAAGCCACTTTGCACTCATGTATAACAAATAACTATTTCGCCGCAGGTTTAGGATTAATTAATCTTTCAATATGAAGTCAGAAATTCCGAAAAGTGTTACCGTGGTTGTGTCCTCTTGTCAGTGTCGGGTCGCGGGGCGGGCGGCGGCGCGGCGTGCAGCGCGGCGCGCCGGTAGCGCTCCAGCGACAGCTCCATGGGCACCGCGCCCGTCGGCTCCACCTCCTCCGCGAACACTGCGCTATCTGGAATAAGATAATAGTACTAACAATCATTATTTCTTGCTCTATAAGGGTAGGACATAGCTGGTCCTAAAATGTTTTTAACACCATCTGTATTATGTACAACAACATAGGTTGTTGTACATACAACTTTGTTTTATACTATGTAGTGATTGTGGACCATAGGGTCCACAATCACTACATAGTATAAAACAAAGTCGCTATCCCCTGTCTGGAAGGTTTGTATGTATAATACATGTTTATTATAGTAGAGAAAAGCCGGGCTTTTAAAGATTTTTAACACCCGTGCGAAGCTGGGGCGGGTCGCTAGTAAAGAATATTTAATTTTTTTTAGACATATACAGTATAAAAATGAATTAAACATAATCAGTCAATAAATTAACTACAAATTATTTGTATAAGTACTTAATTGTAAAAAGTGGTAAACTAATTGACTGGCTGATTGACGATTCATTGACGCACTGCCCAAACCGTTAGTCCTAGAGGGTTCCCTATCCATTTGCATAAAACTTTAAGACCTAATATAACTTAGCATAATGTTGTTTGGCATGATTATATTTTCGCATAATATAATTACGCATAACAGCTCATGCATAATTTTTTTAAGCATAATGTCTCTAACCATAATAATAATTAGGCATAATATTCTAAAGCATAAATTTTAGGCATAAATTACGCATAAAAATATTAAAACATATTTTAATAGGTATAGGTAATAGGTATAGGTAGAAAATATAATTATGCCAAACAACATTATGCTAAGTTATATTAGGTCTTAAAGTTTTATGCAAATGGATAGGGAACCCTCTAGGACTAACGGTTTGGGCAGTGCGTCAATGAATCGTCAATCAGCCAGTCAATTAGTTTACCACTTTTTACAATTAAGTACTTATACAAATAATTTGTAGTTAATTTATTGACTGATTATGTTTAATTCATTTTTATACTGTATATGTCTAAAAAAAATCAAATATTCTTTACTAGCGACCCGCCCCAGCTTCGCACGGGTGTTAAAAAGGTTCCCTATCCATTTGCATAAAACTTTAAGACCTAATATAACTTAGCATAATGTTGTTTGGCATAATTATATTTTCGCATAATATAATTACGCATAACAGCTCATGCATAATTTTTTTAAGCATAATGTCTCTAACCATAATAATAATTAGGCATAATATTTTAAAGCATAAACTTATAAAGCATAAAGTTCTAAACCATAACTTTTTTAAGCATAATATCCTAAAGCATAAATTTTAGGCATAAATTACGCATAAAAATATTAAAACATATTTTAATAGGTATAACAATGAAAAAAATATATACACCTGGAATATTAGACACTATACACGCATGCAAGCAAGCATGCAAGCAAGCATTTAGCATGCAAGCAGGCATGCAGCATGCAAGCAGGCATGCAGCATGCAAGCAAGCATTTAGCATGCAAGCAAGCATACAGCATGCAAAGAAGCATGCAACATGCAACAGGCAGGGTTTCTGTGACGGCTCCGGCGCTGCGGGACTCCGGCGGCCCCACGCGTTCTAATCGTCGCAGACGGCTTTCGCTCACAACCGCAGCTTCGGCTTGTTGGCCGGCCCTGCTCCTCAGCCCGCGGGCCGCCTCGTCCCTACGCGCCTACGCGATTTTAAATAACACTCTAGGGGTAGGACAAACAAGACTACGTGGAGTCGGTTTTGCAGCAATTCGGTTCTGTCACTAACTTTTGTAGCACAGCATATTAATTTTTTAACCAACAATATTATTTGATTGTTACAGAAACTTTAGCAAATTGGTTTGCTTTACATAATGTCAAGTACATTTATAATAAATCATTTGCATGAAAATTGTTTTTGTTATTTATGTTCATTTTATGCCTAAATATTATTATGCTAATAGTCTTTAGGCCTACTAACGTTATGCTAATAGTCACTAGGCCTACTAACGTTATGCGAATCAAATTTATGCCAAAACAAATTAGTCTTTAACATGATTATGCCAACATTAAATGTATGCCTAAAAAAATTATGCCGGAGTATTATTATGCCAAAACAAATTGTGCCAAAATCGTTATGCCGAAGTATATTAGGACAAAGAACATTATGCGAAAAGAAGGGATCCCGTCCTAGAGATATATATTTTTTGTGAAGAGTCGACAAATCCGATCCAAGAGATTAAATTTCAACGCTAACAAAGGGTTAAGTTGGGAATGGAAGTTTCGACATTCACATGGCAGAATCTGCGGGTGGAGGCTAGTCTATACTAATAAGTACTATAAAGCTGAAGAGTTTGTTCGTTGCATTTTTTGGTCAAACGTCTCATAAATTGATGGTCCGATTAGAAAAAAAAAGTAAGCCGTCACGGGACGCCTGGCAGATGTGAAACATTGCAACTATCGCAAGAGAATCGCAGTCGATCCACACAGTACACAAGACTGTGACTGTATATATACACCATCATATAGCGAAAGCGTGGCGGCGCGTCGCCACGGCATGCGTCGCCACGCCAGAAATTTGTTTTACGTGCGGCTATAGATGTCTCACATCAAAAATATTTTAGTGTTTTATATCCCATTTACTCAATATTCTGGCAATGAATAAAGAGTTCCTTATAGCAACAATATAAACTTATAAAGTGTGAAGTTTACCAATGAGCAATAGGCGCACGTGCTGCATGAGAGGCGACAGGTGGTGGCAGACACGTGCCCGCTCCTCCTCCGTCCAGTGTGCCGTCGGCTGTGTCACACCGGCGCGTTGCTTGGCCCACGCCAAAGCACATCGCCATACTTCTTCTTCTTCCAAGCATAGCTGGAATAAAATAACAAGCAGAAATTAATTGATTAAAGTTTTGGTTTGTACCTACCAAAAGTAAGGCGAAAACAAAAAAGTTCTTTATTTTATTTATTTCAATTAAGTAATGTTTAAGTTATTTATAATAAAAATATCAATAAATGTTCTATTTGAAAAAAAGTAAAAAATAAGAAGTAACAGGAAAGACCTACAGCGCCATCTGTTATGTAATAGTGAAACTATTTTAGTTCAATAAAATGCAATAGATGGCGAGGTGTACCTCTTTTTAAGGATCAAACTTCAATATTTTATGTCAAATTTATTTTTATGTTAGTCGCGGAAAACTAAAAGAAAATACTTACGAAGTCAGAAGAGATGAGCTTGATCAGCGCTTCCTTGGGCAAATTGAGGAAAGCATTTGTCTTGACACAGTCAGCAGCGTTGTCGCCGATGAACGCGATGCATCGCTCCATGAACGACGAAGCACTTTTCCCACCTATTGACAACAAAAAGTTTAGTTTTATTTCGTGGACTCTATCGCCTATAATCAGTGACTTTCTGACTAATATTATTGCTTCAATGTAAACACAACTGTTTACGTGTCAAGCATTAAGCTTGCTCGATGTAGCTTTACTTACCTATGGGTGAGGTAGGCAGGCACAGATTAGAAGGTAGGTAGGTAGTACCTAATTCGTTTGCTTTTGTAATATTTACCGTGATTTAAATTCATTACTTTTTAGTTAACCGAGTTCTTAGGAATAAGTAGGTAACTCAGTCAACCATCTTCTTGCTAGACCAAAGGTCTCGGGCATGAAGCATAATTTTTTATCTTGTTTCAGCAGCAAATTACACAATGTTGAAGGTGTTTTGTGGAGGCTACTTACCTCCCTAAGAAAAGGTGTACTATAATGTAAGTATTTATTTACTCTTTCTCCCCTTTCAATACTGTATTGGGACTGCTATCCTTATCCTAAATGAGGAGGGAGCTAACTAATGATTGCTATTTTATATTTACTTAATCAATTTGAAATGAGATTTATTTCCTTTGAACATTATTACAAATAATTATATTTATATATTTATTAATTATCTTGCGACAAGTCACATAGTTTTCTGATCCCGGGCTAAGGAGAGCCTAAGTTATAGTTACAAGTTACAAGACATCTGATTACATTACATGCATATAATTTAGAAATACATAGACAACATAGATATATAAATCCACCCAAACACAGAACACACCCTCATGCTCATCACACAAAGTTTATCCTGCATGATGGGTGTCAAACAGGTCTGTATATTATACTTCATTGTTATAAATATTATGGACTGAATCAAATATACCTATACAGTTTTGGATTATTGTTAAGCTTGGTAATGAATTAAGGTCATAATTACTTCATTAATCCTTCGAACACACGTGATTTGAGATACAACAGAAAGACAATAGCCCGACAGCCGGCTGTCGGTTGGTTGTTAAAAGGTTAACAAATCAACTCATATTACTCAGTCTGTCTGATTCACAGTCCTGCTATTCTTATTAGAGATGAGGTGTGAAATTGCAATCAGACCAAGAAAAATCGTCACCAATATGAACAGGCTGATTTAGAACAACTTGGGTGATTTATTTTTCAAAAATGAGTTAAGTTTTTAACATTATCTTGCAATGTGGATATGTTTCTTTTGAGACCAAATGAATAGTCTTTTACATATCAAGTGCACATTCAACATGTGTTAAGTAATGATGAGTTAACACAAATGTGATTTGAGACACAATAGAAAGACAATAACAGCCCAACAGCCAGCTGTCGGTTGGTCGTTGAAAGGTTAATTGATATAAAAATATAATGAATTCCCGATATTCATTTCTGAACTTTACAAATCAATGTAATTACTTGCTAGTTATTGTGACTAACTATAATTGTGGCACATACATGCATAATTATGGTGAATACACTGAGTGTTTAAGTTCTAGTGATAATGTAAAAAGGTGTTTCGAGTTCTTTCACATTTAACAGAAGAGTAATCTTCTTTCTATTTACACATTGATAATCAAAACACAAGATATCTGGTGATATTTAATGATTAGCCTGAGTGGTAAGCAGACGGTCGAGGGTTTGATTCCGACCCACAATAAACTTTGTGTGATGATTATGATTGTTTGTTCTGTCTGGGTGTAATAAATTGATGTATATGTATTTAAA
Source organism: Athetis lepigone (assembly GCA_033675125.1). Classification (NCBI taxonomy): domain Eukaryota; kingdom Metazoa; phylum Arthropoda; class Insecta; order Lepidoptera; family Noctuidae; genus Athetis; species Athetis lepigone. The sequence goes on along the minus strand of CM066215.1, from coordinate 19,118,070 downwards.
AATTATATTAGGATGTTTATGAGTTGTCTGGTTACCATAATGCAAGCTCTGTTTTGCTTAGGCTTGTGACTGGACAAAGTTGTATAGTTTCTATGTTATACACACAGATATTTGTGTCTTATTTTGTTTGGTAGTTGGAAACAAATGAAAGTCTTTCTGCAATATTAATCTTAACTTTAATAAGGTAGACACTGGTGCATTGAACTCACAAGCGTGGCAACGCTTCCCAAAAACAAAAAATACGAGTTTCTTCACATTTGTTGAGGAATGAACTTAAAATTACACTTCATAACCTATCACACCGACGCGTTAGGATTCACATTCTGAATTAACGTTATATTGTCCCCCTTCATCATTATTCTCCCGATTTGCTTCCTATTCTTGGTCTTCATGTGGACTTCTTCGGCTTCATCCAGAACAATGTTCATGTATTCATCGAATCCAACAATGTGTCCCTCAATTCTCAGATTCACGTTCTCGTACAACCAAATTTGAACTCGACTCCGGTTTTGTAAGTACCTGAAGATAAGGTTGATGGGTTGTACCATCACCTTCTGGACTTTCGGGGGGCCTTTGTATGCCATTTTAAACTATATTTTGATGCAAAAACAACTAATACACGCTATCAAGCCCGGCTTCGCGGTTTGCGTTGGTTTAGGTGCGTCAGTGCGTGCTGTCAAATTTTGTAGAGGAAGGAAACAAAACAACTATTGTCTATGGTTGATCGATACGACGACGCCTTGGTTTTGGTTACCATAGTCGCGATAATACCATAGACATTTTAGTCGATTTCCTTCATTGATTTATTTTTTTAACAATTCTTTACGTTTAATCCTATCGACTTAGTTTTTATTTAAAAAAAAATGTTTCCACCGGCCGCGGCCCCGCGGCAAAGCTGTCAAACACCTTATATTTTTTTACATTGAACACTACAAAAAAAAAACTTTTTACATTACTGTAAAAAACGTCCAGTGACTAGTTCGCCTATTTTATAAAGTAGAATTTTAGTCGATGCACTAATAGAATATTGCCGCAATAAATTATTTTAAGTAGGTCATATCATTCAAAAAATATTGTTTCAGTTTTATTTTTATTTAATAGTTCTTTCCTTTTTATACCCTCATCGACCAACCGACAGCCGGCTGTCGAGCTGCTATTATGTCTCGAATCACGTGTGTTCGAAGGTTTACAAGCTTTATAAGCTTTATTTTATTATTATAGCTAACAAAGAGAATAAAAAAGAAAAACTTAGAGCCTATTAGCTTTTCCAGAGGTCTTAAAACTCGCCGGTTTATCTGATTTACAAATTTAGATCTCATTAGATATACTGAACAGATAATAAAAAACAAAACAGTAGACTAACAAAAAGTGTGCGATGGCCGGGAATCGAACCCGGATCAACTGCTTGGAAGGCAACTATGCTGACCATTACACCACCATCGCATCTGTCTACAGATCTCAAATTTATAGATATATTATTTATTACAATGTTATTATCTCTTGTACCTGGGCGATCCTGAATTTCCATAGCCGCTGCTAGCAATGTGCAAGCACTTTCCACACTCAATGTTGACGTGACATGATCTTCACAAGCTGACCTAAGATCTTCTACTCCTAAATCTGCTGCTAAAGTCATCATTTCGAAAACTCCGGAGTCCTGCAGCAAAAGCTGTGAAGCAAAATATTTTGAAAAAAATAGTAAAAATGAGAAATGTTAAAAATTTTGCACAGCGCCACCTAGTCATTATATACTACACCTCATGAACAAGATGCGCTGGGTGCTTAAAACATATTTTTGTATGATATCATAAATAATTAATTACAATTCAATCCGTTTGCGATGCACTGAGGTTTAAAACTCACCTTTCCAGTGTAAACATACTGAATGAACAGCCGAAAAGTTTCGACTTGAACGTGCGGCATTCGTATCGGTGTCGGTTGCGTGCCGATAGATGGCGTTACGGAACACCCAGGAATGCGACACACTTCACCTCGTTTTGTGTTTTGAAAGCTTTTGCATCTAAAACAAACAAATGATAAAGATAAATTATTACCTTGCTACTTGACTAGTGCAGATTTTGAAATTCGTTTAATTAGATGTTTTAATTAGTCTTGCTTGTTGTTAGTTAGTCGCTATATAGGTGCCCCTAAAATGATTACAACTTCTAGCAAAAACTTTGCTTGCAACTAATTAAATATTTCACAAAGGCGGAAGCATCCCGTAGACTGTAATTAAAAACCGATAATATCGTCTGAAGAAATTATAAGCGCTGCTCGTAGTCCTGATAGCTTTCTAAGAAAAACTTAAAGTGTCAAGTTGTGCTCAAGCTACAACTTGTAAGTTATGCGAAAGTTGCAGAGCCGAGCAGCGCCCCCTGGCGGCATGAAGTGCTCTCGTTGCACGTTTAATAAAATCGGTACAAGTTCGCGCGCTGTAGCCGTATTAAAATGGGGAAGTGCAACATAACTTTTTAAAACACTATCATTTTACTAATTAAATTGTGTTACAGACGTTACTCAAGGCATAACTATAGGTACTTACACATATTATTTTTATTTATTCTATTCGATATATCGATTTATAGTGGCCAGAACTTAAAATTTATCAATTCATGAAATCTTATCACTTAATCACCTAACCACTTTATGAAATAAACATAACCATTTCATGATCAATTCTAAAATCTGACGCCCAGTGATAGATTTACTCAATCCGTTTAAATTTCTGTTCAGCCAACATCTAGAACATTAAGGGCCCTCGCCCACGGCGACTTTTTGTAGCGATGCAGTCGCGCGTTTAGCAAACGTGCGACTGCACCACTTCTAACGCGTGTTAGTCGCATTTGCAACGCGCTACTGCATCGCGATTGTATCGAAACAAACGCGCGACCGCGTCGCGCTACTAACGCGCTACTGCATCGCGATTGTAAGTAATCTCTGGGTATTAAATGGATGCATCCAATATTGACGCTGCTTCCGTTGCCTACGCTTCGGCTGCTTACGTAAAAGCAGCACCAAAGACAACGTGACTAATGTTGCCTCAACGGAGTCCATCTTGCAACTGTATTGATCCAAGGTATTTTTGTATCGTAACTGCATCGCGACCGAATCGCGTTTGCATCGCGACCGAATCGCGTTTGCATCGCGACTGAATCTGGTCCCGTGGGCGCGGGCACACAGCTAGCGCCTGCTTCGCGTCTGTATCGATGCTACGCGCGAGAGCATCGCGACTGCATCGCTACAAAAAGTCGCCCGTGGGCGAGGGCCCTAAGTTAGACAGGCATAGTATCTAATCTACAAAAATAATCCTAAATACATCAAAAGTCGCTATTACCAGGCGTCCGTAACTCGCTCAAGGCCACGCGTTTTATGCCTACCGCTTCGCGTATCGTCGACGACACAACGAACACCGGGCTGTCGCCTGAGTGCTCGCGCGTCACGGGTACAGCGCTGACTATTAAAATGCCGAAACCACGTAATTATTGTGTGATTATTGTGCAATTCCCCTGTTTCCCAATTCTCCTGTTTCCCTTTTGATTATTTATTAAAATTATTCACGCGGTTTTGGATATTTTCGACACTAAAATATAATAATCGGGAATTCAAGGAACGAAAAATATGCATCAGTAATTTTATTAAACTAAAAAATATTTGATCAACAAATAAAAAAATAATTGTTTTTCTAAAACATTCGTTTTATTACCATTATCATCATACGTATAACCCTAGCACATTTACTGGATGGCACGCACACAAGTAAGTCGCGCGGCGGGCAAAAGAATCTCAACTCTCTTTGTGCGTATTTATGGTACATTTCTCCTCGCTGCAAACAGCTGGTATTATTATTATGATTTTGTAGGCTATTATAGCGTAGGTATTTTAGTTTTTGTATTGGAGTGAAGTATCTGTTACGTAGTAACTATTTATTAATCTGTGCTATTACTACCGTGCAGGTGTCGGATACTGCGACACATTCGTTATTTCGAGTTGATTGGCCGGGCCGGTGCCAGTAGCTCCGCTGATTGGCTTAGCTATTGGCTAAATTCAATTTTCAACTAACTCCGCTCAGTGGCAGTGATGTATCACCTTGTTTGCGTAATGTCGCGTTAATTGGATCGGTTGAGTGATACTTATCTTGTCATTTTATCGATATGTTATAGACGAGACGATTTTGTTGTGGTTACGCTACAAGTGTGAGCAAAGATTTACTAAGTTACCAACTTCATTTTATGAGTTCATTGTTCATAAATTCTAAGCTACGGATTACTGCATCTCCATCGGTCAAGCTTCTGTCCTAAATAGGAACATAAATTGGGTTTGGTGTGCATACATACATACACGCACAGACACACACACACACACACACACACACAAACACACACACACACACACATGTTTTTTAATGCGTATAGAAGTATGACACGATTCCACGCCTCATCATTTCCCAAGCCTTTTCCTAAATCTTACCTCGGGACCCAAAGCTTTATTTATGTGCTTTCCGAGGCACGGAGTCTCAGTGACGCACAAGATAAACTTTCGAAAGCACATATGAATTGATAAAGTCACATTACAACCCATTACAACCAGTTACATAAGAGGCGATTCCACGCCGTTAAACAAACCGATTTCTATGGCTACTAACTTGTTGAACCAAGAGGAACAAAAACTAGATACTTTTTAATTCTCTGCTTCCTGCGCATCCAATATACTCCTTAACCGACTTTCACACGGTCGAAGACACGTGCAAAATCTAGTTATGAATAATACACATGAATATAATCCAGCGCTGCATTACACCCTGGTCCCAGGAGTGGCAGCCATTAGTGTGAGGATTCCGCAATGTGACGCCGCTGCTGTGAATATTTCAACGTGTTTTGTTCACGTAACGACGGTTACAGCCATCTCCGGGGACTTGCAGATGTTCTTAGCTTCACATGATTTTGGCTATTCAATTGTAATGTAGGTAAGGGTATCGTTGATATAGTGTATTGGAAGGAGGGACGACTATTAAATAGACTGTTGCTAGAGCGGTTTCCAAAATTGAAATTGTTACTGTGAATTTGTGGTCTCATTTTTGGAAATATTCCCAATTGTGTACCTATTTTCTGAGCACAAATCTTCACCATTTAAAAGGTTGAAATTGGTGCTCAAACGGGAATACATAAAAAAGAGAAATGTTTGATTTTCAACGCATATGTAATATATTCTCCCGGATAAACACGAATGAAGCAATTTCTAGAATATTTTATTCCTCAAAGTGGGATATATTCGGGCAACTGTAACTGTTCAAAGTTGCCAAACCGTACTAAGAGGTGTAACAAATCATCCCGCTGCCGCACGGCTACAGGCTCCTGCCACTAACTCTGGCAGCCGATCTCAATTAATTGTAAACGCGCTGTACCGTTCATTGCCTGATTTATTTGCGGGAACTCACTGGCTCTTGGGAGGATTCCGATTCCACAACAATACATCTGTGATCTAGGACTGCTGCAATAGGGACTTCTTTAATGTGGTTTGATTTACGAGAATTTAGTGAAATTATAGTGAGGAATATTAATATTAATGATAATGACCCTAAAATAGTTATCAAATGGCTAGGGAGATGATGATGATTTTTATAGTAAAGTAATTGTTTTTATTATCTTGCCGGGGTTGCGGAATGGTTATAATAATTACCGTGACCCCGAAACATAAAGGGCAACCGAAGGAACATGAGTGGGTTTTAGTCAGTAAAAGTCTGACACGCACTCCCGGGATTCGGGTCATTTGATGATTTCCCAGTCCACAAAAAAATAATGTTTTTATTATTACGTGAACAAATGTATTACAGTTCCCTTTTGCTTTTCAGTTTACGTGATAAACACTAGAATAATTCCACGTCTAGTACGAAGGCAGCAACATCGATGACTTATATAAACGTGCTCAAGTGATAAATGTGGCTAATAAATGTTCGGCATCGCGTGCCCAGGCTAGAGTTCTCATTACATTAGCGGTGGTGGCGGCGGTCGCGATTTGTTTGCAATTAATCACAGTTTGAGCCTGTGTCCTTATAATTAATTCAGCGAAGTACATCGCGGTGGATGGTCTACAATCTCGGCGGATATCATTAATCTTGGTCGGTGGACCAAGTATTGGGCATGGAGTTACAAACAGACACGACAGTTGAGTGGCCTGAATAGCCTAACTTCCCGGATTACTTATTCATGACATGAGGTCTTCGTATCTTTTGAATTTGAACTTTAGTATAATACAATTTATTATTTAATTCATTTTAATTTCGATAATTTGTTTTTTTACACAAGTAAATTCTTATCAAAATTTAAGTAGCTCACATGATTAATTTTCCCAGTAGCCACTTAAGATTCTTTTTTCAAAAAACAGCTGTGAACTTTACACTCCTAGGCACTTTTTCGCGTCCTTCTCAAAGGAGTGTCGTGTCTCCCTGCCGCCCTGCTCCTCGCCAGCGGAGCCCCCGCTGCCGTTTCCGACAGATGCTGACTAATGGAGCGAACAGCTCTCACTTACACTACTTTTTGCTGATTTCCATTTAACACGTGAACGTAAAGAATGAGCTTTAAAAGGATTACACGGGTTTTCTTGATTGAATTTCCTTGATATTGATTTCTTCCTTCAGTCTATTTCAGGTATAGGGGGAGCTTAGGGGGAGTAAGAAAATGTTTCAGTTAGTAAAGTATGTGTCTGTGCAATAATCAAAATTCGAAACGATACAAGACCTAAGTATAAGACGGAAAAGAATACCTACAGAAAAACAAACCTATCGCTTATTGATGAATCCAGTATCGATGTGGTTTTTAGTACGTACGATTAGATTGGACTCGCGTGTCCATCACACATATCACACACAATTAGTGGTAGCTTACATGTCTTAACTAAGTTGCGTCTACGCCCCACGCCTCCGGCGGTGGCGTGATTGTCCGGCGTACAGTTGGCGTGAGCTGTCGCCACGCGAACACGACTGGCCGGTCCCTTCGTCCATGTTGATAACCAGAGTCTGATAACCAGTTACCAAAGAAGAATTATTTTTCTTCTTTGGGCAATCGGTTATCAGACTGGATTTTTTTTTCCTTTTTGGGTATTGATTGATAACTCGTTAGTTTGAAAACTGCTTGGAAGTTATGTGTTCCTAGTACTTCGCCTGTTTCGAAAACAAGCCTTCCTCATGGACCAACTACGTATGTGTTCCTAATGACAACTACAGTAGAAAGAGGAAATTGACCTTTATTCGTTAAATGGCAGATTCTGGAAACGACAGATTTTGTACAGTTGTCAGCTAAAAATGTCGTCAAGAAAAAATGAAATGATATGAAATGGTATGAAATGATATGAAACGGTATGAAAAAAAAAACACGTTAATGGAAAACAAACTCGCAAAACTTATATTTATAATTTAAAACAATAAAACTTAATCTATTAAAACATATATGGAGCAATTATTTCCAAGCAGTGGCCAACACTTATTGTCCTTTGATTTAATTGATCTATTGCTAGATTAATTTCCTCGTCAATTTCTTGATACGTTTTAATTTTCCTTACTTTCTTTTTGATGTCTTGTAAGTTTATTTTTCTAACTAAGATGTCGAGTATTTTAGGTATAGTTGGGTTTTTAATACCTACAAACCGGTTGATTCGAGAATGCCACCCCTCTAAATGGTTAGTAGTTCGTATTTTTTCTCTTTGACAGCACCACATTTTTATAAAATTAATATCCTTCAACCAGAATCGCTCAAAATACTTATTAAATTTCTTAACATTTTCATTGTTAGGGCTTTTCTCCATAATATATTTGTAACCTGCTGTGATTTGCTGCAAGGGTAAACGGGCCAGGCCGGCACATCGGGCAACATGCCGCTCTGTACTCTTGATGTTATTCCCAATTGCTTGGCTTTTTTGAAAACGCAGCGACACAAATGGTAAAAGCATCCTTTTACTATCGTTTTAGGAAAGATATTACGAATAGCATTAATTGCTGACTTTTCGTAGTCTAGAAGTACTTTACTAGGATTCCATTTTGTACGCACCTTGATGATTTCAAAAAGCTTCTCATAAGTTTTTTGACTTTTGTTTTCAAGGAAAGCGAAACACAGCGGAACAACCTTTTCCGTACTAACATTGTATCCGTGAACACTGTATAACTGTTTAAAGGGTGGTGGACTCGATTTAAATGTTCCATCGAGAAGATAAACATCATAATTTAGTATGGTTTCTAAAGCAGGAGAGCAGAAGACAAGTATTCTTTCTTCATCATTGTAATCGGCAAGCAAATATTTTTGAAATTTATCTGGCAATGTTACCTCTTTCGCGAGATTAAAACATATCTTTGAAACATTTAAGCTTTTATTTCTAGCATTGTATAAGCCACTTTTTACGTTTTGAAACTGGGGCAGTTCTGAAATTAAATTTATTCCTTCATCCTTCAGCTCACTAATAACTTTTTCAAATTGCTGCTGGATTGGATTATTATTGTTACAAATGTTATTTTTTAAATTAAGCATTTTTTTTATTATTATACTCTTTCCCGTGTTTGGCTTGCAATGAAGGCTGTGCACATTTCCTTTTAATTTTATATTTTCTCTACTTACTGTAATATTTCCATTGCAATCTTTTCGCTTAACACATTGCCAAAACTTACTCCCGTTTTTGTATTGTTTTCTTAGATGGTAATCATAGCCTTCAAATATTAATTTTTGGCCTCCGCGTTTAGTAGGATAAAACTCCATAGTTTTCCGCAATTACCAACTGTATCTATCGGAGAATATATATAAATATTTTGCGTCGCAATATCGTGATAAAACTGCAGATCGATAGAAAATTGCATATCTATATTAATTTGTATTTATCATAGTGACATGAACTAAGGGTTATGTGTCACTTCCGTCATTGTCTCGAATAAAATTTTCCAGCCATTAACGTGTTTTCGAAACAGGCGAAGTACTAGGAACACATAACTTCCAAGCAGTTTTCAAACTAACGAGTTATCAATCAATACCCAAAAAGGAAAAAAAAATCCAGTCTGATAACCGATTGCCCAAAGAAGAAAAATAATTCTTCTTTGGTAACTGGTTATCAGACTCTGGTTATCAACATGGACGAAGGGTGGCCGGTAATTGACGCGTCAGAACGTCAGACCCTCTTCTAGTCTCTTGTAATCAAGCGCATGTATCTACACTTCCTTTTAGTTATGTTATAGCTTAGGTACTTTAAGTCACAATTTCTTTTATTTAAGACTAGCTTTTGCCCGCGACTTCGTCCGCGTGTTTAATAGTTCCCGTTCCCCGCCTGCGCCTCGACGCTCTCATATATCAGCCGTCACAGGTCCTCACCGCACACGGACACTTCGGGAGGTTCCTGTGTCGGATTCGGTCGGTAGTGACGCCTGCGTGACACGGTGGAGTATACTGTGGAGGTATGCCCCGCTTGGGCGAACCACCGCCATGTCCTTGCAGAGGCGATCGGCGGGGGTGACCCGTCGCGCCAGGTGCTGGTTCAGGCCATGCTTTGGGGCGCGACTGAATAGGAAGCGGTCGCGCCCTTCTGCGAAGCAAACACGCTGGAGACGGAGGCGGCGGGGTGAGGCAGCGTCAAGCCTCACGGTCCGGACAGAGACCCAGGCGTAGTTGTCGAGAGTCACAAGACGACGGCCACCGCAGGCGCGGGCCTGTGGACGGCGAGCGGTAGGTATCTCGCCACCCGACTAGAACCAGAGCCGTGTCGACGGCGCGGCGTGTCGTAGCTTCTAATAGTTACCGCGGCCTCGGAATATATAAGGGTAACCGAAGGGACATTATTGGATTTTAGTCAGTAAAAGTCTGACATTCCATCCCTACCCAGGGGCGGGAGAAGTCATAAAAAAATCCATATTCATATCAAACTGTTTTTTGAATCAGTGTGTTCGCGACAACGCCATTGGAGCTCTTTCACGCTTAAATAACCTTAGTAATCTTTTTCAGGTGTTTCCACAGTTAATATTATTCATAAAGAAGCACTGGAATAACTTAATAATTTTTGTATCGGTATCCTCCAACAGCGCTTAGCACTAAAAATTACATTGTTGGGTTCCGACATCCACGGGAACGAAGTCGCGGGCACAGCTAGTTTATAATATTAGTATGGATTTAGGACATAGGCTTAAAAACATTCTTAATTAAAATCAAGAAGTGCTTGTTTATAAAGATGCTAGCACTAAGGAGCTCCTTTGTGCCTTGAGTACATACTAACTGTTGCATTACTACCATTTTCTGGTAACTTTCCAAATGTCAAGTCGAGATCCAAGTTTGGTTTGTAGCTATTGGAAAACTTGACACCGATATTGGTAAGTAACACAGAACTTTTCCAATCTAATATCAATATGTTTACTCCAATCACAGTGGGTAGGGAACAAGCCACACTATTAGCTTTAATCTGAACTGTTAACAGTGCGGTTTCAGTGAGGCGGTGTGACAGGGCTTTGTACTGACGTCCAAGTTTTAATAGTGTTCCCGCTCACGAGCCACGAGCAACTCGCGAAGTAGCGACAAACATCGCGCCTGCCTTTGAACACAGATTAAACTTAACGCAAAATATATCGCGTTGTTATGACATGTTCCGAACACATGTTTGTGGAGAAAGGAAATTGGATACAAAGTGAGCGGAGTAGATAGTGACTTTACCGACCAACCTACACATTATTGAAACTGATGGTAGGTTAAGGCAGCCATTTTTGGGATTTCAACCAAAGTAAGGAGGTTTCAGCACCAGTAAAGAAAAAAAAAAGCTCGGATACCTAATGAATGACAAACTTTAGTAGCGAATATTTTAAAACAGAATATGAGAAGCAAAATGCGTTAAGTTGTATAAAATCTAAGTATTGAAACTATAAACGGTTCATATTTGAAGTTTGTGTGAACCACGATACGTAAAAGACCTTATAAAACTTTGTAAAAATAGATTGCCGGATTTAATAACCAACATCACACTTAACTAAATTACACGACCGTCTAGGGAAATATTCGCACTTAATAAAATTGACTTTGCAATTTGTTCGGCTAAAAACAAGCTTTCTAAAATCTAAATACAATCTGTATCAGGGTGGCAGCCATGATTGATGACGTCACGACCGCGCGACACCGCGACACGACATCGCGACAACGTTGACGCGCAGTTTGCGTCATAGATAGTGCGGTGGCCAAACTTTTGTTAGATGACGGACAAATTGTATTGGGTTTTAAGTTTTTATTTGCTCTTATATTTGAATATAAGCCTACTAATAATAATAATATGTGAAAAGCTTTGTGTCCTGTTGTGCTTTGACTCAATGGCTGATAAAGGACTGACTGACTGACTGCGGATCAACGCACAGCCTAAACCGTTGATCGTAAATATACCTGAAACTTGGGGGGTGTATTCTTTGTATGGCGTAGGCATCCAATAAGAATTGATTTTCCGAAATTCTACCTCAATTGTTGGAAGATATGTGTCGTATTTTATTGAAAATCGTACCATACGAGGTTAAAAAAAGTTATTTTGGGGATGTTTTGCTTTGAAGTTGGCATCAATAGCACAGTTAAATACTCCTTAGTGCATTTGATTTAAATAAATTTATTTTGACACATGGAAACCGTTTAAAAGATAAAATTTAGCAACATCCTCCGAGTCATCTGATATGTCAAAGGTCAATATAATGTCGAGCAGAGTGATTAATTACCAAGAAGGTATGTTAAGTCAGGTGACATAAACAAGATACATGATACATACTTATTACAGACAAATAAAAACAAAAATAAACACAAGTGGCATATCTTTTTTTTTGTAACATATTTCCCGCTTCATAATGCATAAACTCATAATTATTAAGACTTCTCACAGAATAACCTCTAATATTTACTACAGTCATTTTCTTTTGTTGAAGGTCTAATGCTAAAACATTTTAAAAGTATTGGAAATGTGAGATAAACTCCGTCACTTCAATAGATTTTTTTTTAGATTTTGTTTTAGATTATTAAGTTTAAGGTTATTTATTTTTCATATAATTTAAGTCATATTGTTATACTTGTAGCTTGTGCATTTGGATAATGTCTTTGTTACATTGTCTGGATATTTTTTTAAATTTTAGTGTATTTTAACTTTTAAGTAGCTTGATGTATTTTTTTAGCACGATGTGATTTTCTGTAAGTGAGGAAACACAAGGACTTTCATATTTTGATGCATGTGTATACTGTTTGTGTTGTGTATTCTTTGTTGGAAATCCAAAATAAAATAAAATAAAATAAAATGCTTTTAAATAGAACCTTAATGCATCTTTTTGATTTATATTATTTAACAAGAGTTACTGGCCTTCTTTCACAAAAAAATTTTGAAAAGCCATGTGATTATTTTTTATTAATCGTTTTTCACAAGAAATAATGGCCGTCATGAGATTTTTTTGGACAAAACGGCCTTTTTGAACGTAACATTGAAAATGTGAAAACTTTTTAGTGTGTTTTTAATCAGTAAAACCTATTTGGTTATAAAGTTAGTTCAAAATCAGTTCTTTTCTGGCGGATTGGGATATATATCCATGTAAATGATAGATCAACGGAGAAATGAATGAGATGAATGATCGGCCTTAAAATTATTTCAAAAAACACCACTTAAAGTCTGACCGACAAGTCACATACAACTTGACGAACCCGGAATCTTTGTATACCTATCGTAAGTAACTCTTAAGATTACTGTGCGTATTTTTTCTTAACAAATAATACTAAAACTAGCAGCTAGTTCTAGCTGTCCATAATATCTTACGATATAAAAGCAGGATTGTCCCTGATCTGCGAGCAGCTTCATGGCGAGCATGCTAGTGTCCCTACCGATGACGATTAATAGTAGGCTCGCCGCAGCCGTCGCTGTCTGCCGCTGAAGCCGGCGCTGATGCGACATTAATCACACTCAACTTCTTGCACTGTTTATTTCAGGGAATTTGATTAGTTTGAGATTTTACGGGACGTATTGTAATTTTTGTTTTGATTTTTAAAACGGAAGTAGCTTTTGCCTATTCCATAGATCTTAAAAATTAGCCCACGCTTGGGATTCAAGTTTATGCTTGACTACCGTAGTGTCTACTGAATTTCAACAAAACCGGTCCACAGTTTTAATCGTCAATGCGTCAAAAACAGTTAGTCATTTTTGCATTTATTGAATTTTATGGATTTTCGTTTTTTATAAAGAAAACCTATCTGTCTCCCTCGGCTTCACCCAGTTTCGCATATTCGGTTACGCTACGGTTCGGTACCGTGATGCTTTATTTATATGGTATACAGAAAGGAAACTCACGACGGCGGCGACGCGTCGCCACGGCACGCGTCGCCACGCCAGAAATTTGTTTTACGTGCTGCTATAGATGTTTCACATCAAAAAATATGACGTGGGAAAGTGGTTCTATCTGCATAATAAATATTAATAAACAATTTCATTTAATTTCCATAAGTAAGTTGTACTTTAATGTTTAGTTAGATACCTGCTGTAAGTTTGAATTCTTTGAAATATACTGAAATACATTTTTAGTGGTATTTAAACAAAATTAATGTGTTCGAAATGGCGTGTAGGTACAGAAAACTTAAATAAGTAAAACTTGAAACACCATGGTAATTTTTGCAAAAAATAAAAACTAAAGTTGCACAACATTCTGCCTTATCTCGTTAGTTAATTCAGTTGGTACAGTGTTCAGTACTGCCAACTGCATTCTAAAGACTGTAATCTGCACGCGATTCTAGCAACATTCTCATTTTGGCGCCATTCATGGCACGCGACCGTTATGTTCAAATTACAGAGCTCAAAGCTAATGAACGCCATATTTGTGTTTTTTCACGTTATTTTCGAACATATCGCCAGCGAGTATAAATCGACTCGTTAATCCTGATTGTTGTAATTCAATCTTGTAAATTGCACTGCACGATCGCTGAATGTATTTTTTCTCTACGGATAAGTAAAAAGCGGATGGAATATATGAGTTGAATGGCTGAATTTCTGACGGTAAATAAATGATCTGCTGAACATTTTTGTAAAATATTTTTTATTTAAAGTTTTTGCGATAAAAATAAATGATACGTTGCTTTCAATCTTTTTAATTAATGGACACCTGAAAAATACTGAAGTTTTTATATCATATCGAATTTGTTAGATTTCAGTTTATATTCTTGTTACTAATGATATTATAAGTAAAAAATTACTCATAACATCACTGCTTGTTGCTATCAAGACACCTGGTACGTACTCTGAAATCACCATATTTTAGTCTTTGGAAGCTTTTAGAAAAAGTTACGTGGCATATTACACAAGAGGTGATTTGCACAAAAGCTAGCTGCCTGTGTGTACAACAATATTTTAGGGCGGCGGCATTATCGCGACATTTTTCTACAAAATAATAAAGCGGTAATGAGCGGTGTCGGACGTCACGGACAGTCGCTGCAGCCGCTTGCCTCCAATTTGCGGTTGCGCTCACAATGGCTCCGCTCGCTCCGCTCAGCTGTCATCGCAACACATGCTGTTAGCATTGTTGCGTATAAGTTGCTGCTTTTTGTTATGTAACTGATAATGTGGTGAAAAGTTGAATAATTATTAAGTACCTAAATGGCGCTAATTCTGTTGTGTAACTTAACAAAATTTAAGTTAATTGCATCTTTTTCTTAAAGAAAAGGACAGAAGATACATTTTAGTTTAATCCTGTCAAATTAGACAGCGCCTGATGAAAATCGACGTATTATTGGTCGCCATGTTTTTAATCGCGACTAAATTATCTATGTAGTGTCTTAATTTGACAGGACTTAACTAATATTTTATCTTCTGTCCTTTTCTTAATGAAATGGAAAAAGAAAATGCACTTAACTTAAATTTAAGTTAGTTTGTGAATAAGAGAACACCAATGTAGGGCTTCTCCTTAGTAACTTTTCCGGTACAGGTGAACTAATTAAGTAGATTATTCTCTTGAGTTGTTGGTGTAGGTGATTAAAAATGATGTTACTTAAAGTGATTCTCGTTTTATAGCTACCTATATCAGCTTGTATCTGGAAGATTAAAACCGCATTTTTGTGTAAGCGTTTGACGATTTGATTTGCGTGTATCCAGTCACCTAGGTCCTTGTGAGCGTTGGTATGTGGCGAGACCAGACCGATAGGTCATTAGACATAAATCACAGTTTCTTATTGTCCTCGAGATCGCGACACTAGCCCGCGTTTACGAGCGACGTCCAGCGGCCATTGGCGCCAACTAGACGTGCTACAAAGTGCCATCCTTACAATGTCACAAACGTCAACGGTTTTATGAAGAAAACTTTGATTGTAAAATAAATGTGAAATGTCTAAACGACCGTAATATTACTAAACATTTTCGTTGAAAGCTACAACTTGTTAGGTCACTCAAGTGGGCGAGATGGTTTAAGCTAAATAATTTTGTTTACAAGAATTATGTTGCATGGATAAAGGTTGCAGTAAAGGTAGAAAAGGTTAAAGACAGTTTCCCTCTAGGGAACAATTTAATTGATTAACTGGTAATTATTATTATTTATTGATTGCAGTAATGTATATACCTATGTGTGATTTATTAGTGTTAATGTAAGTACTGAAAGAAATAGCACCGAAACCAACAAAAAAAATTCAAATCGGGACAAAAGCTAACCAGTTTTCCATAAATGCTAGACCGTTTGTGGAGCAAGTTTTTTGAAATTTTTAATCATGCTAAGTTATTATTTTGGCGCCCCCTTTAATACCAGGGCTGAGTAAGTACCTACAAACTTGCATTTTCATTATTATCTGCAACGTTTTTCATAGATAATAATGATTATAATATACTTACAACAGTTTTGCCCACTTAATATTTTGTCTATAAAACATAATAAAAGGCCCCAGTTATTTAGATAAACTAAAAAGTTATTTCTTGTAACCTGTTGGTGAAATATTTCTCCCGGGGACAAAGTATAAAAGGATTCGTAACGTGTTATTATAATTGATGTCGTATTGTGCGTTTTGTCGCTACGCGGCGTATTGTTCCCTTTAGTATTGTTGAACTGATTTGAATCTCGCGTTTTGTTTGCAGTTGAGGTGACTACGAATGAGGTCGTTTTGGGGATTGTGGACGGGGGGTATAGTTGAGCTTACTTTGTATATTTTTAAACGCTTAAGTACTTGTTATTTAGGGCTAGTTTTAGCTCCGTGTAATTGTTAACCTTACACAAACAAAGTCCCGAAGTAACAATCCTATATCCTTTTCTAGAATGGTGGGTTTAGGGGTCAGAGCCCGTACGTCCCCTAAGATTTGTCCCCCAGCATAAAAGTTGTGGATTCGGCCCCTATATAGGTGCCCGTTGGTCTCCTGGTAGGGGACCAATTAATATTTTAATAAAAATATTATTTTTAAGGTACCCATTCGTCTCCTCTAATATATACACAATATAAGTTAAAGATTCGGCACCTATTCAGGTGCCTATTGGTCCCCTGAGATAAAATCACCTATATTTTACCTAAAAACGGTTAACATAGTACACTTGTGAACAGTTTATTAACGCAATTAATTTAATAAATCATAACAGATCATTGAAAAAAGAGCTACGATGAATGATAATCCGTCATGATAATAATGTAACCTGTCGATAGGCTTACGATGTAATATTGTCTCTTTACGAATGGCTTGTTAAAAAACGGGTATTAATGATTGAAAACTTAAGAGAACAAAGGACTAGGCGCGCAGTAACGTGAAGTAGTCATGTACGAAAATCTAAAATTCACTGTGTTTTTAATTTTCTCACAAGATCACCTTAATCAATTCAAAGTACTAGGCGCGCAGTAACGTGAAGTAGACATGTACGAAAATTTAAAATTCACTGTATTCCTTAATTTTCTTACAAGATCACCTTAATCAATGCAAAGTACTAGGCGCGCAGTAACGTGAAGTGGTGAATAGAAAACGATCGATCGACAAATCGATTAATTATTTTGAAGACTGACTTTATGCCTAGAGCCTAGAGGCATTTTATTAAACTTATTTGAAATACTTAAACATGATATTTAAGGAATTATTATATTTTTATTTTACCCTTTTCTGCGCGACTGTACCAGGACTATATACATGTACTTATATTAGAAGAATGAATTAAAATAAATATTCTTCAGAGGGCGAATAGGCCCCTCAAAAGCTCCAGGGGACGAATGGGCACAGGGTGCGAATCTTAGGGGACGTACGGGCTCTGACCCGGGTTTAGCATGGTAGCGTGAAAAATGCAATAGTAAACTCTATTTTTGTTACCTAAGTAAGGTAACAAAATAGTGTTCACTATTGATTTTTTTTCTCATTATATATATTAGTTTTTGTTAGAGAATCTATGATACGATTTTGGAATTTTGCACAAATTCTGGTTCTGATTCTTAGATATACCTTGGTTATCTCTTCTGGGAACCACCTCAGCTTAACCTTTCGGTTGATAATGAGCTTGGCGTTAAGTTATTCCTTCGTCCTTCTCTAAGGTGTTTAAGTACCGAAATTGACCGAAATACCTAGTTATCTAAAAGAGAGTATAAAACCAATCCAAATGATATTATGATTTTATTTAAAGTTATTTTTGTATTTGATTAATCATTTTATTTTCTTTTAATTTTTTTTTAATTACTTTTGATTTATTTGAGTTAATGTTGATTTTGGAGTTTTATGTTTTGTTTTTATATTTATGACATCTGTAGTTAGTTTTATGTGTGTGTATAACATCGTCTTGGTCGAAAGCTGTAAGGTGTTGTACTAATTGCATTTTGCATAAATAAATAAATAATTTAACATTCACAGTAATACTGACTGGCTGTTTTTTGTCACGTTAATCTCATCCGGTTCAATTATTTTCCTAAGTATGTTCTAGCAATTTTTGAAAAAAAAAATCCTAACATTACCTGGTCACCGCAAACGAGCGGTTCGCGTGGAAGCACGAGTTGTAATTACGAATCGTGTCGGTTTGTTTACCTCGCCGATAGATGGCGCTTGTTTCAACAACACGCATTGTTTTTTCCCGCGCTCCACAGCCAACTTTTCTCATTTATTCCGACAAATATGTCTAGTGTTTCAGCGGTTTAACTTTAGAGAGTGTTTCATAGAATTTTAACACACGTTCGTACCTACATTGTTGTTGCGGGAATTTTATAATTGGTACACACAGGTGGTAGGATTACTATACTGTTCGTGTGTGGCGTGCTACGAATTTAAGAAATACTTTGACAAGTTTGCTCGCAGACTTGCATTTATAATATAATGTTCATGAAACGTCTTGTATAAGGCATTGGCATTATTTTTATACATGTGGAAGCTTGTTATTAGCAAATTGTCCCTATCTATGCATGTCACTTAAGTTGATATTAGTCTGTAAGCTTTCTTTAAAAATAAATAAATAAATTAGATTTATCTAACACTTTATTGAAATCACTCAACTGTACAATGTGCTGTAATTGTAAAGTTCATAGACTTCCAACCTAATCTTACAAGCTAGACTGCATATCAGACCCTACTTGGTAAGACAATAGCCCTTTAGACTGATTGACAGACTTTCTAGCTTTTGACTTCCGGTAACGGTATCTTTGACAATGTCAAAGATCTATCTACGAGTGATAACTGTACCCAAAGGCAGTGCTTTCCAAAGATATTCATCATATACATTCATCACATTGGTACTTCCTCAGTTTCGAAACCGTGACCGTCAATCAGTAAAAGAGGTGACAAACATATTTGTGAAGCATACTTCACCTGTTTTTGACATATTGAAAGCTCTTGCTCCTAGTCAGAAAGCCTGGTGTAGCACAGGCTCACCATCATACACCCTTCATCAAAATTCCTGAACGCGTATCGCAACACATACATTACGGCAAACTGTAAGTTGTACATAATCGTGAACAAGCGGGTGCTTACGAGATAAATTCAGCGTAGGCGAAGCGCCGTCCTCATTGAATCATCAATCAACCCCTCCCGCCCTCCCCCGCAGACCGCCCGCACTCTGCCGCCTCACCCCCTCGCACACCCGGCACCGGTGTAATTAAGTCCCAAATTATCCCTGTAAGGGGTGGCTAGGAAAACGTTGCTGGTAAGACTGTCCAGGATTTAAATATTCTATAAACACTTTACTTCTATATAATTCGTGAATGAGACCATATTTTGCCCGATACTTTATAATGTAGGAAATAAACGAAAGAGACAAAATTAAGACTTTCCTAATATATTTACAACAGTAAAGCTTTCATTACTGTAAGAGCCGGTGGGCTCATTTAAACTTCAAAAAGCTTTTTACATTATCATTCCTTATATTTTTTCTCCATATAGAGCACAGTTCGTTGATAAAACATCCATGTCCTCAAATTCCTCCTTAACTTCTGGTGGCCCTAATACTATCCCTGTACAGGCGTTGGAACTAGTAACACCAATTACCAAAATTCGTCAAGATTTCTACATCGCTTGTCCTTCTCACGTCAACTTGATACGTGGACGTGTGACCGAGACAAAAGACTCGACCGATCCTGCACATACTGTCGATGTGAACTGTGAATAAGTGTTTCTTGATGAACTAAGACAAATTGTTTGAAGGAATGCTTGTTTTGCTAGATTGCTGCACGATTGTTCAATTGAATCGTGAAATCGTGAATGCTAATAAGGAATTCATTCAGCTTTTTGCTTCTGTGACCAAAATAGGGATTCTTGAAGATCCAGTTCCTTCTCTTCTGCTTCAAAACGCCCATAGACCTGTGCAGGTCACTCATTACGTTTCATTAATTTTTCCGTCATAACTTCTCTAATAAATTAAATAAGAAAGTTTATTTTCTCGGAAGTAATCAGACCTTAGGATTACGTTTCAAAATGCTTAATCAGGACCATCTAAATCGTCCGAAAACCAAATTATAAGTACCCCAAAAAGAATCAAATATTTCACCCATAAGTGCAAAGTTTTAAGAATTTTGTTAAGATTAACAGCAGAGAAGTGCCCCAGCTTGATTAAAAAGGAAAAGGGGGGTAAACAAAAACTGCCATGACTATTAACAAAATGAGTCGGGCCGGCGAAAATGGAGTTGAGGAACAACAAGTTTGTAAATAATGTGAGCAGCAAGTTGTTGCAGCAGCTTAGCTGAGAGATCATCTTGTTAATGATCGCGTGGACAGGCTTCTTGTTGGAGTATACTTGCTTTACATTCTTCGTTATGAATATATGTATGGCAAAGTTAAGAGCGTCTGATGTTAGCTCTTTATTTGATACTTGTCTTTAAAGATGTGTAGGAACCAGTTATTTCGCAAGTACAATCGTCTAGCTTGAAGGGCTAAGTGCGAAAACCAAGTCTCGGAGGTCCATAAAGCAGCTGATAAAGAATATGCTAAATGATTTATATTAACTTTATCTCATTACTTATCACTTAATCTGTTGTCAATATCCAACAGGATACGATATACCACACTGTCTAGATGGGCCATTGTTGCTTGCTCATCAACTTGCTTGGCCATTGCTAAGGAAGTCAAACAAGATTCGCAAATAGACAATATTATTATTCCTCTCACGGTTAGGTATTACCTGCCTCTCATTTACCAAAATGTCAAGTATTCGCTACAATATTACTCCACATCCGAGCACAGAGGAGCATTAATAAAATTAATAAGAAACAAGCTTAGCGATGATTGATCACACTGGCGGGGCGCGGGCGGGAGTTGGCAACTTTTTGAATCAATCATGGGAGCAGCTGGTGCGAGCGCGGTTTATAATCGCCGCTTGTTTGTGTAGCTCGTAACTGAACTCTTAATTGATACACTTTATGAACTTAGTGAGGTGTTGAGGTCAACTGTTTCGACGGTAATTAGAAAGTGAAAGTAGTGCTGTATAAAGAATGTTGTTAATGGTTCGTGTGATTCTTAAGTTCTTAATGCTGGAAATCGTTGCGAATCAAGGCGGAGTTATTGTACTAACGTGAGGTTTGTTTAAATTGGTAGGTGCCTGTTTCATAGGAACATATTTCGACATTCGAATGATCGTCGCATTAATGTCGAGTTGTTTATGTTTAATTATTTTCGCAACATCCGTGTTAGTTTGCTGTAAGTATTTAAATCTTTTAAAACTAGCATTCGTAATGTTTTAGGATACAAATCACTTATCTATACTATCCGTACTAATATTATAAATGCGAAAGTAACTCTGTCTGTCTGTCTTTATTTCTTCACGCCTAAACCACTGAACCGATTTGAATGAAATTTGGTACAGATAAAGAGAGTCTGGGACCCGAGAAAGGACAAAGGATAATTTTCGTCCCAGAAATCCCCCGGGAACGGGAACTAATTTTCCACTCGGACGAAGTCGCGGGCAAAAGCTAGTTCTAAATAATAATGTAAGTAGGTGCCGACATACCGACGATACCATAACAACCACAATGCTCTTTTCCCGCCATAGACACGCCTAATAATATAAAAAGTGCGAAACTAGGGTCGTATATCAATTCCATTACACAAGTTGTGGCCGCGGCCGCGCTCGGTGCCCGCACATAGTGAGTTATTTTTCCAATTTGCTCTTTAACAAACACATTCGGCGAGTTTTGCCAACTTTACGCATAACTTGATGGAGTTGCTCGTGAAACTTGCTATTTTCCGGCCCCCTTCAACTGGACCACATGTCAAGAACAGGACCCTAGCTATTTACATGCAAATTGCTCGCCGTCGACAGATTTCTTTTCGATATCCCCCATCTTTGGTCTGCATAAGTTTTCACACTATACATAATTCATTCGGAACGGTCGGTGGCGATCTTTTTTATTAGTTCCCTATTCAGATTTTATTACACCGACTCACTGAAAAGGATTTAGATGCGATGCAAATGAATTAAAATATGAATTTAGCGCCATCTAGGTACTACTTTGAAATTTGTTTTACTTGTTTCCGGGAGATGGCGCTGTGTGTCTTGTTGTCTGACTACATACAAAATGTAAAACAGTTTGATGAATATTCATTTCTGTACTTCTGTGTCTTTATTTCCTTTTAGCGCATTATAGAGCTCTGCGCGCCTCATCAAGCAAATTATGTCTTCACATCTCAGGGCTCGAAACTCATTTGCATTTGAAAAAGTGAATGGTGCAGCGCGGTGAAAGGTCCGCAATTCCCGCGCATAAAAACTATTTTTTTTAGGCGGAAGTACAACAATGGTACCGATTCCCTTGTTTAAAACTAAATTAAGTAATAATATAAATAAATAAGATAGATAAAATTACTAACAATTTTGAAGAAACTTTGACCGTTTCGTAATTTGAAGATTTGTTCGTCAAGCTACTAATTGTATTCGTTTTTGTTATTCATGGGGTTGTCAATTTTTGGAAAAGTATGCAAATTTTGGCGTTCTTCGGCTTTCATCCGTTTCACAAAATGATGTACAAAAAAAAATCCAATAAAATATTTTCTGTTATAATTGGGCAAAAGTACGCAATTTTTTATAAAAATTAATTAAGTACATGTTCGAAACTTCATTCAGGAAACTCAAATAATTTCAGATAAGATCTACCTACCTGTTGTAGGTAAAACACAATCTTGTTGCTGCTGCGGTTCTCCGAGCGCCTTTTTTTTTAATAAAAAAAATTATATAAAGAAATATTAATACTTCATCAAACATTCCAAAAATAGAATATTTTATTATGTTCAACAAATAGGTAGGTATGTCAAAAAAACAGAAATCCTTAATGGGATTAATTGTTGAGCACAATTTTGGTTGTGGGCTGTCTGTGATATCGATTAATATTATAAGTTCAATATTATATTTTCCAATAAAACCTCCAGAATCATACCGCGTAAGTAAGTCACGTCTTGAAAGTGTCTATTTTAGTACTTACAGTATCTCCCGTATGGTCTAGTGGCTAGGATACCTGGCTTTCACCCAGGAGGCTCGGGTTCGATTCCCGGTACGGGAATTTTTTTTTGCATTTTTACTAACCTTGCTATCAAAATTATTTTGTGCGCGAAGACTTTTTCTTCATTGGTTCCGAGGATGAAGACTATATCGGCGGAGTCTTGGTCCTCCGAGAGCCGCTGTAGGTCGCGCAGCAGGCCCGGCAAGCCGGCCCGCTCCACCGACGCGGTGCAACAAGTGCCCGTCACCCTATTCGCCATTGGCACTGGCTGCTTCTTTTTGATTGGATAAATTTTGACAAGCTTTTATGACGATTTTCTCTAATCTTTCGCCGGTTCACCGACAGCAAACACAAAGTTTTTGACAACCACCACTGATATAAAATAGCAGTAAAGTTTTCATTTACTAACACAATAACTTGATAATAACAGTGAACAACACTTGTATACAAACATTGGCGGTGAACCGTGAAGCTAACTGACACAACAAAACACACACGGCACAGTTCGTCACATGCACTTATTTTTAGATAGCATTACATTTGCAAATCGTGAACGCAAACCTTCGCTTGTCAACATAACCTCAATCACATAACTTTGCTTAACTTCAAATAACTTGAACTTGACTAAGAAAGTGTTTTCCAACTGTGCATGCTTATCCCAGCGATTCTTATTGAGGATAAAACACTGTGTTTATTGTGTTCTGGGCTCAAGTCGGCCTCTCAGGTACAAAACAGGTTTTCATTAAACTCAGGTAGACGCTTCTATTAATATTTCTATCTTTGTCGTTCATTGTTTGCGCGTTTATGTAGCGGTTGACTATTTCAATTTATAGTACAAGAGCCTCCGTGGCGCAATTGGCTAGCGCGTTCGGCTGTTAACCGAAAGGTTGGTGGTTCGAGCCCACCCGGGGGCGGCCTCTTTTTGGAGTTTTGTGCCATCTCATTCTCCTTGTTGTGGAACTTGCAATTGCGTGTGTTTAATGTATTTTTTTGTGGTGAGTGTTTTGTTTTCATTGTATACATCTGATTTATCAGTAATTAATTACAGAAAGTAACAGGCATGTTGTTGAAATCCACGTATATGCGAAACTACTGAACGTAGAAATATGAAATTAGCACAGTTATTATAATAGCTTATTGCTTAATAAATCACTAAGGGGGCAGAATCGATTGCGATTGCGATTATTAGAAATTCGACTTAAATTATACAAATTAGGGGGTGAAAATAAGCGGACGAAACCAAAGTGTAGCAGCCGATACATAATAATTTAGAATGCAAAAAACTATTTAAGTAGATGGTAAACAATTAGAAGATTCTGGAAAAATGTTAAAGTAGATTAAGCAAAAAATATTAATAACGAGAATAAGTAAAAGAACTGCTGTTAAAGCATCATTCAATCGATTTTACTGTTTGACTTAAATAAACTACGATCCAACTATATTAATATACAGCCAGTTACATTGCTACAGAACATTCAAAACCGCGCGATAATGCCAACGCAGAAATGTCTCACAAATCGGTGCCAAAACTCAACAATGACGATACTTAGCGCCGGTAGCGGGTTAACTCGCAGCTCGTAGACGCGACAGTTCGGAAATTGCAACCCGTCAGCCGCCGCGGTGGCACAAGTCGACGCGACCCACGCCACTTGTCGCCTGTGTCCGTCACGACCGTCACACGGCACGGGGCATGGCGCGGTTTGAATTGGGAATTGTGCTTAGAATATTTGAAATTGGAAACTTTGTTTAATTGTATTGGACCTACCTTCTACCATTTTAAAGTATACCCCTAATAGAAAGAGTAGAGCAGCAAAGCTCTGAGTAAATAACTACCTAATGGTAAAAGAAAAAAAATTTTTGGAATCCATGCTACACAATCTGTTGGCTTCGGAATAAGCACAGGTCGATATCAGTGTTCTGTTCGTCATGCACCGCTTCCAATAATAATATCGAAATCCAATACTTATAAGCTACTAAAGTCTACACTATTGCTACATCCCGCATCCTCGGCAAAATGAGGAGTTAAATAGAAAATAATGTTTTCTTGTAATCCATCTCTAAAAAACTGGCAATAGGTAGGTAGATGGTCAGTACATAGTTCTTTTTTTAAATTATGCACACGTCCCTCAATTTCCACCAATGTGCCATGCAAATTTTCCGGAACCAATAGAATAATATAGTATCAATTTTATACAGTACCAACAGTCACATTTTATCCATGATCACTGGCCCACAATTCTGGCCTATCATAATATTTAGTTTAGCATTACGTGCTATTGAAGCACCAGGTTCACTGCAGTTAGGAATGTGTGTGTAGCTAGCATACGGCCGCTGCATTATTCAACTGTCATATATACGTGCGTTCCACAATTGCACGCCACGGATTGTTAGTTTACATCACATTTAGTTCAGCTACGAACAAATAGCCTAATAAAGCAAAAAATCGTATTTGCACAGTTTGCACTCTACGTTGAAATGAATTTTATATTCTATCGAATTATGCGCGGAATTCTCAAATATGATTTTTGTCACATTTGGAAACCGTTTGTATTTTTTGTAAAAATATTTTTGTTTGTGGAAATGCTTGATGAATCACGGAAATTGTATAAAAAAAATGTGGGGAATAAGTGATAAGCGCTTACAGCTTATCTACAAAAGATTTTGGTGTGTCCGGTTTAGGATTTACAGCAAAGAATTAGAACACATTAACCTAGAATTGCGCAATAAACAGCCCGGTCCGTACACGGACTATCATAATTTTACCTAGACGTTTATTTTAACAGATGTACCGATATTTCATGGCCTCTTAACTGCCTCGTCGACAAATATATTGCGCTAAGCAGTCTGGTTTCTGTGAACGTCACCATACATTAGTAGGATTTACTAAATAATTGTAAAATAAGAGGGCCTGTATGTCGATAATAATTCTCTCAGTTTGTTTTCATTGCGCCGGAGTGGCGTGGCGCACTGCGTTCCAACTGCGTTGCTGACGCGTTTATGTTTCTATTGATTTCAGTATATTTACTCTTTATTTATGGGTGTCAAGGTTAATGTTTGGTGTAACACTGTGTTCGTTTAAGTAAACAGTGAAAGACAATGCCAAATGAATGGTATTTCTCAATCTTATGGGGATTATAGACGAGTTTTGAGTTGTGGATGCCAGAGTATGTATGTGAACCTTCACTTTATGGAAAAAATAAAGTAAGTAATATAAGGTAAACAAAAGCTACAAAAAGGTTCATAAAATCTGTATCATAGTGCCACCACAGATGCGTAATGGTGGTAATGGTGCAAAATCACCTTGAACAGTTTCTGTGAATCTCGGGTTGTGAGCAGGATTGCTCTTCTTTACATGTATAACTGACAGTGATATTTAGCAACACACGAACTACAGGAATTGTATTTTAAGCCTTCTACAAAATAATCATCAGAACTGTAACGGAAATTCGACCCTAACTAAAAATAGTCCGTCGGATTTATTAAAAATAAGCGTCGTTATCATTTACGACGGGCTCTGTACAAATATATGCGATTGTATCAATCACTGTCGAGGGCCACTGACGAAAAATTCATGTTTACTCGAGATAATATCGTCAATAAGTGGATTATGGTCATTCTGACCAGCACATCCCGTGTTTGTTAACACGTGTAAACTGCGATAGGGACGGGTTAAGTCAACACACTATTTGTCGTTCAATATCTTCGGATTAGAGTGATCGTTCATGATTCAATATCGTAAACTCACCGTTGATATTGAAGTGTAGCTATTATTTGATTTTGTAAAATATTTGTGGTGATTAATTCGTACGTCATGGGTGTGCCTCCTCATGTGTTAGACTGTACGAAATATGGGGTCACTAGATTTGCATTTACAATGCTGTATTGCATGCCAAAACATTGTCCATGAATGATAAACGAGGTCCCTCCCTCACAGGCAGAACAACAAAGCAAAAATCCCAATCAAAGTCATACCAATTCCACAATTAGTACTAGCGCCAAACAATCAAACTCGACGCGCAGAAGACAACGAGAGTGACGAGGGGCCTCATTGTACACAAATAAGAAAACCAATTAGAGCCGAGATCTAAACGTCACCTAACCGTTGAATATGAATGGCGGCGGGGCGAGTGGGCGCGCGGGAGCCACGCACTCGGCCCGATGCGATCTGCCCGCAATTATACCACAAAAGAATCAATTACACGCCAGCCGCGCGCCGGCAAAGCGGAAAGAAAACAATATTGCACTCGCTATGCTTAAACTCTTCACCGTTTCTGTGCCTTGCCTTATGTGCCGTGACAGAGCTAGGAGTCGGCACAACCGCTGTGTTATTGTTCCTAAACATATTTCAAAATTAATTTATTTTTGTGAGCTTGTTGTGTCAGGTAAGTCAGCAATATTTGCCAGTCGTCTTCAGATTTAAATTCAATCTTGGATAAGGTTTTTATGCTGATTCTTCAACTTTGAAAGAACTGGACTTTTTGATGTTTACAATCAATATACAAATTACAATCTAGATAAGAAACTAGGTGACGATTAACAAATATGTACAAGAAAAGATGATATGCTGTTATATATAAATTGAGACAAGGGAGGAGAGTGCCGATTGATTGTAGTGCAGGGCCAACCAAAGCAAAACCAGAAGGAATAAAAATTAGATTTCTTCTACCTAGATTAGAGTCAGTTTATTGTGAGATTATTTCAGGAAGCAGTTAGCAGTTTACGAACCACATTGTTTTATGGATATAACTTATCTTTGGCTGAGAATTCGTGACTTGTGGTGTCAAGTTCTGTGCAATCAAGAGCTCAAATACGCACACGTGCAGCCACACAAACGTTTGCCAAAATGAGTTCCGCGTGAGCGCGCCGCGTCTAAATTTTTATCATCGCTGCGGCTCGTCTCGCGAGTTTGGCCCTCGTCTCTTTGAGGTGCAGATCAAAGCATACGCGCTTCTATTAGCCCTGATTACAGCGGCGCACTCGACGCCCCCGCCCCGCACGAGCACCCCCTCGCGGCCGCATTGTCTCACGCGGCCGCCACAGGGTTAAGTTAAGATGCGCTGTAGTGTCATTGCAACTTTAATTAGCTTTGATAGATGCGCCGACGTTTGACGTGCGTACTGTGTAGGACGCGATAAGTGTGCCAGCACTTACGCTACGGTGGCTACATAGTCTAGCTTACACTATAATCGTCTATTTTAGTGCCGACACAAATAAGGACGGCACTAAAGGAAACTGCGTTCGGCTGGTACTTGTGCAGCTCTTTGATAACCCCAATTAATGAGTGCTAGTCTACAGAGCTTGACTACGTGACTAGATCCCTCTGTTGTGTCCTGTGATAATAATTCTATTTGTAGCAATTGAGGATGCGAGAAACGCAAAATAAGAGTCATTATCATTATTGACAAGAACAACCAAACTCATTGATAACTCGATAGCATAGTTCAAAATAGCTGCCTACTATATAAACGTACATATATTTTAATTCCGTAGACTTACTTATCAGAAATGAATGAATTTTATCAGGTCCTTATCGCGGCGTGCTACTTGGAAAATATTTATAGATTTGAGAATATTATTGTTAAAACCGATGTTCAACTTATGTATGTAACACTCGTGTATCTAGTTAGACATAATTCTAACAGGAGAATCTATCGGGCGTATTAGGTAGTTTTAAACTCTAATACATTTTATGTCACTTTCCGGGGTTAATACATTATAAAAACGATAGCGTTATCGTCAGTTATAAGATATAACTTATATCTCAAATGTCTAAATACTAATTAAATATTAATAATTTATATAAAAATATTTTACGTTTTTTGGCTAAATATTGAGACGATAACAATATTATACACTGGGCATGAAATAAGTGTGCCAATTGTTGGTAAACGCTGTCAATAAGTACCAGTTATAGTGTCCCGTTATTTCGGCCGATCAGCAGCGGCGTCGGTGGTGTAATGGTCAGCATAGTTGCCTTCCAAGCAGTTGATCCGGGTTCGATTCCCGGCCGACGCACACTTTTTGCTTTACTGTAAGATTTTGCCGTAGTATATAAGAAAATAAATTACTAACAATTTTATTCACATGTGGATTAAACTGGATCTTTTAATTTTTTTTGTTGATATAATTAAAAATATATAGGTAATTAAAATCAATTGTAGTTTAGGACATCTAAAGATAAATACCTAACTGAGGTTGTGTGTATGAAGTATTTATTTTATAATTAGATAGATATGATTTGTTGAAAACTAATATTAAATTATATTAGCTAATGACAGTTTTAATTCATCTGATTACTCATTTGCCTCTGCAAGAACATTTTAAAATAATAATTATAAAAAATAGATAATACAATAAAGTCCCACTGCGCGTCCATAGATGGCGCTAGTAGTCTCACATCGACCTGAGTAATGTAAAATAAAATAAAATAATGTCCATTATAACATGACAGTCAATTTCTAGCTTCGTAGATAAAATTTAATATATTATATAGTCTACTTTATATACTTTCTTTCTTCAAGTATCCATAATTTATAATACATAATAAGTAGATCTAGTACTTAGTACTAGTCTAAATACACCCGAAGCTACTTCATTTTAAGCTGCGCCATCAAAGTGAATTATCTTCCTAGGACATGTCTTCGTCACAGCTTTGTAGTACAGTCGACACGTCTGCAATTAGGGACAAATTGTGTGGAATACCGTGTTTGCTCCTGGCACCGGAAATTGTCTTCTGCCAATACCGAGGGTGACTGTACCTTACAGCACAACTCTTAAAACAGACTTTATATCTAAAGTAATAAGGGCGATATTAAATTTTTTGTCGGGTAAATAACAATTTTGCTTTAGTTTTCGTCAGTAATTGTGTATGATTGTCTTGTAGGAGAGTTATCGAGTATTTAGGAGGGTGAGGGAGGCAAACTAAATATTGGTATGTGCGTTTAATATGTGGAAACTAATAATGGGCTCTGTGTCTATTGTCGACAGCGGCTACCGCGCTTGTGTTGGTTTGGGATGATTGGATGCTGTGATTCTTTCGGCTCGGGATTTCGGGAAATGTAGGGGCTAATGCTGACTTCTTTAAACAATACCCACAGTTTTCAACGTTATTATGAATTAGCCGTTAATTAAATAAATAAATATCCTTGGACAACTCGCACACGGTCATCTGATCCCGAACTAAGCAGAGCTTGTACTATGGTAACCAGACAACTGACAAACATACTTATAATATAATTTATAAATACATACATATTATAGATATATTACACCCAGACACAGAACAAACAATCATGCTCATCACACAAAATTTGTCCAGGGTGGGAATCGAACCCACTAACACTAACTCCGGCCGGTCTAGTGACCGGTTGGTCTAGTGGTTATAGTCAGGGTCACTATAACCACTAGACCAACAGGCCCGTCGGTTTGGTTTGTTCCCGTTGTCCCCGTACGCCGTGTCCTCGTCCTTCGGGGACAGCGGTACTTTAATTAAATATTTGAAAATAGTTCTCGTTGTCCCCGTACGCTGCCCGTTAATATAGTTGAATATTACCACTTCACGTTACTGCGCGCCTAGTACTTTTGATTGAATTAAGTAGTCAAGTGTAAAAATTAAAAATTACTGTGAATTTGAAGTTTAGTTTAGTATATACATTAGCCGAATGTACGTTACGGGGACAACGGGAAATAAATTTAATCACGTCCCGCTGTCCCCGTGACGGGGATATGGCATACGGGGACAACGGGAATAAACCGTCGGTTTTGGTTCTGCTCTCTGTACAGTAGAGATATCTATATTCTGGTGGTTGTAAGTACAAACGTCCTTGTTACCTACGCACCGTGGATTTCCGAACTGAACCCACTTCAACCACTCTCGCCTCCCGGACCATTTAAAACGTCCCCAAGGTACGATCCGGGAATTTCCATCCTACAATTCCGTTTTTAGTATTAATTGTGCTTTCCAATCACGGGTGTAGTACTGGTTTTACTTTCAAAGGAGTTTTTATTTGGTCGTGTCATAATCGAAGGTCAGAGGTTATCGGTAGAGGGAACTAATTGGCACTCCACTCGGCTGATGTGCCGATGTTTGGCGACGCGGCGAGCGAATGTTTTTGAAGCGAGTGTACCAGTGAAGTGTGGGTTTAGCGGAAAATACCGCTGTTTTTAAAGGTACTGAGTACCTAAACCGAATTGGTTATGACGGAGGTCCTTCGTGTAGGTAGTAGCCTCCACTAGAACTAGGCACTTGAAATGCCAGGACTTTAGGCAACAGACTTTTAGAAGGAGTTTTTATGGATGGAATTCATCAAATGACTTCTCCCGCCCAGGGTGTGCGGTCAGACGTTCTTACTGACTAAAACCCACTCTTGTTCCTTCGTTTGCCTTTTATGTTCCGGGACCGCGGCAACTATTAATACTATTCCGCAACCCCGTTTTAGAAGGCATGGGGCAGCCATTTTAACAAAAAAAAAACATCTTTTAAATCGTCTAAGCAAACGCAATGTTTTTAAAATAGCTCTTTAATGATATCTCACGCTATGGTTGTAGACGAGATAAAAAATCACCACTTTAGGTATAGCAGATGTAGGTACCCCAAAATATTTTTCGTTTAACTTTATTTTAAGACTTTCTTGACGTAGTAAATGCACATAACCATGCAACGGATGGACGGTCTAGTGGACGGACATGTGTGAAAAATGACATTTATCCTTATAAGCATAAATGTCATCCTTAAAAGGATAAATGTCATTCTTCACTCTCCAACAACTTGTGTATTAATAAATACAGTGCACACAAACCCTGCCTGCCACCTGTTTTTGTCTTTGAATCTACTTAACCAGGCTCCTCCGGTGTGAAAACACAGAAACTTACCTAACTTAAGAGAATCCTAAGCATTTAAACCTTCACAGTTTCATTAGTTTTGTAAACGATTTCCGTGTTTGCTTATTTGCATTTAGTTTCTCAAACAAAAGAAAAACAACATGAAGCTAAGCTATCAAAACAATTTTATTAAACGAATAAAGTATGTTGAAATACGTATATTCATTTATTGCAACGCGTCGCTTCGGCTCACTGCAGATTCAATCGTCTTGTCTAACAGGTTCGATTGGTTACGAGCTCGTAATATATGAGCTGGCTATATACTTAATGAAAATGTCTGCCAGCTAGAAGAACTAGGAGCTTGTGAAATACTTTTCTTATTCGATTCGTGCTTACTCAAACATTAGGGCTACAACCACCAGTCTTTTCTTTAAGCTTTATCTAAATACAATGGCAGGAGGTTACTGTTTTACTGAATTATTTAGTTTTACTAAATTTTAAATCTCTTCATTTTAAAAGTAATGACGGCTGTCTGTATAGCCTGATAAAATGGCTCTTGCAGATTTACCTTAGTCTATAAGCAATGGACTGTTTGAACAAAACCAGGGTTCCGTAACGTTACTTCGAGTTCAGCTGTGAAGATGCATTTCTTGCTGGGTTTCACTTCGTTAGGGAGGAATGCAGTGCTTTTTAGGGTTCCGTACCTCAAAAGGTAAAAACGGAACCCTTATAGGATCACTTTGTTGTACGTCTGTCCGTCCGTCCGTCCGTCCGTCTGTCAAGACCCTTTATCTCAGAAACGCGTCGAGATATCAAGCTGAAATTAATATCATATACTCAGGTCTGCTATCTCTCAAAGCAGTGAAAAAATCAGGTTTCTAAATCAACGCAATAAAAAGATACGGCGGTTTATATTGCATATTTAGACATTTACAAGGGAATCAAAACCTATAGGGTACTTCCCATTGACCAAGAATCATGAAATTTGGCAAGAAGCAAGGTCATGAAGCACAAGTAAAGGAAAAACTCCGAAAACCGTAAAATTGTAGTTAGTTCACATCCGTCCGTCCGTCCGTTCGTCCGTCTGTCAAGACCCTTTTTCTCAAAAACACGTCAAAATATCAAACTGAAATTAATATCTCACACTCAGGTCTGCTATCTCTCAAAGCAATGAAAAAATCAAGTTTCTAAATCCACGCAATAAAAAGATACGGCGGTTTATATTGCATATTTAGACATTTGCAAGGAAATCAAAACCTATAGGGTACTTCTCATTGACCAAGAATTATGAAATTTGGCAAGAAGCAAGGTCATGTAGCACAAGTAAAGGAAAAACTCCGAAAATTGTAAATTTCTTGTTACTTCCCATCCGTCCGTCCGTCTACCAAGACCCTTTTTCTCAGAAACGCGTCGAGATATCAAGCTGAAATTAATATTACACTCTCAGATCTGCTATCTCTCAAAGCAGTAAAAAATCAAGTTTCTAATCAATGCAATAAAAAGATACGGCGGTTTATATTGCATATTTAGACATATCTAGAATCAAAACTCAAAATCTACTTCCCATTGACCAAGAATCATGAAATTTGGCAAGAAGCAAGGTCATATAGCACAAGAAAAGGAAAAACTCCGAAAGCCGTAATATTGTAGTTATTTCACAAAAAAAAAACAAATTAACGGAACCCTCGTCGCGCGAGTCCAACTCGCACTTGACCGGTTTTTTTTTAAAGGACATATGCACTTATAACATAATATGCTGAAGAAAGCAGTTAAATACACTCAAGGATAGTTTAGACGTTTAGCCATAACTTCCAACTTTTGGACAATAGATAAGATTGGCTTTGATTTATCGCAGAGACGCTAAACACAAAGCCACAATAGGCCACAATAGACGCCTAATCTGTGACACAGGTCGACCTTGATGTCCAAACAAACAGCTCCTCTGAATATTCCCTCATGTGAGGCATACATGATCTTGTGAGATATGATCTGCGAAGTTTTAGCGTTCACTGGCGGCGTCTCGAGACGATTGCGATGTCAAACAGAGATAGCACAAATGTGGTGAAAGGATGTGGGTCGCGCCCGCGGCTCTGCCGACCTATTCTGAACTCCCAGGACGGCAGAGAGGTTTCATATGTTTAGAGTTTTATCCCATATTATAACCCAGCTAAACGTTAGATGAAAGATAGGGATATGGGATGTGTAATTCGGAAGATTTTCAAGAGATAGTCTGAATGTGCTATTTAAAAAATATACGTTGTAAATACTTATAATACTTAGTCTCATAATGTTGTAGGTTCCTAAATCCTATTTTTGTTAAGTATCTTGTAAGATATGATCGTGTACCTACAGAGTTAATAAATATCTACAACCAACCAATCATTCATTTTAACCTCCAAAGCTATATGCACCACAGCCTACAACTCTTACTACCCTAAGGAGTACAAGCATAAAGTGACCTATCAAAAGCTATTAAAGTTTACTTTTCTTTCTAGTGCAAAAAACTTTTGTGTCATTTTAAAACCTTAAGAAGCTAGTCAGAATAAGGCTGTGGACGCATGCAGTAAGACGCGCCACGCTAATCTCTAGACGTAAACACCGTCTGTGACCACTGCGCTGTTTATTCATGAATGTTCTTCGAGCCTTATACACAGGCTGCATCTGTGTGTGGCGTGCTATGCTTGTTGCTAGGTGGTTTCTTTAGTTAGAAGAGTTAAAATCTATTGCCCAACATGTGTACTATAACTGATTTCTACATCGCGGTTAAAGAGTTTGACATAGACAAAATCCTGCAAATAACCGTGGGGCAATACACCACAAGACACAACCCGTCTGCTCGGAGGATTGTTCCTATTCAATGTAGAATGGGGAACTTTACAATCTGTTCCTCATACTTCTAAAGGACTTCGTAACTTTGTGCCCCTTAAGGAAACCCATGTAAATGATAATGGGCACAGTTTTAGATAATAATATTTTCACGGTCGATTAATAACAACGGTAAAGTGTCGTCTGTGTCAGACACCGCGCGAGACACCGCTGACACTCATTAAACGACGCGCATGACGACGTACGCACCACGACGCACGGTAGAAGGTACCATTTTATAATAGAGATGCTACCTACTAAATATTATTCGTAATCTTTAAAAAATTAAAATAAATTTTATTTACCAATGATTAACATAATGTGTGGTTTTTCATATTATCACTGATACGAACATAGTCTTAAGGTAGAATCTTCTAAAATGGTAATTTAACGAGATGTACACAATGGGGGTTAAATAATTTTTCTGGTCGTCATCAATATTATCATCATCAGTTGCGTCGCATTATATTCAGATTGCCATAATCTCCAGAAAAAACTGTTCAGTCTTTCATGAATACATCAAATAGCTACCATGTGGTCCAACCGGCGCTACTTGCTACCGATATAATGTGTCTCCGTTTTTTATCAAACTTGGGTGTATCAAAATTAGTGACACTCAAGTTTATCTATCATGATGATTGATGATCTTACATTTTTTAAAGATCCCAAGTGGCATCTAGTGCGTGTCGCGTCGTCCACGAATTCGCCCTAACTACTTGAAGTCGCCCCCTTCGGTGCACCCCACTAAAAAGCCATTACCGCGCCTTTGATCCGCGCCGCACCGCCTTTGATCGCGCCGCTTCGACTGGCCACTTATAACTATTGCCTGTAGTGTTCAGGAAAAACTTGCGAGATGCAGGGACTTAGAGACACTCGGGTTTGTTTTAACTGTGCTCTAGCAGTTAGCCAGTCTCGTTGATTGGATTGTTAATTAAACTGGAATAACAAGGTTTTACCGTCTAGAGTACTTTGAACGATCTTGAATAATACATATAAAGTCGGTTGGATTTTCGTAAAAAGCGTAGAATTTGAAAAAAGTGACCTGGCATCATGGAGAGTACTTGCTGGTAACCAGACTCGAGAAAGAGCGGGGTCTCCAAAGCTTGACTTCGAGAAACTTTTGAACTTTGTAATGTTTTTCACTGCAAACTGACTTGCCCTTCTCTGGTATCCCACCACTTACAGTCGTGACCCGAAATATAAATAACAATCTTGTAATATATTTTTATTTCCTTCTAGAATACAGCTGAGATTATTGATTAAAAACTTTCCCACAATTCCAATTTTAGAGTACCTACACCTTAAGGCCTTTTGTTTCAGAAATTTTCCAATATTTTATCAAGTAACATTAACTACTAGGTACTCATAATAAAGCAGGTTAAACTAATTACATTTCCCAAAAGTAACAACTACGCATCACCGTCACACAAACACCAGCAGAAATTCTCCAGGTGTCTATTAGCCTCCTAGACAAACATGGTACCCTGGTACCGGGAATAAAAGACTCCATTCTTCGCCACTTCATATTCACGTAGAGTGTTCCATACGGCGATAATTAGCCCTGAGCTTTGATAGCGAGATATGACGTCATGTAACGTCACACTCGCTTGAAATTAGCTCTAGTAAAAGACCAACTTACGATGGAAAGGCTTTGAAACGTGGCTCGTTTACAAATCTCTTTAAAATTCGTGTAAACTTACACTGGATGTAATTTCAGCAGTTGCAAAATTACAGGAATGTTTTATTTTGTGCGGTAGACATCCCCAGTATGATGTTCATCGTTCAGCATTATTTATTGCACGTGGAGAGATTTTAATAAAATAGGTACCTGTCTACAGATGGTTTAAACGCACGTGTTTAAAATACTCAAAATGAATTAGTACTCGGAAGAAATTCCAATAAGACTACATATGATGAGTTATGAGTGCTCAACTAACAAGAGAAATTAAGCAATTTACAAAAGAGGAAGTATATTTTCCAACAAAGAAAAATGTTACTCTTATACGAGGATATCTTTAAAAAACCTTTTTGTCTATTGAACAAATCCGTTAAGTTAATCAACCGTAACCCTGTCCTACCGTAAAATATTATATTTACTATGTTATGGGTCTCCCGAATATCAAAAGAGGTTTAAAACGTAAGAGCTTTTTGTGCCGACTCCGTGTGATCTCAAATCTGCGACTTGTTCATTGACTCGGAAATGTGTACTCGTGTGTCGTGACAGTCGTGTGCAATGACGTCACTCATTCGTATTTGTACAATTTATATTGTCGAATGCTTTAAGTTTATAGAACACAAATTGCATCCATTGCTCGTTTCGAAGAGGTACGCGAAGTTGTCACTGGTGCTAATCATCCATGAACATTGAATAAGTGCCAACTATCTGTCATAGATTTTGTTTGTTGGCCCAATTTATTGAGTCAACTTGTCTTTGTATTTATTGTGGCAGTGTTGTGTAATGAAATTTATGAAGACGTATTGTGATCCGATATTTGTATGCTACGTAAGGTTTTATTAATGTTGTAGGTATATAAACGAAGGATATCGATTTCTTAGTGAAACTGTTCGTTATTACTTATGTCTTATGTAACAGAAGCCTGATGTTTTCCTTTGTATTTCTATATCCGTCTGAAAAAGAAACGGGAGTAAATAATGAGAAATATTTTCTTTGAGATAATAATTTGGAAGAATATTATCTTCATTACTTACAAAATGTTTTCTTTCTTTCTTTACTTATTTTGGGTTTATTAAAATCCTGTTTACCTAGGCAACCAAAGTGACTTCTTTTAGTTGTCTACTTCTCATTGTTATGCGACTGGTACTTAGTTCCCTATTAATTATAACATTTGATTTTACCAGATTTTTGAAAGTAATAAAAGTAAAACAGTATATTTATGTATTCTTGTATACGGCATAACAACTAAAAGAATAGAGATAAAAGAATCCATATAAAAAGTGTTCCTATCCAAAACATAATTTGCATACACCGTCGTCTGATACCAAGTATACATAAAAACAAGGAGCCACAGTAGCAACAAGAGACGGCTAATCTAAGATGTAATCTACGACGTAACTCCTTGAGAAGTACTAGGAGTTCATAAAAACGAGATAGTTGTAAGTTCGCGAGAGCGAGCGTGCCCGATCCGAAGCGCGCTCATCACGGATTCCCTTTGCCGATGTTGGTGTCGCTCCCCCCGCGCGACCGCGCAGCCTCCGCTCATACCCTCGACCCTCTCAAAAGAAATCCTTGCGATTGCTAACTAAAAGTACGCGGGACTGTTTGGATGTTCTTACGTAGCAGGAGTAAGTTTCCGTTTAATTACGTGGTCATAAATTCATTAGTAGATTTTTTTAAAATTCAAGGTTTTTCATTTAAATCTGTTTGTGTAGTGAGTAAAGAATTTGTGCAGATTTTTCGGCGAATGTGAATTAATAAAATAAATAACCATTGATACATATATGTACACAATTTCTTACCTTGTAAACGTAAAAACTTACCAATCGTTTATTAAGATACCATGAACAATGTCCCCATGCCGTAGTCATCAATAGCCAATGAAAACGGCGGTAAACATAATATTACGATCATAAATTGGCACTGAAACATTCTCACACAGCCACTTTTCAATGAAATACAAGCAATAGCGAACATCTTCAAGATCGATTCTTTATGGTAAGCCTGACGTTCCTTTTGGGCTCATATCACCCCAGTGTTACCTACCCTCGGGATCCGGTTTCTCTTTTACACTTATTGAAAGATCTATTGCCTTCTCTGTCGCTGCAAACGTCATTGCGTGGCGCATTGTCTGCAAACGAAATGTAATATCAATTCTGACTCAAACACAAGGGAGTTAAGGTTGAAATTGGATCGAACTTTTGCTGTGAAAAGGAATATGGCATTTACTTCGACAGTGGAAAAGCCAGTTTTCCGCGGCAAATTTCGAAAATGGAATCGGAAAGTATGCAGCGGCCAAGTTAAGTTTACCGTCGCCGCTGTTGTTTTCGTTCGCGGAGGTGGTTCAGTGTTTGGGTTCGACAAGTGCAAAATAATTTTGCCGCTTTGTGCGTTAGGAACACGCCGGCCGGCCGCATTCGTTGACATGTACCGGCACGCGAACGTTTTTGTTCCATTTTCAGTGTTTTAAAATTTGATTTTTTATTCGAAATGTGACGTCCGACTTCGCGAACTGTGTGTACAGCCAGTGTCGTAGTTATGTAACGTAGAGTTGTAGGTAAACAAAGAGGTTGTGTTACGTCGGTGGCCTGAGATTTGTATACGAAGTAAAATTGAGATTTTATAGGTTAATAAGTTAGGTAATGTGTTTAAGAAAAATTTTATAGTTTATTGTATTCTGTAACTTCAGTGTTTCGTGATTTCTGCGTGATTCAACTATAATAAACAAGGTAATTTGATTCACTTATTTTTATTCTTAGGTTACGTAAACTGACTAGTCATTTCAATATATCTTTATAAATACTTACAAGCATAGGTAAATTAGAGGTGAGAGTTGAGAAAGACTGCAGGTAGTGCAGCGGCTGCGTGGGTCGTTGACCCCGGTTGCCATGGCGACGGCGGCCACCATGTGCGCGGTGCTACGCTGCTACGCGGCTACGACTGCTACGATTGCCTACGGAATGTGCACTTTTGCTAAAACAAATGTTTACTTTTAATTATTTTGTATTACTAATTGTAAGAGCAACGAGCTTTACTACTTTCAGTAACGGTGAGGAAGAAGGGTTTATTTTGGTTTAGCTTTGATTCTTCTTTATTACGGTAGTAAAATTTCGTGATATACCTCACTGGTGCTCACTGTCATATCCAGAATGAAAAAATCTGAAAGAATACAAGCAAAAGTTTATTCTTTATTTATTTACAGCCAAACTAGCCTCTACTTTCTCTACAATCTTAAACGTAAAATTTCACTTTCAGCCGAACTTTGAACTTTTTTATTAACAAACATGTAACGTCACGATGTTAAACGAACACTCGTACACCCACACTTGGTGAGTGAGTAGTATAAAGTTGTTAGTTGTTATGTTGGCAGTTGAACATTGGCAGCAGTAAAGCAATAATCCGGGTATTGTTCGATCGCTGATAACTACGCCAGGCATGCGGTACACAGTGTGCTATGCGATAAACTGCTGTACCTAGCTAGCCAGTTACGGTAGGTATAAATTATGGCTTACCCGACTGCTAAAAGGAGGGTTATGTTTTTAGAGTGTATGTTTGTCTTATTGTAAGTCGTGATGGCCCAGTGGTAATGGCGCCCGCCTCTCGTGTAAGAGGTTGTGGGTTCGAATCCGGGCAAGTACCAATGTGACTTTTTCAATTCATACGTACTTTCTAAAGTTTATCTTAGACATCACTGACATCCCGTGCCTCGGAAAGCACGTAAAGCCGTTGGTCCCGGTTGTCATTCGTAGAACTTTGACAGTCGTTACGGGTTAGTCAGAAACTCAGACCAGTCTAACCAAGAGGTATCGTGTCGCCCAGTTACTGGGTTATGGAGGTCAGATAGGCAGTCGCTCCACGTAAAACACCGGTATCGAGCTGAATCCGGTTAGGCCGGCAGCCGACCCCAACACGGTTGGGAAAAAGGCTAGGGAGATGATGATGTTTGTCTTATTGTATGGCACTCTCACAAATTGCGACATATGAGGTGTTGTTGAATTCATCTCAGAATAGTATTATATTAAGAAACAATGAGAACAACAAAAACTAAATAATTAAAAATCGAACTGCCATTTCGGAAGTTGGTGGCAATGAGGGTTTTTGCGTATGAAAAATGGGCTAGATGGCAATACGTAGGCTTGTAGTCTATCTGCTACGCGATTGGTGAATTTTGACATATCTGACAATGTCATGTCGAAAAAAACCAACATGCTGCAGTTGGACCTCACGCCTACGTATTGCAATCTAGCGGATTTCACATACGCTAAAACCCTCATTACATCAAGCAGAAACAAAGCCACCGACTTTCGAAATTGCAGTTGGGTATTTTGTTACTAAATGCGTATGACATTATACACGGTATTTATGAAATTGTTTGTTTATCTGTTCGTTTCGGCATACCTTCGAAACGGCCGGAATGCTTTCATTGGTAGATAGCTGATGTTAAAATGGGTATCTTAGGTTACTCTTGTTTTAGAAAATTAATTTCGGTTCTTAGATAAGCATTTATAAATACTGAAGTCTTCATCGAAGGCGCACGCTCAGCTAGTATCTATACTTGCTCATCTGTGAATCGGTGCTACTTTATCAAAACAACACGTGAATCCCGTCTCTGTCTGCCGAATACTGAATTGCAAATTCACATTTTAACAGGAGCAATGTAGAACGTAGGTCGCTACTATCTCAATTATATCATTGCTCTGATACCCACATCGATCAGCAGAAGATTTCAATAAATCGTTTTAAATGAAGATATTTTTACCAAAACTTGTCAGGTTTCGTATTTTATTAACGAGGGAACGATAAATCGTGGAAAAATATGATTAAAATGGTAAGCGGGCGGTCCCGCGGGACATCGCACGTCATGTTACGGGATTATGTAAATCTCCCTCGCTCGAACTATTGGAAACTCGTACGCTTGCATCATTCAATTTTATTGAAAGTAAAGAAATGTAAGTAGCTGATTTACGTGTCATGCTTACGGCTTTTTATAGTTGCCTAATTTCCGCTACTCAAATCTATACTATAATATTAAAAATGCTGCAGTAATTCTGTTTGTCTTTCACACCAAAACTATTGAATCTATTTATATAAAATTTGGTACAAAGATAATCCATAACCTGATAAAGGACAAAGGATAGTTTATATCTCAAAAAATTGAGCGGGTCCGAGAACAACGTCGGTATAACCGCGGAATACGACTAGCAAAAAAAAAGACGGGTTGCACTCCGGGAGTGCCGGCAGAAGTGAAAACTTGATTATTAACGTTGAGCATGTTTGATATTTTGGAATGGTTAGGGAATAATTTTGCACCAATTGCTTTATCAGTATAAAAGTACTATAATTTATGTGGTAGAATACAATATTCATTTATTGCGCTATCGTACACAAACATGACAATTTATATTACATTAAAAATTTAACACTTTAAAACTATTACAATTATTTTACATTAAAAAGTTTATCTCTCCGAAAAATCAACTTTCATCCATAATTTCAACTATCCATCCGTCCTACGCTTTTTCGATCAGGTCACGTGTCCTGACGCGAGTTTAAGATTTTATACCCATTACAGAAAAAGTGCTCAACGCCGCTAAAGAAGTTTTCACTTCAAAAATAATTAATTGCCGTGATTTCCCCGTGGTTAACGCATCCATTTTCTCCTTGATATTGCAAACTTGTTTAGCAGCCAACTATATTAGCCAATAATACCGTAAAATTTCCTGAAAATGATTTTATTTTACCTGAAAATCCCATAATAAAATAACTTTGAAATTAGAATTTTAGTAGCTTGAGAATCAATCGATAGTCAATTTTGTTGGCAAGTAATTGAGGTAACAAAGCATACGAGTCTAAATCCAAAATTGCCAGATCATAAAATTGTAATATGTCAATAGACTGTGGGGTAAAATACCGAATTAAATGTTATATCTATAGCTTGCACTGTACACTCAGTTTAATAATGTCTAAGGGTGGCACTAACCCTTTTATTGTTTTATTGTTAGGCGCCGCGACCGTTTAGCCCTGATTTACAATCATTTTCCGATTTGGAGCCGGGTGACTTTGTACAAAGGATAAAGGGCCCATAAAAA
This sequence comes from Athetis lepigone, assembly GCA_033675125.1. Classification (NCBI taxonomy): domain Eukaryota; kingdom Metazoa; phylum Arthropoda; class Insecta; order Lepidoptera; family Noctuidae; genus Athetis; species Athetis lepigone. Next base: position 19,075,765 of record CM066215.1, on the reverse strand, counting down.
CATCAAGCTCTTTACTTACATAATTATTAATGGGTTTCATTCATTGAAATTATTCATACATTGCTGCGGTAATGTTCTACTTAAGTAGCAATCAAATGACCATAATGTTCGAATTACACGATAATGAATGCTCCATTCACACAATAAAATGTGTTGGCGAGCATTGTCTCCAAAAAATAAAAATGAGATTAAATAAACTTTTTGTTTCTTTAACAAAGGTTGTGGTTGATATTTTTACGAGGCTTCTCTGTGAAGAAACATTCGAAACCAACACAAAGGTCAAAGTCTCTTTTCAAGTTCATACAATTGTATTATTTGAAAAATGCAACTGCGTGAACAGAGTGACTCTTCAACATTCTCACCACCACCATAACTATTTTACACTTTTGAGTTCTTGCCTATTTTATACCCTACCTACTAATTAAAAAATAGCCCTTGAAAATAACATATTTGGTTTCGGCCCTTCGATTTAACGCGTGGTTTCCGACAAGCCCAATTTCCCCGCTGCGGCGAGGAGGTGCGAACGCAGGCAACACTTGGACACCTCGCCACCTGGCAGGGATTCCCGCGGGGATCGATCCGCCCCACTCTCCCCGCTGCTCACTAGTGCTGTCTAATGTGAACGGGATGTGGAATCCCGGAGGTTTACTGCAGTTGGAATTCCAACGCGCTGTAAATGAAGCAAAGACTTTTTGCGAAAGGTGGGAAATGTTTTCTGTTTACGTATGTTTCTGCAGAATACGGTTTGCAGCTTTTTAAATTCCTTATTTTTCTGGTACTATTATTATTTGAGGCTTATATTATTTGCAGCTAGAATTTAACGGTGATCTACAGTAATAATGTAATTGGTGTATTATTTACAAAAGAAAAATGATCTGTTCTCTGTTTTAAAGGTTCTACTCCACCATTTTCTATGTCATCCTTTTCCAAACGTTGTTAATGTTGACTTCTTGTCTAATCGATTGTAGTATATTATCAGTGTTTTACATGATCCGATAGTATATTCTCAGTGTTTTACATGATCCGATTTAAGTAATTTATCAGGTTTTGACAACACGGTTAATGTGTGTAAAACAATAACCCTAGGTGATAACTTAATCGTCAGACTTTCGGGTTTTTGACTGATAAATTAAAAAATTGTAGGGAAAAAAGATCAAAAAAATCGGGGGCAAAAGAAATCGAACTCAGTCTTAACGATTAAGATTCGCGCTTTTAAATACCGAGACCAATAGAACAGTGAACGTTCCTACTCCATAGAGCGCGATAAATTGTATGTTTTTTATTATGAACTGATTAATTTTAATTAAATTTTTCGGAATTATTGTTGCAATAAATTCCGTTAACTTAAACAAATCCTAGTCAGTCCCCATCACTAGCAAATCCTGTGTGTTCAAATGCGCACCCTTTTACTTATTATAATTTCGTATTAAACGCCGCGGCTTTTCGGACGCATTTCTTTTTCCCCACAATCCGGTGGCGTCCTGTTATTTTATGTAGATTTCCTTGAGAAGGGATGGCCAGACCCTAAGTCTAAGTGGCTAGTCTGTGCGATGTGTGTGTCATCCTTATTTGCATTCTGTTTGTGTTTGAGTCACTCTTTGTTATTCTTTAGGGCATAAATCCGTGGCGAAGAAGGGACGTTTTAAGTTTCCAACGTCACGCACACTCTTATTCTACCATACGGCGATTGTATGGCGATATACCCTAAGGTAGACTGGTAGAAAGGTTCCCTATCCATTTGCATAAAATTTTAAGACCTAATATAACTTCGCATAATGTTGTTTCGCATAATTATATTTTCGCATAACATAATTACGCATAACTGCTCATGCATAACTTTTTTAAGCATAATGTCTCTAGCCATTATAATGATTAGGCATAATATTCTAAAGCATAAACTTATTAAGCATAAAGTTCTAAAGCATAACTTTTTTAAGCATAACGTTTTAAAGCATAACGTTTGTAAGCATAATGTCCTAAAGCATAAAATTTAAAGCATAAATTTCGCATAAAAATATCAAAACATATTTTTATAGGTATAACAATGGAAAATTATTAACACCTAGAATATTAGACACTATACCCGCATGCAAGCAAGCATGCAGTATGCAGCATGCAAGCAAGTATGCAGCTTGCAAGCAAGCATGCAGCATGCAAGCAAGCATGCAGCATGCAAGCAAGCATGCAGCATGCAAGCAAGCATGCAGCATGCAAGCAAGCATGCAGCATGTAAGCAAGCATGCAGCATGCAAGCAAGCATGCAGCATGCAAGCAAGTATGCAGCATTCAAGCAAGCATGCAACATGCAGCAGGCAGGGTTTCTGTGACGGCTCCGGCGCTGCAGGCCTCCGGCGGCTCCACGCGTGCTAATCGTCGCAGACGGCTTTCGCTCACCACCGCAGCTTCGGCTTGTTGGCCGGCTTCGCCGGCCAGCCTCAGCCGCGGCGGCTCGCTCCCAGCCGCCTGCTCCTCAGCCCGCGGGCCGCCTCGCCCCTACGCGCCTACGCGATTTTAAATAACACTCTAGGGGTGGGACAAACAAGACTACGTGGAGTCGGTTTTGCAGCAATTCGGTTCTGTCACTAATTTTTGTTGCACAGCATATTAACTTTTTAACCAACAATTTATTTGATTGTTACAGAAACAATAGCAAATTGGTTTGCTTTACATAATGTCATGTATATTTATATTTATATATCATTTGCATGAAAATTGTTTTTGTTATTTATATTAATTGTATGCCTAAACATTATTATGCTAATAGTCATTAGGCCTACTAACGTTATGCTAAATAGTCTTTAGGCCTACTAACGTTATGCTAATAGTCATTAGGCCTACTATCGTTATGCGAATCAAATTTATGCCAAAACAAAGTAGTCTTTAACATGAAAATGCCAACATAAAATGTATGCCTAAAAAAATTATGCCGAAGTATTATTATGCCAAAACAAATTGTGCCAAAATCGTTATGCCGAAGTATATTAGGACAAAGAATATTATGCGAAAAGAAGGGATCCCGGTAGAAAATGCCTAAGGCATTAAGTCCGCCTATGTACTGTGTTCGTACATGAAGTTTAATAAATAAATATGTTATTTGTGTAAATGCGGATAGCTTTGCCCCCAGACGATGGTGTAACTGGACCTTTTTATAATTAATCTGCGTTACTTCTAAAACAATATCATGGGTTTCAATATATTTGCTCGAAAAAGTAACCAAGTTACTACTTATAACCTCAGCTATTTAATAGTGAAATTCCTGTCAAAACCATTTATTTCGAATGTTAGTCAGAACAATAATACACACAGTAGAACCTCCTTTCGGTGGTCGGGAAAAAGGCTGCTTTTTCAATATTACACACAGACACATCTTATTTATTTGCAAGAATGTAAAGATAAAAAAGTTGAAACAGATAGCGGTATTTCAACTCAGTAAAATAAAACCATTTCCCTCATGAAATAATGCCATCAAACAAATCGTATTGCAAATAAATATATTTATCTGTAGCGGTACTTGTAACTCGGTATACGTGGCAAATATCATAGAAACCGCTGAGCGTCCCACCCTGAATCGTTTTCCCTATATCAACATCGCATTTCCAATTACTTACTGTATGCTGACATCAAAATTCAATATCGTAACAATTTGCGTTGTATTACACATTGCGTCACGCCGGGTTCCGCTTGGGGCATATTTGCTTGTTTTAAAAGAATTTTATTTACCGTGAGATGTGAGCTATAGAATTTTTTGTTCCGACAGTTAAAGTGTTTCTTTTTTTGATAGATCATAATGTCTTACTGCTGGGCAAAAGCCCTCCCAGAAAGTCTGCTAGGTAACTGGGCTGTATTCTCCCGTTGCCTCCAACTGTCTCTGATAGTCATCTCGCCACCTGCGTTTGGAACTGCCTCACACTGCATTTTTAGACAGAAGTTCCGAGCACTAATGACTTAAAAACTCGTGTAAAATAACAAATTAACATTGTTTGACTGAGTTCGAACCCCCATTTTTATGTACCAACACATTCCCTTTTCCATTAACAGAATAAGTCCATAATTTGGGAAAAAAGGGTTTTTCTACCAAAAAAATAAAAGCGACATTCCCTGTTTACAATATGCGTATGGAAATAAAGTGTCTCGTCAGGGTGACACCCGATCTCGCGCGGGTGAGGCGGTAATGTGCACATTATATGCTTCACACCTCGAACGTGTCCTGTGCCTGCCGCGGCTGCTTACCGTATGGTACTACTAGTTTCACCGTAAAATATTGTTATAACTGCATGTAGTAATAGCCTAGTGGTAAGCCCCCTAATAAGTCCTCTATACTATTGATTTTCTATCAGTTATTTACCATATTTACAATTGGATACTTTTATAACTTCATGTAGTAAAACTAGTACAGAAACTGTTTTTTCTCTCACAAACAACTACTTACAAGTACAGTAAAGCTGCAATGGATTGCAGCTTTCATAACTTAGTTCGACATTTTTAAAAGTGTAATTTAAATTGAAATTTTAAAATAAACAAAACGTTTTGTAGGTTACATCAGTTTATACATAACTAGCTGTCCCGCGCGGTTTCACCCGCGTTATAAGTATTAGATTTTTGGTTACTAAAAAAGAAGATAAAAAATATTCTATGTCCGTCCCCTAGTCCTGAGCTACCTCCCCACCAATTTTCAGCCAAATCGGATCTGCCGTTCTTGAGTTATAAAATGTGTAACTAATACGACTTTATTTTACATAATATAGATAACATATATGGTTTCGTTTGATTTGTTTTTTTTTCTAAGCCTAAACGTACTTTAAAAATTTTCACAGTGTGGCAAGCTAAGTTCTGGTGTATTTTAAAAAGAACGCTTGTAAAACCTGCAGAAAATTCACAGCTTCGTAGCTGGTGTTTTGTTTTCACGTCAGTCTTTGTGCAACTGGGAGCGACCCTCGTGTGACGTCACATTATAAGTTCACACCTCGGCGCGGTGTTCGGTGACGGACAGATGGCGAGCCGACAGTTTTACTGTATCGCCTTACTGTTACTGGGAAATCGGCGCGTTTTTGTGTTCAACTTAATGACTTCCAGTAACTTAGGGTTTGGTTGTACTGTTTTAGGGATAGGTTCGTTATGTTATCACCGCCAACTGCCTAGTCACTTTCCGTAGTTCAAATCAAACCTTCGAATACGTGATTCGGGACACAATAGAAAGACAATAGCAGCGCGACAGCCGGCGGTCGTTGAAAGGTTTTGCGCTTTTGAACTTCAATGAGGTTTTTTCCTAGGACTTTGACCTATTGCTACTATACTCGTACCTTTCTCTTGAATCACTTTATGTTGATTAAAAAGAAAAACCGAGATTTCCAAATATTTATAATACCGCACGAAGCTGAGACGGGTCGCTAGTTCTACATAAAGGCTAGTTTAAAAAGACTTGCTGCAAAAATATGAAAACGAGGTAATTTCACAACAAATGTTATCTTACACACATAATTCAGCGTGTAATGCACGGTAGTGTTACAATAAAACACTAGCACAGAGGATATAAAACAGCACGTGCCCACATTAGGAGCGGCGCAGACTCCCGCGAGACGTGATACCTTACTGGCGCTAGCACTGGCGCAAGTAGAATATCTAAGAGTTTTTATGACAGTGAATTGTGAACTGTATCGTCTTACTGAGATATCTATAACATGATAGGAAGTACCACGTACTCGTACGTAAACATACTCCGTTTTATTAAGTGGCTCCTACCTAAGTGCTGGTATTGATTGTTTGATGTATTCAGTATTCAGTATCATTTATTGCAGTCATGTAGTTTACAAGTTGGTACAAATAATATATTAGGTATCATACATGACCCTGCTAGGGCACAACAATATCATAAGTATTTCAAGGAGTCTAATTTCAGTGTCACAACACAAGTATATTATTAGATATTATTGATGTTGAGTGTTGACAATACAATATTCTACTCTTGTTATATTAAGTTTAAATTCATCTATCTTCTCTTCTGGTTTTATTAAGTGTAGCTTTCGCATAACCGAGTGGTCAGACTTTGCGCTAGTGTCCGCATTGATGTGGATACTACCACTCAAGTACTGTCTATACAGTTTAGCTGACCACATCCGCTGCTGCCCCGGTGTAGCCGGGACCTTAGCGCTTCTCTTAACATTTCGTTAGTTCTCTCGTAGTTTGCACAACCACAATACATTTAGCGTCGGTAGTACATTGGGCGGCACGCGAGCAGCTCATAAATAAAAACAAAATGGCGTCGTAAACAAAAGCTCGCTGTAATCTCTACTATAAAGTGCTGATGTTTACTCGTTATTAGAGATTTTGCGAAAAATCCACATCGGGTAATCTATGGGCTTTCAGTTTGTTTTAGCACTCACATTTAAAAAGCACGACCCGGGAATTGTGAAACTTGCAATCCATGGAAAGTTCCCTATCTAAGTAACGAACAAATTATAGTACATTATGATACAAGAGCGCTGTGTAGCGCGCGAGTATCATACGACGTTTTTCAACACACTTGTGAGTAAAATAAACACATTTTCTGAAAATGACTGCGCTTTTTCACTGCATGAAACTATCGAACGCATCCTTTGACTTTGGCGGCAACAAATTACTACTTGCGTTTTACGCCTCTTTAATTATTTTCCGGCGGAGTTAAAAATACAGTTTCTTCTTTACTCGACATATTTAAATACTTATATAATCAATTTGGAATATCATCAATTAGATAAACCGAAATAGTTTTGTGCTTTTAGTTTTTGAAGTCGGTTATCTTTTTTTTTGGAAAAAGCTTTTTATTTTTTACTTTTTAGTTAGAGTCTCAATGTCTGACTACGTTTTAGAGTAACTTTCAAAATAGAAAATGTACGTTTTTCTATAAAAATTGAGGAGTTCCCTCGATTTCGGCATGATATCATCATCAGATCCTGGACCTGATGACAATGGGACCATTTGGGAAGTCTACCTTTTCAAACAAAAAAAGAATTGTTCAAATCGGTTGGTAAACGACGGAGATATGCGCGAACAAACATAAAAAAAAATACAAACATTCGAATTGAGAACCTCCTCCTTTTTTTAGAAATCGGTTAAAAATGTTGAAATTGGTCACAACACTTTATTGATAATGGTCTATTTCAGTAAGAGAGACTCGTATTCTTACTGCTGAATCAAAAAAATCCTCCATCTAAAAATATTATTGTCAGCCATAAAGCCTCTATCCTGCGGACACAACTCAACTCTATTGCTCGATCATAATCGAATGAACTCATAAACACAAGCGGCTGGTTACATCGATTCCCCAACCGATAACCGGTTAATATATTTGCGTTACCAAATCATACGTTTGTAACAGTTTCTCTTTGTAAATTACTGTGTAAATAATCCAGTTAAACGGATGATCCGGGTGAACGGCAGCGGGTAAACCGATCACTATAATTCGATACCTGACTAATTGAAATCGATTGAGTTGTCGTAATCGAATTGTATGTTAATGTTTTGGTCGACAATGAATGATAAGTTTTGTGTTTGTAATTATAATAATAATTAGATACATACCAGCCTAACGCTCTTCCAATGCAGAGTATAGGCAACTTCTCGTTTATAAAGAGGCACTAGCATTGATCAATATGCTTGGTTTAGGCTAATTGGAGATTTTAAATAATTATAACTTCAGATGTTGTCCATCACCAATATCAATAATGTCCAGTATGAATTAAAATAAAATTAAAAATACTAAAAGACCCGACTGCAGTACAAAAAAAAATTACACAGAAAATCTAGAAACAAGTAAAAAATTTGGGTAACATATCCTTCTTCTTTCACCCAGGATATAGGATTAATATTTCAGCTGTTAGCTTTACGCCTGTTATTTTTGCAGTCCACCACAATATAATCGGTAAAAGAAAGTAGTTGCTCGGTTGCAAACTCTAAAGTCGCAGAGATGGGCTTTTAACCACCAAGTTTGATATGTAGAAACATAATATCATTTTTGCTGAAACGCTACCAGTTACAGATAGTTTTCTAAAACAAATGATAAATGATTTATTTTTGTAAATAGGTAAAAAATTACACTTTTACACGTCATTTTTTTTTCTTATTTTAATCGAACGATGGGGCCGGTGTTTCCTAGCTGGACTACTCTGAGAAGAAACATCCGAAACAAACTCAGAGGTCAAAGTCTCTTTTAAAGTCCATACAATATTGTATTGGTCAAATTATGCGAGGACCATGAAGGTAATAACTGAAGTGATCTCTCAAAGAAATCATAAGAGTGTAACATACAGTTTCAGTCACGAATTCTCATGTCGTGTCGGTATCTCTGGGGATAGAGACCTGTGTAGTATAGCGGAAAAATGCAAAATAATATGTTTGCTACGCTATAAGATGTGTAAGAAAATAAAAAAAAATACTTACACTTTAAAAATGAAAATTTATTACACAAAACTGGTAATCACAAATTCATCAAAATAAAATAAGATAAAGGTCTGTAAAAAATATATAAAAAGAAATTCAGACCGAAAATAAATGTAAAGGTAAAATTGGTTAGTATAAAACACTTACATTGGATATTGATGCTAAAAAGGGAATGATGATGCTGATGTTATAAATAAATTAACAGATTTTTTAAGAAGAATAAAGAAAAGATACAGTGTGTTCCTAGCTTTACCTAACACTTTTTCATGAAATAATTTATGAGTAGAATTCCTTACTTTACGTTGTCTAAGCTAGTCAAAAGCATGCTTTTGCCGTTTACAACAGCAACTTAAAAACTTATCAGGGTTCTCATGAAAAATGACAGGTGAAACACAGGCTTTTTTAAAATAGGTATAAAACATCACCGGTTATCAACACAATTTATAGAAATTAAAGTTCCAATAGATCCTGGAGCAGGAGTTTACACGGCAGTTATTTCAAATGCGCCTAGTGGCGCTTCAGTCTTCAAATTTTTATGGGTGATATTTAAATGCGGTCCGAGAACCGAATATTGGTGTTAGTTGACTGCTTACATGGGTTAGTTACAGCAACAGTCTTTCATTCATTGTCATTCTTCCGTAAATCAGTAAATCATGACTTATGGCAAACTGGATCTTAATTTATCACTTGTTTCGCAAAATCACGACACAAGGGGAAAAAAATACGAGAAATACCTGCACTTCTATGCGGTATATTGGTTATTCATCCATTGTAATATCCAGCCAATTTCTTCAATTTTCTTTAAATCATGAAAATACGTGCTCTTAACCGCTCACCATGAATCGAGCATATATTATTTGAATAACTGAGTGAACTGACTTATTCAGAAATCAACAATAGAATCAATAAAATTCACAGGAAAAAAAGACCTTTTGTCCATCAACTCCAAGCAGTAAGTGTCAAGAAAAAAATCAGTCATTTCTTTTCTCCAAACAGCACCGATCCAATTTTAAAAATTGACCAAAAAGAATTTGGTAAAAAAGGTTAGCGAACAAAAAGAGAACTTATTTGTCGAGCATGAAAAAGGCCAAACAGTAGCGTAATGCTACAGTAGGTATTATTCACTGCTGCACAAAATACGATACTTATTTAGACTTTTGAAGGTTTTTGTTCCCGATGTGATTAGTTTTTAGTAACCGATTCGTGAACACATAACTGTACTCTTGAAAATAAACCACTTTCACAAAGTAATCTTTGCTATTTTTCATGTTAAAATTTAATTAATCATTTTTAATAAAAAGATTAATTGGGTTAGATAAAAGTAAAGATATTTATTAAAGTAATAAAATAGATGCATTATATTATCAAATATCTTTAAAAATTATTTAAACTCAAACTCAAAACTCAAACTTAAATCATTTATTTCTATTAGACCATTTTTAAGGCACTTTAGAACGTCAAAAACAAAGAAAAATGAATCTAGTTGCCCATTCCAAAAAGTTGATTTGTATGGAGAAGAATGGGCAAGAAACTCCATAGTCATAGTCATAGTATTTACATAATAGTCATAGTACCACACTTACTCTTTTAAAATAATGTTGTTACAATATTATTATTTGTAGATTGTTAAGTGTGAAGAGAAGAATGTATATAATGTCAAAACCATTTCCGTCTAAAGAGTATATAAACATAATAAAAATAAAAATTAATTAGGAAATGGAAGCTAATCAAGTTCACGAACATTTAGTGTAACACATTTAAAAATAAATGACTTTCCTCAAAAAATGTAAAATTCATCAGTGTGAGCCAGCGCTTCCAACTATTAGAAAAAAGAATTGTGTCTAATTTATAATTGTAAAAGTAAAAGTAATTAATCATTTAATCATAATTTAAAACTAATATATATATATTTATTTATATTTAATAATATTTTATTTTATTAAATTCAGTCTAATCGACATTGATAATAAAATTACGAGTCATCATCATATTTAACGAGTCAGTATAACCATACAAAAAATGCGAAAAAAGTGCCACTACACAAACGGTAAAGTAGATGACACAACTAATACAAGTCCCAGTAAGTGATGTCCTAGTTAGTACCGGTACTTACAGCGAGGCTGTAATTGTACCGGCCACTATATCCAATTGTGTTATTGTGTGTACTATTAAATGATGCGTGTGCCTTGATGAATGCGCGGTAGGGAAGGGGGTGAGGGAGGGGTCAGCGTTATGGACTGAGCGACAAACAGTGTATATGTTTAAAACACTTTGTAGGCTTTTAAATTGTTTGGAAATGTCGGTAAAAATATTACCCATTTAACAACAGTATCTGCCATTCAAATAATGATTTCTAATTTAAGTTCAGCTTCAACTCCTCAGTCGAGCTTTACCCAGTACTGTTATTTTTATTGGAACTTTGCAATACCATGCATAGAGTAAACTCACGTCTGTCGTAGAATAATTGGATGCAAGTTAGTAATTACATAGGTAATTCTATCATAACAGAGCCGTGACACTTGGAAGCTACTGGCCACCATTAATTTCATTCTAAATTACCTGGCATATTTAGCTAAGAAAACAATTACATAGATGAAGAGCCTCACAAACATCACATACTGCAAAAAGTACTTACTTATCTTCAGATATTAGTGGCGGCATCTTCAAGTTCTGCTCCAGTGGCCGACAGCGGAGGCCGACGTCGGGCGGTTGTCGGCCGGTTTGTAACCCGACACCGTAATGGCGCGGGTCCTCCGACACGGCCTGGCGGTCACTTGACAGTTTCATGACATAACGGGGGATGCGGAGCGTTTTATTGCCAATACATTTACTTACCGCATTCCTTTTGAGGTCAAGTCTAACAATAGATAGTGCCCTCAATTGGAAGGCCCACATAGAGACCCTAAGCAAACGATTGAGCAGAAGTTCATATGCCCTATATACTCTATCTCGAAACCTCAGTAGTGATGCACTCCTTACTGGTTATTACGGACTCGTTGAATCGGTTCTCAGATATGGTGTAATTTTCTGGGGCAACTCTACTGACAGGGAAGTAATATTTAAGGCTCAGAAAAGGTGTTTGAGGGCAATGTTTCATTTAAAAATAACAGATAGCTGTAAACCCTATTTTAAACAATATAAGATTCTGACTCTGCCATCTTTATATTTATTAGAAATACTTTTATTTACTAGGTCAAACCCTTACCTATTTCCAAGTGTTGCGGATACGTTCCCTAGAAACAGGCGTGATAATAGCAGACTATGCTCGAAATCGGCTAGCACGGCACTTATGCGCAAGAGTGTCTTATGCATGGCACCTACCATATATAATAAACTCCCTAAGGGTTGGAAAGATTTGAGGTTTGCTGAATTTAAATCTAGAATTAAATCCATGCTAACTGACAAAGCTTATTATAGTGTTAATGACTTTTTACAAGATAAATTATGAATATATTGTGACTAATTATATAGGCAATCATTAATTCTTATTATATGTAATTTCTAATTTAAATTTGAATAATAATAATTCTCGAATACAATTAATCAAATCAAACAATGGATTGCACGTCATTGATTATGACAAACATGTTGGAATCAAATTTTATTGTAACATCTTGCATGCTATTGTATGTACACACATGTTTATGCAAATAAAAGTATCTTTATCTTTATCTTTATCTTTAAGTCTTGCATTTTCTTGCATCTGGCCAGCGCAAAAGACAGTAGGGACGATATACGTTCACAGAGAGCAGCCATGGTAGAGCGAGTGAACTTTGCCTTGAGTCGTGTGTCCCAATGGGGCCATCACAATCTAGTGCAGTTCAATGCCGCCAAAACGCAAGCGTGTCTGTTCTCCGCTAAACGGAGCCCATTCGACCTGGCTCCTACTTTCCGAGGTGCACCTGTAAATGTAACCGGCTCCCTAGAACTCCTTGGCATGGAGTTGAGTTCTGACCTCAACTTCGGCACTTTCATCGAGTCCAAAGCACTGACTGCGGCGAAAAAGCTGGGCATCCTTAATAAGGTTAAGCGATATTTCACGCCGGGACAGCTTCTAACGCTTTATAAAGCCCAAGTCCGATCGTGTATGGAGTATTGCTGTCACCTATGGGATGGCTCGGCCAAATACCAACTGGCCGCATTGGACTCGGTAGAACGCAGAGCCAGGAGGTTGATTGGCGACAAGAAGCTGGTGGCCCAACTACAACCTCTAGCACATCGGCGTAAAGTTGCCTGTCTTGCGGTGTTTTACAGATTGCACTTCGGTGAGTGTGCTCATGCACTTCGGTGAGTGTGCTCATGAGCTACACGAGCTCATTCCCCCGTCTCCGTTTTTCCACCGGACATCTAGACGTACGGCGGGATACCACCCTTTCTTGGTCGATATTCCTCGTATCCGCACGCAGCGTTTCTCTAATTCCTTTATTATGCGCACCGCAAAAGAATGGAATTCCCTGCCGGCGTCTGTGTTCCCAAATGCATATAACCCGGATGTATTCAAGAGACGAGTGCATAGGCATCTTTTGGGTGAGCTCGCTCCATCGTAGGCCCCGTCTATGCCCTCGGGCTAGTTTGGGACCAATAGCAAGCCCATATGTAATAAAAAAAAAAAAATTCAGACTGTTGTGTAGGTATTTTAGTCAATTGCAAATTTGCAATATATGTATTCGACTTTATTTATATCATCATTTCCTTAGACTGTTCCTGGTCCTGTTAAGTATGCAGGCCCGTCAGATACAATTTAAGTTTCCTCAAAAATCAATAGATATTCTAATAAAAAATTAACTATATTAGAAAATAACCAGTTCTTCAATTTGGTTAACATTTAAATACGTTTATTGGTATTCAAGAAAACCTCAATTGTAGATGACGGACCTGCATACCTATCTAAATTCAAAAATTAAAAAAAAAATCGAGGCATTTATTTCACTTAGACCATTTATAGGCACTTATGAATTGTCAAAGAGTCGGTCGGTCAGTCAGAAAAGTGACGCTAATTGCCTGTTCCAAAACGTAGATCTCTATGGAGAAGAACAGGCAAGAAACTCCACGGACACTCTTTTTAAAAAAATCATGTTTTACAAAAAACTTGGTTACATTCATTTTGGTGCTTCTATATGTGAAAACAATGTAAGTAAATAAAAAAAAAACAATAAATGATTAAAAAATAATAATAAAAATAAAAAAGTCATGGCAGTTAAGAGATGACCGATCTCAACTGACAGTGCCCGTTCACGAGCATGACGCGTGACATCAGCACCATCCAGCTCAACCATTTTGAAGGGAACCGAATGATCCAAAGCACGCGCCGCCATCAGCGAGACTTTTGAGCGAGCATGACAATTCTATCTACTTTGCTGACTGTACATAGTTCTTAGAAATACGAACGTACATAGCGTGGAAAAGTTGATAGTTGTGCTGACTGGAAGTCGTGAAAGGTGTGGTCACTCACCCCCTGTGGTGAGGCTAGTCCAGCTCAATGACCGGCCTGGAGCTATTAATATCGCCGCGGACAGGATCATAGATCTGGCCCAAAGATCATAACTTCTGTAATAAAGACGGACTAAGATAAAGAAGTTAGTGTCTATTATTAACCCGAGTGACACTCAAAGTAGGTAGTTTTGTTATGTACAAAGACCATGAGGACAGACGACTTAAACGACTGCTTTAAGTAGCACAGTAAAGTTTAAGGGTATTTGTATTTATTACAGAGAGAATAAACGAACACGTACTCAAGAAGTTTCAAGACTACTTCTTAGTTTTCTAGTGTTTCATTCAGGTTTCTATCTAAACTCTGAGAGACTTCGGCACCTGACTCGATTACCAGAACCGATACGAATGGGCAGTTTCTTCCATTCATTAAACAAACCTATTTTCAGGTATATTTCCTAAGCTTTCTCAAGTTGATCTCCAGCGTACAAACAAACAGTCCCCAGTTAATAGCCACTTAGTTACCGCCGCGACATGACGGATTGCTAGCGGTTGTTTCGCCAAACATTCTCAATCTGTTTCCTTTTAATTATCTTTTCAATTTTCATAGTCAGCGCCGCTTTAATAAATCAACGTTTCCGCGGCTAATTATACAAAATTAATATCCATATTCTATGGCGCAATTTCCAATATTGGAGAACTACTTTCATCGTACATTTATGGATTACTAAAGACTTTATTATACACTATCCCAACGAAATGAGGAATGGATGGTAAAGTGGCAGCGTTGTGCGATTGTGTGTAGAATGGCTAGCTTTAATAAATCAGGGCGGCGACCAGAGATTATGAATTTAATATTCATAGAGTGCGATGGACCAAGTGGTATAGGTTTGTGTTCCCACTGTCGGCGGCACTCGGCAGCCTTCGGGCACGCTCGTCTTTTGTTTTTAGTGTTGTTTCAGTTGTCTGAATGCACAAATATGTCTGTAATCGGGTTTTTATAGTATAACGTGGCACACAAACTTAAATAACGCGCAATATTACAGAATGAAACATATTTATGGTCTACTTAACAGAAGAATTCCAAGCAAAAACTGATTCCTTTTTAAAACTTTGTAAAAATCTAAGTAATGTTTGCAGCTTACGCCATACAACTTCGCCTAACATACTAAATAAAATAATTTACCTTTTAAAAATTACACACACAGTTAAAGCAGCGCTTAAGTTCATGAAGCGTCGTCATCAGAGGCGTCGCGTTAATTTTCTTGTAAGCCTAATTACACACGGGCTTATTTGCGCCTCGCCTCGCGACGCTTGCCTCGTCGAGGTGTGAAGTGAAACTTGCCACAAAAAACCCTTTACAAGTTTTTCAAGGGTAAAGTTTATACATCACGAATGAGGCTAGGAGCTGGCGAATATTTAATTAAATTGCGGCAAGGTTTTTAATTAGGTGAGTTTAACATGAGTATAATCTACGTAAAACTATTACTATATTGCTAGTTTCCAATTTGGCTAGAGGATAGACTAATGTCGTTAGGAAGGTCTACTGTAACTAACTTAAGTTCATTAGTTAATTACTCAATTAAATTAGGTTCAATCTGCTACGTGGGTACCAAGGATCTTTAAATTTGGGTCAATTCAAGTGGTGTAGGCATGATAGGAAACCAGTCTTACGGTATGGCAACCTAAGACATTTCATCACTCATGTTTCCTACAAATAAACAAGTCTCTGATTATCTGATTTGATAATTTCTAAGAGCACATTTTCGCATTTTACCCAAAATTAAAGCTTATCTCACCAAATATAATTAAAATAATTAAACATCGTATCGTTAAAGTTATTATCCTTTAATCTGGCTCCTGGAGTAGTTCGGAGGCGTGAGCCGTGTCGTGGTTGCGTATCAAAGCGACGTCGGATCGCAATTAAGGATCTCACAACGACATTAATTAAAGGCTTCTTTCGGAATTCCGCAACGCCTCGCCTCGCGCTTGCCTTGCCGCCGATCTAAACTAGCCTTTAGTAAAAAAAGGGTTTTAATTAAGAAATTTGTGGGTACCGTACGAGGTCTGTTGTGTACGTTTAATATTTTGCTTATTTCTTAAATGTTTGTAGGTGGGAGCTTTAGGATAATTTGCGGAGTCGTACTTACCGCAAACATTTTTCAGTTTATTCCGGCAAAGGAAAATTTTAAATATAAGCTGTAAGTCGAGTACAAATGTAAATTAAGTTTGCGGGCTGTTTTCGTTACTATTTTAAAAAAAAAATGGCTGACATTTTTGTTGTATGACCTAATTGAGGCTCCGATTAACAAAAAAATGTTGACCAGGTTATTGATGTAAGTAGAAGTCTTTCAAAGACAAACAAATGTATTTGTTCCCTGAATCTGCTACAAATATTAGTGATCAGCGCGCTAACGAGGCCATTTGTCTCAGTAAACATATCGAATATGAACTGTGTATAGATCGTTATCTATCAGATATTTGGTTAGTGAAAATGTGGGTCGAAATACGTTGAATACGTATTTGTCAACAAAATTTTCCCATAGTAAGATAAGCAAAAACTTAATGTTTTGAAGATGAATGGTATATAAGATAGTTCTCATCACATTATAGTTTACTTGTAATTGCTAGTTTACTTAATAATAATACCAGCCTATAACTGTCCCACTGCAGGGCAAAGGCCTCTTCTCATACAGAGAAGGCGCGAGGATTGATCACCACGCTTGCTTAAGGCGGATTAGTGACTTCGGACTTTCGTCCAGGTTTCCTCATGATATTTTTCTCCACCGATGTCTATGATAAACTTTAGAAAGTTATCGTTAGTTTATTTAGTTACATTTAAATGATAATACCCCGTCTATGCCCTCGGGCTAGTCTGGGACCAAGAGCAAGCCCATATGTAATAAAAAAAAAAAGACGGATTGCACTCCGGGAGTGCCGGCAGAAGTGAAAACTTGATTATTAACAGCGTGCCACGCGCATCCATGGATGGTGACAGCTGTCTACTATCCATCCGTCCTACGCTTTTTCGATCAGGTCACGTGTCCTGACGCGAGTTTAAGATTTTATACCCATTACAGAAAAAGTGCTCAACGCCGCTAAAGAAGTTTTCACTTCAAAAAATGTCTTATCAGCAACTTAAGCTTTTTGCCTTATCTTACCAATCTTTTAAGACTCATCGATTTAACAATATTCGCTATATAGCGCTGAGTAAACGTACATTTCCATTTCCAAGACCAAGCACTCAAGTTCCAGTCAATAACTCCGACAGGTACTAACAGTCCTTCATAAAGAAAAGCACCCAAAAAATATCCCCCGAAAAGCGAGACTTGTCTGAAAAAAATTAAGAAAAACCTTTTGTCCGTCGCCGGTTTGGCGTCCGTTAATTAAACAAATAACCGTAATGAGGGGCACAATAAGCTGTTAGCACTGACCTCAGGCGACAATGTCTTTTTACTTCTTAAGGACTCACTCCGCGGTACCGAGGCAGCCATTTTTATCATTATTCTGTTTATTTAACCACTCTATACAATTCAAGTCGCTTATTTTTTGAGTAGCGTGTTGTGTTTACGTTGGAGGTGATTTATTAGTTCAAGTGGGTAATTTTGTTCCGTGAATGCTGAAAAGGATAGTTTTATTTTTGTAGGTTTTTTTTCTGTTTATTTGCTCTAATGTGAGTTTTTTCTTACAATTTAGTCTAGGCAGAACTGCGTCTTTTTTCGTGACTGTACCACGAAAGCGTCTTGTTAAGAGACTAAATAGGTATTTGGATTTTAATAAGTAAGTAGTTAATTTTGTACAGGTTTTTGCTAATGTATTACTGCAGTTGAATTCCCGCAATACGCTATACAATAATTGATAAGTATCGGTTTTCCCTGAGTCGTTAAGAACATAATAATTAGCTGGTTCCATTCCAATTTCGTTCCCACCCGCAAATGATACAGGTGTAATTTCTAAAACTTATAAAAAAGAACTCAAACATTTAAACCAATACTCAAACTTACTCTCAAAAACATCCATAAACTAAACGTATCCAAAATACCATTCCCCAATTCTCACAGTGTGGTAATAACAGCGCTCTCATCAAGTTATACAACGTTACCACTGAACTTGTATATTTTCAGTGAAATCAACTAAAAGTTTGATGAGTTCCCGCCGATTTGCTCATAAAGCGGGGGTAGTTGAGCGGGTAAACAACCTAACGGAATGGTTTTACAGCCGATAGTTATCGTACTGAGGTTATCGTAAACAGTCTTACTTTCATTGTACTTCAGAATAATAACGTGTCACATCCTTAGTTTTGAATTGAAGACTTTGGCTTTTTTTTTTGGTGCTGATTCTCTTGGTCACAAAATTAACTGATTTTAAATTAAGTGCACCTTACTTTTTCCATTTCGTTAAGAAAAGGATATATTTATTGGTTTAGTCCTGTCAAAATAGCCACTGAACTTAAATTTCGTTTGTTTGTGAACAAGGGAATCTGCACGTTTTTGATATTTGAACACATTTTAAAACTCACTATAGATGATCGTGTGATCGTGCGAGTGCAATGTTGGACAGCTACTAGAATCAAAATACTTCTGAAACAGTTTTTCAAATTGTATTATCGTTCTGGAGCAATTACTGACCTCAATTATGCGCTCTTGTCACGGCATGATCCAGAGTACCTAAAGAAAAACAATCTAGCCATCGAAGTTAATGCTTTCTGCAATCCTTAAGAAAGATCACTCAAATGTCTCACTGACGGTGGCGTGTGTGTTGGATCATTAATTTGGTTCCCTTCAAAATGGTTGAGCTATTTGGTGCCGATCTACACGTCATGTTCGTGAACGGGCGCTGTCTGCTGAGACTGATCATCTCTTAGCTGCCACAGTTATTTTAAATTTTGTTTTGATTCCTTAAATTTACAATATATCTTCTAACATTATGACTTGTTACGTTGTTCTCACATAGTACTTTAAATTCTACAATGAATGATGTAACCAAATTTTTGTAATCTATTGATTTTAAAAGAGTGTCCATGAAGTTTCTTGCTCGCTCTTCTCCATGAGACCTACTCCTTGGAACGAGCAACTAGCTTCATTTTTCTGACAGACTGACACCTTGACGATTCAAAAGTACCTGTAAATGGTTTATTTGAATAAAATAGTTTTGAGTTTGAGTTTGAGATAAAATTACTTAAACGACTTTACAATCAGATTCAATTTACTTCAGGTTGCGTACTACCTACACTTAGTGGATTTCAAGGCTGTACCTGCTTATCTTATGAAGTATTAAACCTTGTAAGCAATTCTGTCAACGTATTGTGTTTTTAGTAGGTTTCAGATAAATTATCTTATTAAAACGACGCCGCGCAGTCTCGCGTGCTATTGCACACACATCAACAAAGCAAAAGGGATGTGGCAATGAAGTAAACATTGTCGGTATTGTAAACAAATTGTATTTAAATGATATGAATGTACTGTTA
This sequence comes from Athetis lepigone, assembly GCA_033675125.1. NCBI lineage: Eukaryota > Metazoa > Arthropoda > Insecta > Lepidoptera > Noctuidae > Athetis > Athetis lepigone. Next base: position 19,056,453 of record CM066215.1, on the reverse strand, counting down.
GATTCAAGATGGAGGACAATTCAACAAATAAAATATGTTGCCAAATCATCATATCCAAGGATATAAATAATATTAAGTTATAAATAAAATAAAATACTTTTTATTTCGGACCAGCAGCATCCATAGGCGGTTAGTACAATAAAAAACTTACATCTATGTTAGTAAATACAATCTATTTCGTACACAAAAAAAAGGTATATTTCGGTTAACGGGTTCTGTACAAAGTTTGGCAAGTGGGATCCTATTTCAACGGTAACAAAAAAAGTAATGGACTGACAGTCAGCGCGGCGTTTTGTAAATAAATACATAGAAAAGTTCAATAATAACCTCGTATCTCCGCTTCTATGGCAAGGCCTGCAAAGTGCAAACCCTAACCAGGACCTGCTAGTAATAATATGTAGTATCGTATCCGTCTCGTCACACAGTCGTGGCGGGTCGCACGTAGCCGTCATTTGGCTCCGTGCCAGCTCATTTTCCACTTCAATTTCACATTTTGTCAACACTAGTTACAAAATAAGTTGATTCGCTGCCGGCTGCGATTGAGTTCTTTGTGTCGTTTTGTCGCAGTTGCAGTCGTGCGGCCGGACCAGTGTTTTAAAGGAGGTTTTATTCTGCGGATGATAGAGGAAATTAATATTGCAGTTGTCTTGTAACCAGTGTTGTAGCAATTGACAATGTAAATTAAAAAATGATTGGTAGAACTGTTTTAATATGAGATTTATGCTTAAGAATTTTCAGAAGACACCGAATATTTAAATTACCGTATTTTGGAAATCAGTTTCTAATTATTTATTTATTTACACTTAATGCACAAAATTCATGTACAGAGGCGGATTTAATGCCTTAGGCATTCTCTACCAGTCAACCATCGGTAGTGCAGAGATATTATGGCAGGTTATGGCTGGTTATTTACCGTAGCTATTTCCCTATTGTACAGATTATTGCGATAAAGTTATTCTGTAATATACCTACGTGATTTGAGACACAATCGAAAGACAATAGCAGCCTGACAGCTGGCTGTAGCTTGGTCGTTGAAACGCACACACACACACACACATGTACACTAAAACAAAAATCGATATCAAACTACAATTTTCGCTCAAGTTGCTACGTGATAAATATTTTACACCTCACGACCTAAACATAAAATAACATTTGTCAACATGTCCAGTCGCATCTCTGTAACATCTGCCTCTTTCGTCTATCTGTCAATGGACCCACACACGCCATAAAACAAGCTGTTTGCTTGAACCAGTTACTGTGTCACGCTCATACGATCACCCTCAGTACTGTGATAACAAATTGCACTTTTGTTGCAGATTGTACGAGGAAGCGGTCTACTGGGTAATACGAGAGTATTAACAAAAGGTATGTAAATATTCCAGTACCGTAAACTTATATTTCAATCAGACGGATAGCGGGTAATTAATACTTACCTGCTATAATGGTGGGTAAATTAGTTTAGTAAAAATTTTCTATGTACTCGTCACCCCCAAAATAACCCTTGTTACAATTTCTTCACCGTGGCCAATTTACATAAATTTTGTTTTACTTTATCGCTGTATTATATCTAACGCATCGCTCACTAGTGTGGTAGTCAGGGGTGTCACCCTACTTCATTAGGGGCCCTCAACACGGGGCACGTGCGCGGCGTGCACAACACGGACGGACACCCCTGTCGCTCATCGTAATCCACTGAAGGTTGACCTCCCCTGACGCGAAGCTTTAATTTTGTTACTATTCGGGTTTTGGTTATCGCGATGCTGGGAGAAGTGAGATACATACACTGCCATTTAGTTTACACAAATAAGTCTCAGATACCGGGATTTTTTTCTTTTGTCTCCAGATTAAATTACTATTGTCAAATTACTTAAACTGTCAATCTGTCAATTAATTTTGATTCTTGTTTGACCGTCAATATTTTGTATAGATTATTGCTTTCTCAGGCAATTTTATGCCAGTTTTGTTACCTTTCTGTAACTCAAGCTAGAATTTGTAAAATAACTCCACGCCTTTTTACCATTGCACCGTCAGCAAACAAATGTGGTAAATTTCAAAATTCCAGAGGTCTCCATACCTTGGTCCCTTGTTGACACAAACTGAAGTCAGGGGCTGTCCGGAAATTATTAAAATTATAACTGACTTGCAATTTTTGAGCGCAGTCAAATGTTGAGCACGTCACGTTTCTTCCACGCGTGTGTAACGTGTAGGGCGCGCGTGTGTGCCGTGTAGGGCGTGCGCGATATTGATGATATGAGACTTTTCATTTGATTGCAATTCAATTCTTATGGTGATGTTTTGTTATTGAAGTTTACTTTATAAGATTGGGGGTGTTTTTTGCTATTATAATGACAATTTGATTTTTCAAAATTATTTTCTACTGTAGATTTTTTTATTTCTGACATGGTCAATTTGAATAAAAGAAGAATTAAAGAATTTATTTAAGAAAGTTCAGTTCTTTTACACGTCAATAAAGCTTGTTGCTTATTTTAAACTAACTATGTTGCTAGTGTTTCCTAGCTAACTACTTTGAGAAGAAACATCTGAAAGAAACTTATAGGTCAAAGACTCTTTTGAAATCCGTACAATTGTATTGGTCAGATAATGCTTAAATATTGCGAGATTTCAGTAAACAACCGAGGTTTTCTTTTCATGAAAAAGCACTAAAATGTCAGTTATCGTTTAACTCACAAAAAAATCTTAATCTTTACCTTCCTTACTTTATAGTCCCGATGTTCTTTAACACTAAAACGCGTAGAATGGCCACAAGTTCCCCAGCTAATGGCCGCACTACGTCGCACAGTCCGCATTAGATCCGGATGGAGTCGGAACTCACTCTTAATACCCAATTTACATAATTTGTTCGCTCTGAGTATTGTCACCCGGTATTGTAATGGCACTGCTTTAATATAAAGAAGGCAGAATAATTGCTTTTGTAATGGTTGAAAAAATATGGCTTGCGTCAGGTTTTTGTATATGTTCTTAGGTCAATGTAGATAACATCACCTAATGAATAAAAAATAAAGTTATAAAAATTAGGTGTACAAGACATATTAAACAACGTTCATTGAGCCATTTATGTACCAACCTAAAATACTGATGTACAAACCAAAAATACTGGGTGAGTACCTAACACATTTTACACAGTCTACTTTTGGCAATCCTGCCATTTTCATGAAGCACCTGTAGCCATCTTTAATATAATAAACAAGAACAAACAACAGATCAATACTTACGTGATTCACGATTAGTTTTCGACATCAATCCATCTAAACTTTAATTACGATCCTCAATTTGTGGCGGAACAGTCATCAGTGATCGCTCATGCGGAGTGACAGCGAGTTGATTTCCACCGAGGATTGGCTTCGGGATCATGACACTCCTGCCGCATCCTGCCAAGGTACCCTTTTGAAGGGGAACAATATCGCGTGAAACGTGTTTCGAAATTTTTTAGTGCGTTTTGGTCGACTCGACCCACCGTTAGCAGTAGAGGGGTTACCTAATTGAAATGGGTTTAGAAATGATATTAAAATTACAATAGGTCGGTGCGTTGTTTATTTCCGAGTCACGTCGATTAGCAAGCGCTGCGCTAATTAAATCTCATAAAAATACTTTCCGTAAACTTGAAATAAACCACAATTACAATTTGTCGTTTTACTAGGACATTTAGATAATTTTGCAAACGAAGTTTTATAGGCACGTGACATTTACCCCGAAAGTGCATTACAGAGCACATCACAGCGGTCGCTCAAGTAATGACGACAAATTGACGCGTCCGCGTGACATATCGCCGGCGCCCGGGTCGCCGGGGTTGCCGGGCGCAGCGGACGTCGCATCCCGGTCGCCGCCGGTATATTCTCATTCCCCACTAATATATAAAAATGTTAGGATTACGTACAATGAAGGATTTGGGGGATTCTGGAGGTTGGTTCAGCGACCGAGAGCTTTATTGAGTGAATTAATTCAACATTCTGTGTGATCCTTCATTTGGGATCGTGGAATGGAAATGTTGTTTTATTCATCACTGTTATTCTGGTAAATGGTTGGCTTCTCGAGGTGTCTAGATACAACTTTATGAGCAGAACCACACGTATATCACGCCACACTGCGTCAATAAAGCGTGCATATAATCAAACTAGCGGCCCGTCCCAGCTTCGCACGGGTAGATATAAGATTACACAATAAAAACAATAGATAAAAATAATAGATAACACAATGATAACAAAACTTTTTTTTAATTTGATCGCAGTGCTAACTGTCGGGACAGATCAAAATTAAAATTCGAATATTATTTAAAATTTGACACTGCGATGGTAGCGCCGACATGTTAAGAAGTATTGCTACGCATTTTCTTATAGAACCTTTTTAATATCATTGTCTATGTTTATGACATTTGAAAGTGATTATTATTTAAAATTTGACACTGCGATGGTAGCGCCGTCTGTCGGATCCAATGTAAAACATTCCAAAATCAACAACTACTAATAAATTAATTGTGACTGTCAAATAATAACAGACAAATAATTAGCAATAAATTAAAATTGCGACTATAATTTGAGATTTAAACTATCCTATCTCTCAAGTTGGATCGAACTGCACATGGTGTGCGAATTTTATTATAATCGGTTAAGTGGTTTAGGAGTCCATTGAGGACAAACATTGTGACACGAGATTTATATATATTAAGACTAGTTTCTGCCCGCGGCTTCGCTCGCGTTAGAAAGAGACAAAAAGTAGCCTATGTTACTCTCCATCCCTTCAACTATCTCCACTTAAAAAATCACGTCAATCCGTCGCTCCGTTTTGCCGTGAAAGAAAGACAAACAGACAGACAGACAGACACACTTTCCCATTTATAATATTAGTATGGATAATGTCGAACTGCTTCGTTTCAGTGTTTATAGCCTACGAAAACGTGTTGTGGCGTTGGATATTACGAGCCTGCGGCCTTTACTAAATAGTATGTGTAGCAATTCCAATAAGTACAAGTAAAGGGACGAATTAAAGTTTACTTTAGTTAAGTTCTTTTACAAAATGGCTCTACATATAAAACAAGCGAGTAAGTCAGAAGACAGAAAGAGAATTAAATGTGTACCTACTAACTAATGCTAAATAACTAAAACCTACTGCTACCTATCGCTAGAACACCTAGCATGCAACATATATAACACTTCCAATACACACATACCAATATCGTGACGACTACAGTCCCGATACCGCACGTAATTTAACAGAACTCTCAGTAAGAAGCCATTTAACTTGTAGATTCCGCAATAAAAGCGATTACCGCGCGACTTATCTCCATCGCTTCATAACTAAAACAGTAAGTTTTAATGACTGTTAGCAGTTACTAAAACTGGATTAAGCCTTGTAAACTCGATGAACGGAAGCCTATTGTTTAGCAATTACATAATTTTGAGCGCCATTGTTCTCGTAATGACAATGTGATTAGCTGTTATCGATTTAAGTAAGCGGTTTCGATTGTGAAGATGTTGGAGGAGTTTGCAAGTGGTGTGGTTTTATTTATTTATCCTATCTTGCATCTATCATTACTGGGTTTTTTACCCAATCCGATATTGAACTAATATTTTTTTTACTTTTAAACTGATACCCTAATAATAATAATAATACCAGCCTATAACTGTCCCACTGCAGGGCAAAGGCCTCTTCTCATACAGAGAAGGCGCGAGCATTGATCACCACGCTTGCTCAAGGCGGGTTGGCGATTTCGAACTTGTATTAACTACAAGTCCAGGTTTCCTCACGATGTTTTCCTTCACCGATGTCTGTGATGTCTAAGATAAACTTTAGAAAGTACATATGAATTGAAAAAGTCACATTGGTACTTGCCCGGATTCGAACCCGCAACCTCTTGCATGAGAGGCGGGCGCCTTAACCACTAGGCCATCACGACACTAAACTTAATTAAATTCTATAACAGATAACAAACAACGCTTTCAACAGTCCGGCTGCGAGGTTGAGAGTGCGGAGTGCACGAGTCAGTGGTACCCTTCTAGCATCCTCCGGTCTCCTCTTATTATTACAGGCAACACATTTGGTAGGTACTATATTATTTAAAAAGCTACAGCGTACGATTGTCATTAAGTCTACTCCACCTCCACAAGAAACGTCAACAGAACCTTGTTGTTGTTGGCGAGTTCTGGGTTTCCCAAGTACTTCGAAAAGAAGTTTAAAGCACATATTCCAAGTTTCTGTGACTACTACTACTTCTTTAACTTCAATCACTGCTTCAATCAACAACTGCAATCTGTAAAATTACTAAAATAGTCCTAATGTTACTCTCCTAACCCCATCACACACACAACAGTTTTTTACTAGCTACTGTTAGTCCGAAAATCCCTCCCCATCCTAAAAGTAAACAAATCGTCTATATCTCCGGCTACCTTCATCTCTTCAGTTATGTAATTAGAACGTCGTTGTTTGTGGAATCTTTTTATTTCCTTTGAGACCGTCGATCCATTTAATTGGTCTTCCAGCCAGTTCGGCAAGTAATTAAAAATAAAAATTGTGATCCGTTTCGTCCTGCTTTGATGAGTTGTGACTGAACAGACTTAGTTATAGCTATTAATTTTGTCGGAGAATTATGTTTTACAAATATTTTTCTCTTGGAGAAACTTGTACCTAACGAATTTAAAGTAAAATGTCAATGCTTTTTCAAGTTCTTAGAAATAGACACAAAAAATTACATAAAATCTATTTGCAAATCCATTACAATCTCGTACGCTGTTCAACACATTTTAATAGCTACATTATTCATTGCCAAATAAAGACTTATACGAATAGACGAACAACGACAATATCAGACCACTTCAGCACAAAATAAGATAAAAACGACACAATGTCGACGAACTTGAGAGCTCATTTCTTCAGGAAAAAGGGCAATAGCTCCAAAATGTTGTGCACTCTAGTGGCAAATATATCCAGTTAAAATTACAAAACAAAAAGTGTTGGCAATACGGTGGAGAGCGACGCGGCCGCTTCTTATGAATTCTTGTAGATAATACGCGCAGGGCCGGACCAGGGGCCCAGGGTTCGTTATTTTGGGCACGTTTATAGAGATATTTTTGTGAATTGAGATTTCATGCATGCGTTTCGGTATACATATATGCTGCTTAGGTTGCTTGAAAAAGATCTTACTAAATATTCATTGGAAAATATATTTTTGAATCGTAATCATTAAATGTCGAAACACAGTTTACGTATTAGAACCTAATTATAACGAATTCTAAGTTCTATGTTTAGTAATGTGTTGCGGAATGTTTATAATGTTGCGGAATGTTTATAATAGTTACCGTGACCCTGGAATTTAAAGGGCAATCGAAGGAACATGAGTGGGTTTTAGTCAGTAAGAATCTGACACGCCCTCCCGCCGCACCTAGGACGGGAGCAGTCATTGGATGATTTCCCACTCACCAAAAAAAAAAATGTTTAGTAATGTTGATATTAAAATTCAAGAATCTGTTTTACATTACAACATTTCTGGAAATTATTAGTAGCACAAGTAACTGCATAAATTAAAGTAATTATATAGACTTGCAAAGTCCGGCCCTGTATTCACAAGTTCCACGCGCGCGCGCGATTTGCATAATTTGAGCATTTTTATGCTTTATTCCTTGAGGTTTCACTGGCGACTTATATTTCTTTGTAACTGAAATGTCTCTTCAGCGCTGAAAAGACTGTTGGGCGCCGAGTCGAGTGCTGAAAAGCTCTTGAAGCACTTTAGCTAAAATTTTCTTGATATTTAAACTTAGATAACATCACTTTTTGTGCTGTTTGAGTGGAAATACTCTGGTTTCGGGATGGAGGCATGCGTTGTAATGATAATTGTGAAGGGCCGATAAAATTGTTATACGTAGCACAGACACGCACACCTGTTGTGGTTGAAATAGGATTTTTTTTTGCAATGTTGAAACTACCCTGCATCTATTTAGAACGCAGTTTTTAACGAAGCCCTTATCCCAGTTAAAGTTTTAAACTACGTGTCGCAAAAACGTTTACTTAAAGATTTTTGTAGAAACCTTTTTACAAAAGGGAATAAAAGGGTTATACTAAAAAAATCTTTACATAAATGTATAAATAAGTTTTAATTAATGTAATTATTGCATTAATTAATGCACTAGCGTTAATGTCGAGACGATATGGCAGACGATATAAGGGCAATAGCAGGCCAGGGCTGGCTAGACACAGCTAAAGATAGGAAGAAGTGGCACACCTTGGAGGAGGCTTTTACCCGAAGGGGGTCCAAATTATGATAAAACAAATCACAAATCCTAATCATGAACTTTTATCAATTATTTTATTTTTATTATAGTGAAATCGTGAATTAAATCAATATTGGAAATGGACAAATACAGCTTTATTATTTATTATTGTTTATTATTAATGTCGATACTTTCAACCCCTATCTCCTTTAGGTTTTGAATTTCCAAAAATCTCTCCTCAGTAGTTACCTACTCTTTCCAAAGAACACATCCCGCAACTATCATCTCTCTAAGACCAGCGGTTTGGGCGGCGCATTGATATATTAACAGTCAGTTTATAATTTTGTATTTATAGATATAGCTAGCTAGTTTTAACATAAAGAGCTAGGCAACTTCTGCTTAATATCCTTCCCTATGCGTTCCCTCGCTCCATGAACTTGCAAAATAAACCCAACAACAGACTGCTGTGCTCGACAATGCGCCATAAAAATGTTAAATACATGCAAAACATACTGCCAACAGTGTAGAACTAGCGTTTCATACTACTCATTACAGTTTAGCGTTTACACAAGTTAACGACGTTAATTTAAGCTTACTTTAAGCTCGCGTAAGTCAATTATGTCGTTAAATTCTTGTACTGACTATGCTTAATTAGAATAGCAGACTTCCAATTCACAAAGAACATTTTTATTATAATAAATATTTTTCAACACACTTGCTCGTAAAGTGGGTCTTATTACCTTGCATTTAGACCCGTTATTGTGTATATTACGCACGCGTGCGTTTCACTTTACATTATCGCACGAGTGCGGTAATCTTAACACGACCAAATCTAATTTATTCAAGATTGCAAAAGAAAAGTATGTCCAGTACGCATTCTTAAATTTGTTGCTTAATACACATTTTTTTTAAACGTTTCGTTTTTTTTAACTTGACTCTATGACGCTGACAAACAGCCTATTACTTATTGGTTACAATGGTTACTTAAATATTAAAATAACAAAGGAATTTAAATAAAACAATAATAAATAACTATAACTAAAACAAATTATCAAAAATTCACCCAAACCCGATTTTTTAGCTAAAATACATTTAGTTTTGAATTTTGTCTGTATTGAGAATTTAGTATATTATCTGTAGTCATGCCCGGGTATTGGCAGAGCGCGAAAAAAAAAGTTACGCGTTGCGCGGCATTCTACATTTTTATTGTTTATCTAATTGATGATATTCTAAATCGATTAGATTAGAAAAGATATAAGTATTTAAATATGTCGAGTAAAGAAGAAACTGTATATTTAACTCCGCCAGAAATAATCATGGAGGCGTAAACGCGAGTAGTAATTTGTTGCCGCCAAAGTCAAAGGATGCGTACGATAGTTTCATGCAGTGAAAAAGCGCAGTCATTTTCAGAAAATGTGTTTATTTTACTAACAAGTGTGTTGAAAAACGTCGTATGATACTCGCGCGCTATTGTCATTACGTACTCGGCTTTCTTGTTGCGCTCGCCTGCGGCTCGCGCAGAGTCGCGCACAAATATCGCCTCGTATGTAATGACCAACACAGCGCTCTTGTATCATAATGTACTATTACCAGGCAGAGCCTGTACTGTAGACACTAGATAAGTAATAGGTATAAATTGTTATATAATTTATAAATAATTAAATATTCTAAATAAACATTACACACGGACACAATAAACAACGATTTATCCTGGGTGTAAATCGAACCAACGACCTCCGGCCTAGCAGTCGATGTCACTAACCTCGAGATCATAAAGCAAGTCATTAAATCGTTACATTCTTACAAGACAACACATATGAAAAATTGACTTCCAATTCATTGTGAATTGGATATTAATGTAAGTAAGTTTCACAAGCCGTTCTCAAAGTAAACATATCGTTAACATAGGAAAATGTTTTATCGATAATATATGTATGTACTTACCAACTACAGTCCATCTTCTTCCCCTCATCCTAAGCAAATAGAAAGTTGTCAAGGTTGTTCAAGATATACAGCGCGTGACGTCATCACACATTGTTACCACTCGTACCTAACGTCGGGCAGCACCCCACAATGTACTACATCTGTACATGATACGCTGTTTACGATATATTGTCACGATATCTTATGTATGTCAAGACGTTTTTTGTTCATCTTCTCTAAGTAAAAGACTACGGGCTGGTCTCGTCCCACGTAAACAGCGAAAAAAATGGACAATACTTGGGCTAAAATAATGATAAAGATATTATTTCGTTTGAAAATTATAAAGAAATAATGTATTGACATTATTTAAAAACAATAAACTTTATCTCATTAGGTACATTCTATCTCGTACTTGCGCCTCAACGATACGCCGAACTAGCACGAGTGATGAAATTCTTTAAAAACCTGGGTGTTCTTTACTATAATATGCATGTATTATACATGAATTACCTGTAACTGTCAACGAAAACCACATTAGAATTACCTAGTACCATTGATGGTTTCGTAAGGAACAATGCCAATAAAATTCATTTTGTATTTGGAGACTTTATTTAAAAGATAAAAATACTATATTCGGAGTTTTTTTGAGACAACACTGTCCACAAGATACAAGCATATCATAACCATTGAAGCACTTCACTTTTTATTAGTGGGCATTAGTGTAAGTGTCGCGCCACGTCGGGTCCCGCGCGCAAGTGATCCCTAAGTGCGTGCGCACACAATCCATCATCACAACAATGGCGCCCGACACCTCGCACGAAGTAACACGCGGTACAGGTGCACAGACAACAGTTTTTTGGCAATGGAGCGGGTATTATGGGTAAATGTTTTTTGTAAATTGTTTAGGTGTGTAGGTACTCGAGACGCAAAGTACAAGATAATATATAACATGTTTTAACACGTTTATGTTGCAAGGTAAACAAGAATGACGCCTGTCTACAATTTTATGTTGTAAGGAAAATATGGCAAGTAATTCTCACCATTACTGTGTTAACAATAAGGGTGATGTTAGTCATTTTTATTTTATTTCTATGCATTTATTTTGCTAAAAATATTCGCTTTTATAAACCGTCATTAACAAATTAATCTTTCGATTTAGAGGCATTTATTTCTCAAAAAATCTTTTATCATCGCTCTACTTCTGTCTTCACATCATATTTTTGCAGTCTCATGTGTACTGCGACGTTGTTGGTGAATGTACGCGTAACAAGTATTCCATCAGAGATATTGACGCGTGCTTCTTGCGCCACATACCTGAGCAACGCCTGGGAAAACACACCAATCGTTTTGTGTTCATACACAACACTCACACTCTCGTTTCTTTATTTTGATTACACCAAAGTTTCTTTGTCAGATCTTTCTAACTTTTGTGTTTACTAATCTAGCTCGAACAAGGGGGTAAAGTATATAAAATCGTTAAAATGAAAATAAATTAAAATTCATTTTAACGTGTTATAAAAACCGAATAGGTACATAAACGTAAAAACATTATTCGATACCACCTCGCTATCCGTAGAACAATTCTCGTAGCGCGTCTACGGCGTAGCGGTGATGCTACGTCCCCAAGAGACTACACCTCTCACCTCATATTGAAAATTGAAAACTCACGAAGAGACTCGTGGTCTTCAATTTACATTTTTGTGCTTAGAAATTTGTTTAGTGCAATGTAGCAAGTATTGTGATTTGACTGTTGTAGAGCACAGAACATCTACTTCATTAACACTTTGCTTGTCCAAGACGGTTTCATGCGTGGATTATGGATCTACGCGAGACATAATGCTTGTTAAATTATGTCTTCAATTAGAGCTATCAACTGGTATTTTTATATCTTTATTTCCAAGAACTTTTGAACGCAGTTCTCATCAGTCGCATTACAAAATACGACAAACTACTACTACTACTAACTACTACTACTACCAACCTAACAAAAAATCCTAAATCAATACAAAACAGTGCTTTAAATATTAATTAAAACCTCTTAAATAAAGATTAACCTTTTAAACCATTCTATAGAACAATAACAATGAAAATCTTATGTAAACATGAAACACAGAGGCGCAATATTTCCATAACAAAAAACCTATCAGGCGCCACTCAGTATAATTCTGTCAAATTGCCTAATATCTCATTATGTACACGCGCGCATTCCCGTGTGCGCTAAGTACGCTAACTTTGCGCGTGATGCTATTAATTATTAAAGGGATGAGAATTTTAATCACAATACGTACAGCGCCGACAGCAGCACAAGTTAATGTATTGTTGGATCGTGAGTGATGATAACTTTTGTTGGAAACGTAACCGTACTTAGCTATTAATTCTTCTTCCAAGAACTTTGATTCTTGTTTGTTCTTCGTTTTGAAATATAACCTCACTGAGGGACAACGTGATGGCGCAACCAAGTTGTCCATACAACTGTATATATTTTGTTAGTGGCGCAACCATGGTGTCCTAATGAAATAATATCGCTGAACGTATGGCCAGACCCTCCGTACCCACAGCAAACAGTCGCGGTCGTTGTGGAGGTCAAAAAGTGCAGTGCAATATGCGTGAACTACTGTGTGGTTAAGCGTTTTCACATTTATGTGTGTATGTGAGTTTTACGTAACTAGAATTTACATTCCATTTTCAGTGGTTTACAGCTTACAGCAGACACTTTACCGAAGTTACCTTGTGTCATTCTCAAGGCACTACAATTTAACCTTTCGACAACCAAGCGACAGCCGGCTGTCGGGCTGCTATTGTCTTTCTCTTGTGCCTCAAACTTCGTGTATTCGTTAGGTTTAAAAAACCCAATAAATGTATGCGTTTTCGTCCAGATCACATACACACTTGAAGTTCCTTACCATCTCCTTGCCCTCTGCCTCTCTCACAGCTAACTAACAGCTCTATATAGTCCTTATAATGACATAACAGTGTCAGTCAGGCGTGACGCGTGCCTTATCTGCACATCGCGGCGGCTTCCCTTTGAGGCGGCGCATGTTGCACAGAATCTTGTTTTTATAAAGAGATTTTGGTTCGATAGGCTATGTCTTAACGAAGGTGCGTAACATACAGACATAACTACAATAATATGGTAAACTAACGGACTGATTAACTGACTTTTCAAATATCAACGCTCAGCCCAAATCGCTGGTCCTAGACAGGAAACTTGCAGGGTGTGTTCTTTGTAAAGAGTTGGTAACCACTAAGAAAGGATTTTTGGCCATTTCAACCTTAAAGAAGTTCAACAGGGGATGGAAGTATTGACCATTCATATTCACTGACGTCCCGTTTCTTAAAGGTCATAGCTCATTACAGCCACCCGGCAGCCACTCCGCACCGACTCGCCTTATAACCGAGGCGATCCGGTGCCGCTACGGAGTTGATATAGTGAGCGCATGCCCATACAAGTCCATATAAAGAATACTAGCCGCACGAGGCGAGGCGGTGCGGAGTGGCTGCCGAGTGGCTCTAATGAGCTATGACCTTAAGATTTGTGTTGTGAATATGGTGGTATATTGTGTGTCCATTAAATAAACTTTTGATTTATTATTTCGTGTATTCTTAGCTGACAGGTAAAGTGTAATAAAAACTACAAGAACGACTAAAACCGCCTAAAAGCTTGGAAGACTGACATTTCTAGTTCTATATCGAATTTACGTCTCGACACTCCTTCAAAATATAAGATATTTAATTTGAGTATCTTCATATAAATTATGATAGCCAAACATTCTGTGGTGTTCAATTTCCTCTTGACTATTAGACTATTTCAGTAATTTAATTAAACAGTTTTCCTTATAATTATTTAATATTACTGAAGACCTACTTATTAAGGAGGACGTCTTTCCCTATCATTCTATTCATCTATCTAATCTAGTGAAAGTATATAATTTGTAGCAAATATCGAAGCTACACAAATACCGTTAAGTAAGTTCTTCCATTAATTATCCTTGAGTAACAGAAATAATTAGTACAATAGATCCATTAGTACAGAAAATACAACGTTACAGAAGAAATGTTTTACGCCGCCTACGCCGTAGCCGCGTAGCCGCGTAGCCATCGGGTCTACGTCTTTATTCCATTCGCTACGCACTAAATACTCTTTTGAATACCGTCGTATAATTTATTCGGCGTGTATTGTATGGTAAAGTAACGGTCGGCACAAAGTTACGGTCACAATTATGGGCCAAAACAGATACAAACGTTCAACATTATTTATACAACTTGGTTATTTATTGGGCAAATTTTTCGCCCATTGTGTTCAACCTTCGACCTTTGGAAATAAATGTCTATTTTGGTAAATTAAGCTAATGTTGTTATTAATACGGATGTTTGCGAACGATCTGGTTTGTTTGAATGCTGGTGTTTGTAGGCCGAGTTTATATAATCTGGGAATTTATGGCAATTTTCAGAGTAATGATATTTAGGCTTAAAAGTTTGTTGGAAAGTGATCTTTATCTAGAATTAATAGCTTTTCTTTTTGTGTGCGTGGTAAAAAAAATGGGAGATTAAAAAATGAATTGGTGCCAGGATATAATGAGGTCTACCGAGGTCAACAACTCTTTGTGTGCCAAGCGGAAGTTCCTTGACGTTCTAGCTAAAACAGGCTAAGTAATTTTTTCATACATACTAGGATATGGATGCACCTGTCTCTCAGTCTGACTGTTACGCTTCTGAACCAATTTTGATAAAATTTGATATGGAGTTAGCATGAACCCCAAGTATGGACTATGTTTTTCGTATGAAACTGCGATAGTCGACATTCACGTGGATGAATTATATAGAGTATGGATTTAAATCGATTACTGAAAACTTTATAACAAAAAGGTTAGCCAGGAAGAGTTGTCAGAAAGGGTTTCCCTCATCAATATTTACCAAAAAGCTGGACGACAAACTAGGAAGTTCCAGTGATCTGCCGTCAGAACTCTATTAAATCAACAAGAAGTACGAATTACTTCCCCGAGGCACAACTACTGCATATTTTAACAGCCACCAACTACATTATACACGCACGCTCTCCCACACTCATATTTAAATCAACGGCGTAAAGCTCATTTTAATATAATTTGGGGGTACTGATAAACTGGCTTGGTAAACTAGTTGCATATTTCAAAATGCGTACTAAGTTTTGTTTGCAGTATCATTAATTCTTATTCTAAAGGTGTTACGGTTCGTTTTCCGTTGGTGGGGGTGTAGGGGGGTGTGGTGTTGGATGTAAAGCGACAGGCTTTGTCCCGCGGTCAGCAATAAGAGGAAACGGCGCCATCTGCCGGCCGCTTTCGTATCCGGCGCCGACTTCCGGTCAGACTCCAGTTCTACTGAAATTTTGATCATGATATAATGCGGCTTATTATGCACACCGCCGAGCCTTCTGTTTTTATAATTTCCCGAGCATGCAGGTGGGACGGAATGTTCATTCATTCGCTGTTCATTTTAAATTATTGAAATAGCGATCGTGTTTTAACGAAATTAAGGCAATGTTGGTTAATTATTGTGTTGTTCGTTTATTCGAAATTCTTTTGTCTCAATAATTGCTTAAAGAGATACGATTTCGGATACAAATTTATTGAGACTCACCAGCCTACAAGAGGAAAATCGCTTCAAAATAAACGTTACATTCAGTGTCGCACGCGCTATAACAAACAGCAGCACATTACCGGCAGCACTTCTCCCTAATTTAATAACATATATGTAAGGCGAGCACTTCCCACCGAAACCTTTTCTTTCCCCAACAAAGGATAAATAAAGTCCCCGTTAGTGCGGTGCCGTTGAGCGCAAAAAAGCGTACAGAGAGCGAAGCGAGCCGAGCAGAGCGGACGGAGCGAATAGAGCGGAGTGAGCGACTAATCGAATCAGTACCTGCTCGCCGCGATAACCCGATTGTACCGCGTGCTTGAGCCGAGCTTCTTTATAATTACCTCGCCACCACCGCCGTAGTTTGTTTTAAGTTTTTCTTTTAGTGCGGAAACGTATAACGCTACACGGACTTTATTTTAGTGATATAACCTAACTTGTAACGCGCCAGCAAGGATGCAGTTATCACATGTTTACTTGCACTGAGAATTTTAAATACACTTACATACAATACGATGGATCCTTACATTTAACGACCGTTGTATACAATACATATTACACACTCGCCACAAATAGGTATTTCTATACGTACTACATAGATAGTGTTACTACTAACATCACGAGTGTACAGCTCTTTAAGACTCGGCCGCGTACTTGAGCATGTTTGTGATGGTCACCGCTTGTTATATTACTAGAAGAGAAGGTACATTATTAACACATACATTTTGAGGTATCTTCATAATGTCTGCTGGTATAGTTCGAAATCCGGCTTTTTAATAAATAAAGAAGTTATTTTTAGGTTCAAAATTGAGATTGAAAGAAAGAACAGTTTGTTGGTTAAAGTTAAATTGTTTATTTTCATTAGGCCATTTTAAAAGGCGTTATAATTGTTTCGCCGGGAGGAGAATAGGCAAGAAAATTCACTTCATTGCAATACATTAGTAACAGTACTTCTTCCATTTCAAATTTTGTAATTGCTTTACTCAGTTATAATGCTAATAATATTAAAAATAGCGTTTCTTTACGATGCTAAATGCGGTGCTGCAGCTGAATGGTACCTCAGTTAGGTAAATAATTTAACGCCCTTAAATTATTGTATTTTAATGTATTGATCTAAATAAAAGCAGCATTGCTTATCCCATGACAAATATATATAAAATCTACAATGCAAACGAATTCCACTATTCAGTCTCATATGACGGGAAATATCGTCAACAATATATCGTTGCGCTACGGGCCGGTCTATTTGATATGAGACACAATTGATGGGCTCGCCCGCGGCGCTCAGACTGCGCTGTTTGCACTCGCTGTAAGACGCAACACCGTCACTATTGCTCGTTTCTGCTAGCCTGGTACCTCGCTACGTATTTGCTGAGACGGAGAAGGTAGGGAGCAAATAAATATAAAATATTTAGAGGGGGGTCAAAGGATTCTTGTATTTAAATAGCTTTCATCTTTCTAAATCTTGCGAGTCACCTATTCACACCGTGGGTTCAACGGTTCGCTAGTTGTCAAGGATATGTATACAATTTCTTCAGTGTATCCGACTCTGTGGCTGACCTCTTTTATATAAAGCAGAACAATAAGGTTTATTTTTGTTTTCACACAAACAACAGATACGATTCTCTTACCGATACAATTTTAAAGCAGAAAAGCAAATACACTTTCAATAGATGGAACAGAACAATCTCCCGATATTATGTAAAGTGTAAAGCGGGCTATAAAAGCAGTACAGCCGGTGAACCGGTTGTTGCGGCAATATTGCCGTGTATTTATTTAGCGCGGTGTCGGCCGCTAATCGGAAAGCGTCCGTGCCGGCTCGCGCGAGCTTTTACATACCAATACACTTTGTT
Organism: Athetis lepigone; assembly: GCA_033675125.1. Classification (NCBI taxonomy): domain Eukaryota; kingdom Metazoa; phylum Arthropoda; class Insecta; order Lepidoptera; family Noctuidae; genus Athetis; species Athetis lepigone. The sequence goes on along the minus strand of CM066215.1, from coordinate 19,038,842 downwards.
AGACTTGATTTCCTTGGCTTGTTGAGGTGTTGTTGGGGCATGCGGGAGAATATAAGGGGATTGTGTTTTGTTTTTATGATAAGCTGTTCTGCGAACTGCTTGTTAGGTTTTAAAATTGTTTCGTTTAGAAATATTCAGCTTTTATTTAAGCCCGTCACTACTGCAACTCCTGAAAGTCAGAGTCAGCGATCAAAAGAAAAAAATCAACTGTTATCGATCAGAATCCCGAAATAAATTAGATCAGATCAAGAAAAAACTTTTTTTCAAAAAAATAATAACCGCCTTCAAAAACTAAAAACCCAAAAATAACTAAAATTTCGGAAGTCGGTGGCAACACAAATTGACTGGCAGAACAGAAGCCACCGACTTCCGAAATTTTAGTTATTTTTGGGTTTTTAGTTTTTGAAGGCGGTTATTATTTTTTTGAAAAAAACGTTTTTATTTATTACTTTTTAGTGTCGACTCCCAATGTAGATATAGAAACTTGAAGAAAAAACACACATCGTCTATGAATATTTCGTCAATTTTTTTTTGTTCTTGGTGAATTTTTCGAGAACCACTAAACCGATCGCCACAAAATTTATATGGGACCACCCCTGAATCATGACTTATCAAACAAAAAAAGAACCATCAAAATCCGTTTGCAATTGACGGAGATATCGCGTAACAAACATACAAAAAAAAAAAAAAAGAACATACAGACGAATTGAGAACCTCCTCCTTTTTTGAAGTCGGTTAAAAAGCGGAACATCACGTACAACATAATTTCCACTTCCCTCCAAATTAAGTAGGACACAAACCATATGCCCAAAGATGATTGTGTACAAGTCGGAAAAATCTAGTTGCTTAGCACCACCGGTTAAAATGAATGTTAATTAATCAGTCCTAAACATGTGAAACAGAATTTTTTCATTCTAACAATAGGTATGACAAAAACGCTAAAAGATTTATTTCCCTTCAAAAACTTTGTCTCTATTTGTCGAAACACTGATCGCCCGCTATGCAGTAAGCGCCACCTTCAAGCCCGTCTCGGTACGTCGGTAAAGAGCGGTGAGTCTATTCAACACGACACCGCCATGAAACGCTCTGATTTCTTTCAATTCCAGCTCTGTGTGGAGCAAGTTTTGTAAAGCGCGGCCAGTCATTTGTACAGCCGCGTCTGGACAGGGGAGCTGTAAAGGAATTATTTTAGCATTCCATTTAGGAATGCTATGTCCTTTTTTAAAGTTAAATGAAAAAAAGTTAAGTTTGAAAGCGGTTCGTTTTTCATTCTACCGACGGCAGTGGACTGTGCTCTGATTTATCTAGAAGCAATTAATTATTATCAGGCGTTTTTCTAAGGAATTTTGCTTTACTTTTCCTAAAGACATAACGCCAGAAATCAATATCAATATCCTTTCGAATGCAAATATACTAGCCATCTCAAAACTGATGAGACGACCAAACTTATAAACTGAACGCTGCGGGGTGTGCACATGACAGTTGTAAACTACGACGCCAGCAATCTTCAACAATCGGAGCTTTACCATAACCTTATTTTACCCACTTCCAAAACAAAACCTAGCAGACTCCTTATCTACGAACAAATTAAAAGGAATTTACATCGAATCCTTGCGCCTCAGTAGACTCCATCTGATACCTTTGTCGCAGTCGCTGGCCCTTCACACTTTAGAGCAATTTTCAGTCAATAAAACGGTTCAAATTGAATCACTAGTACGTTCCGGGTGCATAAGCGAGTTAGCTCCCCCCCGCCCGTCTTCCAGCCCCCTCGCTCACCCGGGGGGACATGCACTTAATGCAACGCTGTTAATTGTAAGTGAATTCGCAATAAGTGACTTTGGTTAAAAATTGGATAGTTCGGGCGTTCGTACCTTTGAGTGAACGGATTTTGTGTTAGGATGTTCAGACAGACGTGGTTCTGAAGTGTTTTTGGATAAATCGAACTTAGTTTACTTAGTAGTCGCATTTGTGGTGAATCATTTCGTACGGAGCTAGTTCATACAGTCAAACCAAATTGTAAAGTACAGTCTAAAAAAATGATCATGATTTAATAATGCGTATGACGTTCGTGTTATAAATAATGATGGTACTTACCACACTTCCCTAAAACCCTTAATGATATCAAAACACAATTCGTTTTCCGAAAATTAAATTTCCAGCCAGCAATTTTTGGAGTGTAACCTATTACCCCAATATTTTAAACCTTAAAAAAACTTGTCTGATTTGCTATCTCTCTTACACGCAGCTATTTCTATATCCTTCTTTGTCTGGAAGGTTGGAAGTGACTTAATTATAAACGCGCTGACCCAAGGCCCATGTAATGTTAAATTAACAAAGTACTTGAACCCTTTTTAACTGGAACCTTCGCGTATCAAGTTTAATTTCGACCGGTAATATGTACTTCAGCATTTAAAGCTCCCTGATTATTTTGCTATATGTAAAATTTTGCGGAAACCTAAAAAGAAAATGGCTTTAAAAACTATGTCCACTGAATATTTTATCACTAACATCATCTTTGACGAACCCATTGGTCGAATTGTTCGTTTTTCACCCATGATAAACTCTGTGTGTTGAGCATGATTGTTTGTTCAGTGTCTGGTTGTAATTTATCTATAATATTTGTATGTAGGTATTTATCAATTATATAACCTAAGATCTTAATGTAAATACATACCTATGTTTCACAAATAAACACTGATTCTGATTCTGATTCTGATAAATGTGTTTCTTAGTTGTCTTACCGTAGTACAAGCTCTGCTTAGTTTGTGATCAGATGGCCTTGTGTGAGTAGTTCCAAGATATTATTTTCTTATATACATCTCGTCAGTCTTCTGGATATAGCACTCTCCAAACTTAGCCCCATCTTCAGCTACACGCATCCAGTAGTTGCCAGTGACCCTGCGCTGATCTGGCCGCAGGGCGCTACACTACGCTTGCCTAGTGGTTGCACTACAAAACACGCTCCAGCGATCATCGGCTCTGCGACAAATATGTGCCTAGCCCACAGCCACTTCAGTTTGTAGATTAGAGTGACTATGTCGGTAACGCTGGTTCTCAGACGAGTAAGTTCGTACTAAATTTGATTCTTCATAGAAATGGAAAACGTATTTAGTTAAGTATTATCTTCTTTTTCTAGTGTTTAGTTGCAACTTTTATTTAAATAATGTAACCAAGCACCAAATAACGAAGCACCAAAAATAATGTAACCAAAATTTTGTAAAACATTTTTTTTTTAACGAGTGTCCGTGGAGTTACTTGCCAGTTTTTCTCCATAGAGATCTAACCGATTCTTTGGCAATTTATAAGTGCCTTCTAAGAGAAATAAATGCCTTGCATTTTTAATTTTTGAAAATTTGGATTGGTACCATTTTTCGAAGTGAATTTGTGAAGATATATTTTTCGACGTAGGCCGTTTTATTCCGAAATAACCCGGAAAGGTCCCCCGTGCAAAGTAAAGAAAGTCCCCCAGACTGCACGCCAGCGTATCAAATTCACGTTGTAGGTGTATTAAAGAGTGTGCAGTTCAAATATTGACGGTCGCCACCCCGGCGATATTGCGGGGCTGCCCTCTTCCTACACAATTTTATATATTTGATAGTTTAGGTACAAAGGACTGGCGTTTGTATCAAGGAATACGAGAACAAATATGTTCCAACTTCCACAGCTCAGTGAGAAATGCAAAAAATAAAATAGAAAACAAAAAAGTCACTTGTAGTTATCTAAAAATGGTATGCGCAATTTCACGATTATTATGAAATAAAAATCTGTAATCTATGTGTATTTCCTAAAGAGATATTCCACACTGACCCCATATGTAGGTATAAAGGATAAAAACATCGTCGTGATCCTAGTACTTCTTTAAAATTTTCCTAACAAAGTAAACATAATGTAAAAACTACTTTTATACACGAATATTATATCCCCCTGCTTTTCCTATATATTCACATATATGTATGTATAGGTTCATGAGTTGGGTTCGATATGCGGTTATTATTAAGGGTTGGTCGTAATTGGAATTTTTAGTTTGGGAGGGTCACCTAATCTAGGGGAAATTCGGTTTTCGAGCTAACTTGATATTCTTGATAGGTTCCCGAAAATATGAGACCACATAGCGTACGTAGTTATCAACGTACCTACATACAATTTGCAACGATAATCTAGATTAGATAGCGACTACGAGCTGAACTAACAACAGCTTTGGGTAATCGAACTCTCTGAAATTTAAGCTTTAGGCGGAAATTGGCTAAACAGAGTTGCTTCTTTATTATTTTTTTAACAATATTAAAGCAACTCTGTCACTACTCATTTTAGGCATGTTGCATTGTGTCCGAGTGATAATGATAATCCCACTTTTAAGTCTCGTTCTTTTGGCTTTTGTCTCGCAATTAAAACACAAATATTCAAAAACTTGTGTATTGTAAGAAAAGCCCGAAGGTAAGGTCTGACATCGCATACGTATCACCCATATATGTTTGCTTACCTTACTCTCTGTCTAACCCTTTTACATCTGTCTCTACGACATTTATAAGTACCCAAATCGATATTTTTGAGAATTTCGGCGCTAAGAATTGGCTTTACATTACTTGCTATTTCGATTATGAATTCCTAACACTAATCACATATTGCTATTTCTTATAGTAGGGGCGTAGAAACACGTTGTCTTCTCCGAGACATAACAAACTCGAGCACAAGTAAATGAGTGTCGTGTCGATCGACAGATGGAGCTAATAACGAGAGCCTCTAATGAGTGCGCCTACTGGACGCCTGCGAGCGACGCGCGGCCCGACTGTGACGCGACTTGACAGCATGCTTCTTTGGGGATGGGGCTTATTATTTTTAGATGATTACTGATTTTTGGCAGTTTGTGTAAAAGATCAACAGAAACACAAATTCTTACAAATAAGAAAACTCTAACAGAAGAGCAGACTGTCCTAGATACCACATTTTAAAAAGTGAACAAAACATTAATTCCCTCGGAATTATATTTAAATGGAATCCTTTCCGCAATAAAAAAAACTGTACGAAAAACTTGCACAGAATTAATTAACAAAATTCTCGGCGCTAATGAAATGTAAAAACTGTATTACTGCACAAGATTGCTTCAGAAGTTAGGATCCGTGCAAGAAGCGAAAACAATACGAGAAAACTTTTAAGACTGCCGGCTTTGGCACGTCTAGAATTGCGTCATTAATTCAGACAATAGTTAGAATGTCGATTTTCCTTACGCCTTGCATTGCCATTGTACATATGGTTTATACGTATCGGGTTATTTATATCATGTTGATTGTGCGCCATCACTCGCTATTCTTTAAGCATGACTATTGACTAGCATGCGCGCATTGTCACCGTCTTCTTAACCTTTTAAGAATGTCTATATTGTGCTACTCCTGTACTACTGTAGCAGTAAGCGAGCCAACTTGTATTCATTATCTGTGCCCAGTGAGCTGAAAAGTGTGAATCGCCTGAACGAATAAAAGTCCCCATAAAGCGAATATCGCCGCGAATCGCCGGCGATCGCAGCGATACGCGCGCTCCGGTGCGCGCCGATTTCATCCGATAAGGATTTTACACTATTTTGCTACTGAAATATTTTCTGGATGGTGAGATTTTCCGATAATACGCTTGGCCGATAGCCCGATATCCCATTTGTGTTCGCACACCGATTTAGGAGGGTATTTGTAACTTAAACGTAATAAATATTAACATCGGTGTGTTTTTATTAAAATAACAATAAATGTTTAGTGAATGTAACAAATGTGTTCACAGTTTTGTCTTTATTTCCAGGTCAATTACCAGAAAGCAGAAAAGGCAAAGTTTAGGTAAGTAATACGAAAGTTGTAACGAGTTAATTTTTTCTGTTCAGTTTTTTATACATGTTAGTGTGAAAGCTTACACATCGGTAAAACTCGGGATTTCTAGTAAAATCTGTGTTGAAATGGTAAATGTCAATGATATTTTTTTTGGTTTTGTGGTGAAGATTGAAGAATCATTTTGTTAAGCACATGCTTGGCACTGTTATCACTCGCGCGGTTCTATTTTCAATTATTAGTAAATTTGGTTTAATTAAACCTATAATAATGCATAGTGGCAAATCCTAAGATTTAAAAGTATCAAACTTTAACAAAAGTTAGGTAAGAAAGATACAAATCCAATCCATATCACACTAAAGCCACCGAGTACATCCAACATCCCTTATTAATTTTTCTGAAGTAAAAATCCCGTTAGAGCTGGATCCAGCTAAAAAAATGTTATCAAGAACTTTCTCTGCGGTGTGCGCCCGCCGAAGTTTCTAGAAATTGTCCATTGTGCTCTTACAAGTTCTAGCTGCACTCCCAGGGCTCTTTCAATCTATAGAGCGAAGGTGCCTTCACACAGCGGTAGGGAATTACTGCTCACTAAGTAAAGAAATGTTTCTTGTGTGAAGTTAATGCTACACGAATATCAGTATAGTTTTTAAGCGAAGAAAAAAACAGGTTTGATAATTCTGTTTTTATTAGAAACTAGCTTTTGCCCGCGACTTCGTCCGCGTGGAATAATACTTCCAGCTCCCGGAGGATTTCCGGGATGAAAACTATCCTTTGTCCTTTCTCGGGTCCCAGAGTATATACAGGGTGTCCCACGGCAATGCCACATGGAGGGAAAGTACCTTAAATATTGAAGATAGAACATTTTACTGAAAGAAGACATTATTTAAATTTTGAAAACATTTTAAACTGCTTTCATAGATATTTAAATAATTGCATAGTTGAACCGGGAATCGAACCTGTTACTCGAGAAAATTAATCAGCCTGTAGTTTTATCCTACCGATCGAAAGGCTTCATCACAAGGATTATTTTTTTCTAAATAACATAGTGTCAAAAATAAAAGAAAGACCATGAATTTTAATATTTTTAATACAAAATTAGTCAATTTTTCAAATGCTCAAATCTAGTCCCTTGTTCTTGAATACAAAGTGATAACTTTTGATTATTTCGTTCCCTGACAATTTTTTGGTCTTGTTGTAGTGTTATTTATTTATTTAAAAGATGCGTACTTCTCAAGTGGGTAGATTAATCAGTAATAAGTAGTTATGATTGTCAATTGTATGTCCTTACGGCAATGTAAGCTTTTAACTTTTCAGAACAAAATTTTACATCAAATGTTAAAATTCACGGTCTTCCTTTTATTTGTGACACTATGTTATTTAGCAAAAAATAATCCTTATGATGAAACCTTTCGATCGGTATGATAAAACTACAGGATGATTATTTTTTCTTGTGGAACAGGTTCGATTCCCGGCCCAACCATTTAATTATTTCAAAATCTATGAATGCAATTTAAATTGTTTTTAAAATTCAAATAATGTCTTCTTTCAGTAAAATGTTCTATCTACAAGATTTAAGGTACTTTCCCTCCATGTGGCATAGCCGTGGGACACCCTGTATATATGTACGAAATTTCATTCAAATCGGTTCAGCGCAGTGGTTTAGGCGTGGAGAAGAGACAGACAGATAGAGTTACTTTCGCATTTATAATATTAGTACGGAAAATATGGATGGTTTATCTCGATTAAGTTCCAGTTACATTTGAAAATCATAAGGCTTTAAGAGTAGGGGTTTGCCATAGGCATTAGGTTAAACTTACCATCTTGTACCAACTTACCAAGTAATTGTATTGTACCATCGGATACCAAGTAATACCAAAAAGGAACAAGAGCTTAATGTTAAGTACCAATAAGATACAATTCTTTAACACTATTTATTTACTACCTTCTCAGTATCGAAATTCTCATTAAAGGTTTCTTTTACTTTCATAAATCCCATCATGGCGTCGCCCTTAGTCAAAGAGCTAACTTGCTGGAGTCCACAACTTCTAGTTCACGGGTCTGTGAGTTTATTAGTCAAGTGGAACGGCATGCACTTTCGCTGTATGATTTCATACTACACTGAAGACGGAATTCATTTGTTTGAGATTGGAAGAACGATGGACGAACTTCGTGACGAGGTATGCGGCGTCGTTTAGTGCTGTCAGGTTGCTAGGGATTTGGGAACTAACAGAATATTTCGTGATTTATTTTACAAAGTCAAGTCGTAGGACTGCCAGATTTACGGAATATTGTAGTCGATCAGAGCGTTTTAAAGAGTCACGAGAAGGCTAAAACCCATCAGTGTTGGATGGGTCTGTAAAATTTTGACACTTTTTTCCACTCCGCCCAGAACAGGAGCCATTTGTGTTTGTGTTGTGCCAAATAAATGTATTATCTATCTATCTATTTGATGGTTTTCCACACATAGGTATGAAAAGATTTTCACTTGAATCGTAAATATGATTATTAATTCCTAAAGAATTTGGAGTCTCCAAGTCTTATGTCTTTTTAGTATTTTCAATATAAGTGTAAATCTCTATAATCTGTTTACATAGATATTGATACAAAGTATTAGCGCGCGATTCCCCATGGCAATCAACGTCAAGTGTCCAGTAGCACGTCATCCATCATCACGTTAATTAGCACTACGACAGCAGGGCCTGATGCAATACGTCATCAATTGTTGAACACAGTGACGTCATTGTTCGACACATCGTTACGTCACACTGTGGACTATGTCCATTATATGGAATTGTTATTAATTTTATAAGATAACTAGCTTTTGCCCGCGACTTCGTCCGCGTGGAATAATAGTTCCCGTTCCCGGGGGGTTTCCGGGATGAAAACTGTACCACAGAGTACTTTTATTATGATCTGTACCAAATTTCATTCAAATGGGTTCAGTGGTTTAGGCGTGAAGAAGAAACAGACAGACAGACGGACAGACAGAGTTACTTTCGCATTTATAATATTAGTACGTATGAGGTTTCTCGGTAAGAGGTTTAGCGATTTTTCTATGTATATAGCAATATCTCTAAATTCTGATCGGTAAATTTGCCTCGTCCAGCAAATTCTCATCTCAGGAACCATGGAATCTTAACTACATAAAGATATTTTATAATTTAAACAAAACGATGTTCATTCTACATCTTACACCAACAAACACTATCTTACAAACTACAAACACGTCACAATCACATTACCATTAGGGATGCTCAATCCTACAAAGAAAGCAAATACACCTCCAATCGGAAATGTTAAATGCAATCGCCATCCGCCATCCGTTCCAATAGAGTCGGCAAGCAGACCGAATTACATAGCAGTCGGAGAGATCCCGGGGGAGGGGTCCGGGATCCCGGCTCCCCCGGGATGTGTACCGAGGTGTTGAGAAAATTCATTACGTGAGTCGCGGCTCCGTTACATTACCTGCCACATTTATTAAAATTAATTTATGTGTTCATTGGAAATGGTCGTTGCAAGCATATTTTTTTGTAAATTTCGCTTTGGAGTTCGTCAACTGTGGGATTGAGATGAAGATGGAAAAGTAGATCAGTAAACAGAAAACAGGTCCGATGAGGCGTATTTTCTGTTTCGTTAAAAACCAACTGCAATAAATCGTTTAAAGATCTTCCTTTTAGTACGGTGGTTACAGTCGTGATTGCAGATGCCGTAAACATTTAGCATCAACACAACTTAATCAGATAGAAGTTCCCCACACCACTTGAAGTAGTCAAGTTATCCTCAATATGTAATAGCGTGGTGAACGGAATGGCGTCGCGTCGTGGAATTACAGGCGGGCGCACGTCGCGGTGAGCGGGACCAGGGGTGCACGCCTCTGAGATTTAAGAATAGGTATATTATATATACTAGATATATTTGATAATATTTTTGTAACTGCCCGAATGGTGAAGATACCAGTACATTGCATATATTTTTAACTGACCAAATTTCTTACTGATGACTTTAAAGAGCGGTGGTAGTTAGCTGTCTGCATTTTGTGGGCCAAGGGCTATATTGTGTGGGACTTACGAACACAGCAAATATTAATAGGTTTACATTTTTACCTACTACTTCTTTACCACTTCTTCTTGCTGGTTAGGTTAGGTTAGGCGAAGCAATTTTACTGTCACCATCACATACCACTGCCAAACTATAATGGTTAGACAGTTACAGAGAATAACTAAGCTAAGGTATGTGCCCCAAAAAAAAAAAAGGTATGTGCTAAGTAACTTTTCATTATGTCGAGATAATCAAAATTAAAAGCTGAAATTGAAAGCCGAAGCAAATTAAAGGCGGAAGAATTATCGTTTTTAATTTGCTTCGGTAGATCTGAAGCGTATCCATATTTTTTTTACTATCTTTTTTAAAACACGTCTTAATTTTTCAACACTTTTACCTAAATTCAACCTAATTTTGTTCTGAATTGTAATGCAATATTGTTTAATTGAAATATCTGACATTAGTCCGTTCGCAAGTGTTATATTATGTATCCCAGTTAAGCAGGGTAACCTATAATTGGCCATAACAACTGTAACACGCATATTTTGTAAAACATTATTATGTGTCGCTGTTGGTTACCTTAATAAATAAATAAATAAATAAATAATATGTTAAAAGTGTCTCTAAAAGAGCTAACGAGGTAGGTCGACATTATTGTTTCTCAGAAAGTATTTTCAAGATCTTTAAGAAATATCTATCCTTCTATTCTCTATCCTTCGTAGTGGCAGCCCTGCGAGTCGCTGCGATTGGTTTACTATTTACACACTACCCGATGCGATTGCAGTTAGAATTGAAGTGTCCGATGTAAAAGTGGTTTTTCAATGATTGTGTACATTTCCACCATGTGCGGACCTTCAATACGATCTGTTGACTGGTACTAAGTAACTACACGTGGACAAATGTTGGCTTATTGGATTGAAGGTTGGTGTCAATCTGGTGATGTTGACACAGGGAAAAGGAAGAATTATTCAGGATCTATATCGTTCATGAAGTTGTTTAAATCGCAGCAGATAAGGGCGAAAAAAGTCGTTTAATAGAAGTTTTCTTTAAACAACAAATGTCTAGAACACTTATGAACTTCATTGTTAGAGTTTGAGGTCTACTTACAAACCTCAGAAATAATAACAGTAACATCAACATGTATTTATTGGCAAAGAATCTTATTTTAATTTCCGTAGCGTGACAGTTTTGTGCTACACGCTAACTGAATACCGCATGTTACTTGGAAAAACGACGACAGAGCTTGAGGGAAATAACACTTATTATACCTCTTCGTACCGATGGCATATTTAAAATGATATTTACTTTTTAAGTAGGTTAAATATAATGTTTTTACTTATCAGTATTGTTTTATGCTTCTTTAAACCTTCGAACACATGTGATTCCAGACACAATAGAAAGACAATAGCAGTCCGACAGCCGGCTGTCGGTTGGTCGTTGAAAGATTAAAGTAAACGATAGGCGGCGTTTCCTAGCCAACTACTCTGGACACCCGAAAGAAACTTAGAGGCGTTTTCTATTGACCACATAGTAAAAGTTACAGCTTATTCTGTCTCAACTAAACTTACCTGAGAAAACAACACACGTTTGCGACAGTTGAAGCTAGTTGAACAAGTGTACAGACTCGCCAGTGTCGGTGACGGTGTATAGCGAGCGACGTCGCGGGACCGACGTTGTTTCACTTGGGTGTGCGCTAACCTTAGCGATGCGTACGCTTGCCACTTGACAGGTTGAACTTTGTACAATGATAGGTGGTGCTGGATGTGACTTACGGATAGTTTCAATTCAACTTTATTCTACTGAAGAGATATATTTGTCACTAGCTTTTGCCCGCGACTTCGTCCGCGTGGAATAATAGTTCTCCCGTTCCCGGAAGATTTCCGGGATGAAAACTATTCTATGGCCTTTCTCGGGTCCCAGACTATATCTGTACCCAATTTCATTCAAATCGGTTCAGTGGTTTAGGTATGAAGAAGAGGCAGACAGACAGAGTTACTTTCGCATTTATAATATTAGTACGGATTTGCCCTATAGTACCGTCATCATCATCAGCCCTTCAGTTCACTCTGGACATAGGCGTCACCCAAAGGGCGCCGCCTAACCAGAGCTTCAGCTTCATGCATCCAGTTGCTGCCTGCTGTCTTTCGCAGATCGTACTTACTCTTGGCTTGTGGGCGTTCTACCCTTCTTGCCTTAACAAGGGCCCTACTGCAGAGCAAACTTGTAATTGGTTCAGTTCTATAGGTAATGTGTCAAAGTACTATTTGTATACCAAATCTGCGAATGGTTACCGTAAGTAGACCGACTTCTCAATACAAGTTATTTAACTAAAATAGGCTCTTTGACCTTGACCTTTATTCTATAATTAGCTTCAGACATTACCTTTTTTACCCCGCTGCTTTTAAATTCATCTGACGTACTGCCTACGTGTTGTTCATAAGGAAGTTCTAAGAAAAGTTATTCGTGATTGAGACTCAATCGACCTTTAAAAGAAGGTAGCGACGAGTCAATCAATAATCTTGTACTTATTAATGATTTATTACTTATATGAAAGTTAATTGTGTGTCGTCTTTCATGGAGTAACCATACTGCTTAGGTTGATATAAATGTTAAGATTTTTTGATTGGGATATTGTGTGTAGGAATTATTAAATGTTTTGTGCTTCTACACTAATGGAAAATGTTTACAAATATTTACAAAACGACGTCTACTCGTAAATGGAAGAAGATTTGCTCATTCTTTTTTTTGTTGACTAAGTAAATATTTACTACCAACAGATATTTGTGTTGTTTTCTTACTTCCTATGTATTGTTATCTAACAATTTTGTTTAGAAGTGTTTAGAAATGATTGCAAACATTTTTGACTGCACCATCACACTGTTGAACTTTAACAATCATACTTCAAACTTTGTTGGTCAAATTATCGTATCTTTTCAATTGTTTCGTGGGTTGTTCCAACCGATTTTTTTTTTTAGAAAAGTACGATGCACTAATGCCATCAATACGTTCCATTTTTCTCTTACAATAAAACGGTCACCGATTATCAAACGAGGGCAGCCTAAGAGTATCCAGCATCATAGTCAGGTGGTCCTCTCGCCACAGGCTCCTCCCACAGGAGCAGAACGTCCTACGACCAGCTAACACGATAATAGACACGTCTCGCCTCTACCGTACTGCCGCCCAGCGCCTGTGCGGCCTCGGCCTAAGTTCGAACTGTCATGTGTGTAGCGCAGAGCAAAGTTTATATGGGACAACTTGATTCGTTGGTCCAGTATACTTGTTTTGCATAAACATTTTTATAAACTGACTAAAAAGTGTGAGGGCCATTATTTGTACAAACAAAAAACAAACGCTTATGGCATTTCTAAATTTTGTTGATGAAATTTTTCCAGCATCACGTAATACAGAATACTCATAATATTAAGACAGATAGACTTCTAACATTAAACCTCTAATACTAGGGCCATATTTTGGAATAGAACCTCATTGGATCTTCTTTGAGTTAAAATTTAATATAGGTTGCTGGCCTTCTTTCATCGTAAAAATTAAGAACGCCATTTGTGTTTCTTTTTTATTTCTTACTAGCTGTTCCTCGCGGTTGCACCCGCGTAACGTTAGGTTTTGGGTTACTGCCTCGCTCCCGTGGAACATAGCGTGATATTATATAGCCTATAGCACTCAGGAATAATGTAGCTTTCTGCCAGTAAAAAAATTTTTAGAATTGGATTATGAGTTCCAGAGATTACCCCCTACATACAAACTTACAAATTTTATATTTATTTATTTATTTATTTATTTATTTTACCTCTTTAAAAATATTATTATTTCTTATTTTTCTCAACAAAAAACGGCTGCCACCTGTTTTTCGGATATAACGGCCAGTTTTAATGAAAGTTTAAAGATGTGAAAACTCTTTAGTAAGTTTTATTAAAATGGTAAAACCTATTTGATTATCCTACTAAGGTTTGTTAGTCTTACACGCAAAAACTGTTGCACGTATTTTGTTGAAACTTCAGAACAACCAATAGGCTGCGTAATATCATACTATGACCCAAGGGACCGGAGTAATAAACGAAGATAAGATTTAACGCGGGTAGAACCGCGGGGTACAGCTAGCATATTAATATAACGAGGTGTTAGACACCTAGATAAGATATAAGCTGTTTGTTTCTCTTGTTTACTGAATGTATATTAATACATTCAATCGGGGTATTCCTCGGAGCGCTCCTGTTTTGAAGCGCTCCTAACGAAGCGCTCCCAAAATATTCCGCCAAGCGCTCCTGTTGGGAGCGCTTAAAAAATCAAACTAAAAATATTATTATTTCATTCCTCGAAGCGCTCCTATGACGTGACGATACCATAGGGCAGAGCATGAAGGATTTGTAAGAAACGATATCGATATCGACGTTTTAAAGTTCAACTATCATAATTGCAATTTTTTTTTAAACTACTAGGGAAGCATAAATGAACTGGAACTACGTACTTTAGTGACTTTAGTGACACAAGACACTAGCCGCTGTTGTCAACCCCGCTTCCCTGTTTTATCCTAGAGAGTCGCGTGGTCGCGTTACCGAGTGATTCCGAATGCAGCCGAGCATTTACGGAAATTGTTTACATTGAATACGCATTTTTTTGTCTTCTAAACTCATTAGTTGCGAGTGCGCCTACGTCACATGAAGATGTGTAATAAGAAAAGTTTGTTTTAATTTGTGATCAATCTATGGAACCTATTGCTGGGATGGATATGAAAGAAAGGAATAACATGAAAGTTAATTATTAAAACTATGTATATTATTATAATATACAAGTTAAGTAGTATCGCATAAGGAATTTCTTCTAGTTCATTTCTGTTTTTCTGATAGCTATAGGTTATGTACTGTTATATATCTATAACTACATTTTAGTAATAAACAATTACTAAATAATAAGATCGTTATAGTGAATAATAACAAAATAATTTTAGACTTTAATCGTTGGTGTACAATTTATATGAGATTATTTAGGTGCCTCCTGGTAATTTCTGCCACCCTGGTACTTTTTATCAAAGCTTATATTTTTACTATTCCGTTATTCTAGCTATTTCTAGTTTTAATATAAGCAACTAGTAGCCGTCGAAATGTTTATCGATATAATTTGTTACGAACACTTCATGCTCTTCTCTATGTTTCGTCATAGGAGCGCTTCGAGGAATGAAAAAATAATATTTTTAGTTTGCTTTTCTAAGCGCTCCCAACAGGAGGAAATATCAATATCAGGAAATATTTTAGGAGCGCTTCGTTAGGAGCGCTTCAAAACAGGAGCGCTCCGAGGAATACCCCATTCAATCATCCATCTAAAATCATTGTAGCTAAACCTTGAAACTCTTTCACAAGATATAGATTTGTATAGATAGACACATCTATATCTATCTATCCTAACATTAAAAACAATGTACCTATTTCCGAGCAATCAATTACGAATTAAACCATAACCGCGTAAAACCGTCCCCTCCAACTATAAGACGTCCACAAACGTCTGCCCCTCCCCCGTCCCTCCTTCCTCCCCGCGCACGTCGCACCCCGTGACATATTTTTAATTAAACGCCACTTAGGTCGCGCGGCAAATCCCGCGCGATCCATTGTAGCCGCTGTTATGATAATGTGGCTGCACCTTTATGTCATGTCATGTGTGCCTACTGCCTGTGTTGTTTACAATTTGTGCGGCTGTGGCTCGGCGGAGAGGGATACCTTGCTATTGTTAGATTGTTAGGCGTTCGTTATTTTGATGGTTATTTATTTTAATTAATGTTAAATGAGATTTAGTGTTCTTTCATAGTGTTTTGTAAAAGGATTTATATTTATATATAAATATATTTAAGGGTTTTGTTAAAGGGTGGGTTAATCCTTACAATTTAAAAAATAATAATTTGTTATAAAACTGTTCTCTGTTATTTGTTTATAATAATTCTGTAATAATAATAATTTTATATAGACCAGCTTAGTTTTACGTTTAAAACAGACAAAATTTGTGATTTCGAACAACATATCTAATACAAAAAATAAAAATATATCGCAAAAAGTTCCTTGCATCGACCGGGAATCGAACCCGGGCCGCCCGCGTGGCAGGCGAGCATTCTACCACTGAACCATCGATGCTTATACATAAATGCTCAAAATAGTGAATCACATGGCGCGTACACGTTACAATACGTATATTTTGATGATAACATTACCGATAACCTCCGATAAAATTAAAATTCGTATCAAAACATGGATACGATATTTTAGTTACCTACGAAATATTACATGATTGTTTAACCAACTTTGCAAATAGGTTCCTACGTACTGTTTATTATACTATTCTGTTTACTTCATGCTTGCTGTTCAGAATCCCCCACAGCTTAGCCGTCGGATACCGTCCATGCGGTTCGGATACGGCAGATAAGCGGACCGGATGCCGGACGGAAACCGAGGCGCGTACGCGTGATAACGCTTATATAATAGCTGCATGGTATTAGTAATGTTAGTTGATTTTAGCAACTGATTGAGTTATCTTCACGTGCACTGACTTGGAAGTGAAGCTTGCTGCAGGCTAGACTGCGCAAATGTGAGATACATTTGTTAGCAGTATAGTTGATTTTGTGATGGGTATTGATGCGGGGCATGCTAAGGGGGGGGGGGGGCTTTCATAGTAACCGAAAAGCCTGTGTTACACTAAAAGATAACATGAGCGTAACAATGGGGTAATTTTAAACTTTCGAACACACGTGACTCGAGACACAATAGAAAGACAATAGCAGCCCGACAGCCGGCTGGCGCTTGGTCGTTGAAATATTAAATACATAAAGTGCATAAAAAGGACATCTGGCAATTTTCAAGCTTTTTTAGTAGGTAGTCGTTCAATTAAGAAAAATGTACATTAAAAACACAATTTAAATATATTTTTCTGAATTTAGTCACCACTAAGAAAGTAACAGCGGCAGCACCTTTTTTTTAGACCAAAAAGCCTGATGTCTTTTGAACTTAAGCTACTTTTATCTTGATCATAAAGTTATTTGTTGGTTATTATACTAACTTTGATCCTAGGCAAGCCAATGGTAGAAAGGAGGTAGATATTTACTCAGCAGCCTTATCGAATACGTCATACATAGTACAGTAAATGTTAGTCGCAGTTCCCTTACCAACCGTTCAGATAGTCTCAACCATTCCTACGAAATGTATACCTAGTTCCAGATGGTACCAACCTTCTTTAATATATCTAGGTATGGTATCAACAATGGGTACAAAATGTGTACCTAGTTCTTCCAATGCATAAAAGATGAAGCATCTCTAAAAGGATTATCCGTGAGCCGTGAGCCTCGCGTGACCTCCGTAACCCCAGGCTGCTGCCACTCAGGACTTAATCACAGTTCGTGCTACCGGCTGTTCTCTCTCCCACCGCTCAATATGCACTGTAAACAGTCCCAGGATCCCGCGCAGATGCGATCCCGCGGGATTAGCGCCGGGACGCGTGCGCCGTAATCCCGGGGCGCGGGATTAAGGCGATGGGAAATTAATTGCTCATAGAGTTGGGTCATGATTGTGAGTAATTTGTACGATGAAGGTGCCGTTTTTAGGTGTTTGTTTCTTGTGTTTTTTAAGGAATTTTACAGGGATTATGTTGATTTATACTTGGTGGAATTGACTCATTTTGGTGCTGTCCCGTTTGCATTCCTTTAACAGTAGGCGACAAAGTAAATACGCCTTGGTTCCGTAAATTTAGCTTCGATTTTATAATCAACACTAACATATTATTTTAGTATATCAAATAACACTGTGTCTGTAACGTAGCTGTATTAAACTCATGTAACTCATTCAACTTGTTAGTAATAGTACGTATTTTAGATATTTTTTAAAGTCTGTGGCAGGAACACTACTTGAACATTTTTCGGTGTGTGCATAAATATGGAGGCAGGGGGCCTCCATATTTATGCATATTTTTCTTGTAACTTGCTACATCGTTATCGTCACAAAATACAGGAAAACACGTCCCAAACACGGGACAATTCAACTTTTCACACCATCGACACTTCCGCCCCCGTGCGTTTCCCGCGGACTATCACCTCATATCGCCATAACGTCCCTCCCTCAGGAGACAGAGGAACTCCATGCTTTACGGCGTGTCGGGGCGCGACCTCGTAAATTAACACTCGTATTTGTTATTGTGCATGTAATACACGGACGTGTGGGTGCAGCTTTATAGCGCCCTAATTGATGGCATAGTAAAAGGTTTTAAGTGCGCTTTAATAATATTATTACTGCGTGCTTATTGGACACTCGCTAATCATTTCGGGTCAACTTGTATTAAACACACATAAACATGTCTGGGTAAAATTTTTGGGCGCTGAATAAAATTGTATAACGAGGTCATCCTTGTGATAAAATTCAGATTAGTTTATTTGTGTTTGTCAGATTACTGTCTCCGATTTACCAGGAGAACAACACTTTGATCGATATTATGGCATCTCTATACCAATTGATTTTTATGCACAAACATAAAAACTCCGTCAATATCTTCCCAATAATGGGACAATTTATCTCGCTAGACGTCATAAAAATTCATTTTCCCATGGCTCAATCCAATAATGTCTCAATAAAAAGCAAAGAATTCTAGAAATACAGTCGCAAATAAGTCCTAAAGTTTGTCAGTGCGAATCTATTTGAAGGGCACTCCTCTCTGTCCTCTGGCAGACGGAGGGATTAGTCACTGCCTGCCCCTCGGACAAGTCTAGCCTACAAATGCTTAGCCAGACGTTTTTATTGCGAGCTACCGACATAATCTGCCTCCAAATTGTGACGACCCTTTTTAAATTGGAATTGAGCCTCAACCAAAAAGAATCTGGCTTCTGTTCAAATAAGCAAAAAACTTAGTTTACCTTTCTTGAATACGTTTAGTTCGGCTCTCTGCACCAAATAATATATGCTTCTGTAAGCTCCCGCTTATATAGAACCTTCTATAATCATCTCATTTATTCAAAGCTCTCGAAAGCTCATATCCATCAAACGTATTAAGTTCAACAGTATAATAAACTCGCGTCTCCACAAACAATCGGCATCCATTCAATCGTGAATGAAAGAATTTGAATATAAAACACGTTACAAAATACAAAACGAGAAATTATTTTTTCATGAAAAACAGCCGAAACATTTCGCGGCGGCCATAATGCGGGGAAAAATAACGAATCATCACTCCCCTCCACATACCTTTTGGTAAAGAGAGAAAAACTTTGCGGAATGGAGAGGCTCGCATTGTGCGCCCGGCAACGCCGACTTTTTATTCTAACTCCACTTAAAATGTAACAGTGTCGTTTGAAAAGGTCGCCGTCAAGTGGCGCAACAGTGGCGACACTGAAAGCTTTCGCAGGACTCGGTGGAAAGGAAAATAAAAAATTACATATTGAATTCAATTTGTGTTGCTCAGTGGCAGCGGTAGGTGTAGCGCTGTGGAAACATTTGTTTGTTGTTTTCATTATAAAAGTAATGCTATTTCTTTCAACTCCGACAAGTATTGCAAACTCAAAAGGTCCGTTGTGCTTCTATTTTGTTATGTAAGTACTCAACAATTTGTGTAGTATTTTTAATTGAACACATGAGAATATATCCGTACTAATATTATAAATGCGAAAGTAACTCTGTCTGTCTCTTCTTCACGCGTAAACCACTAAACCGATTTGAATGAAATTTGGTACAGATATAGTCTGGGACCCGAGAAAGGACATAGGATCGTTTTCATCCCGGAAATCCCCCGTGAACAGGAACGATTCCATGTGGACGAAGTCGCGGGCAAAAGCTAGTTTTTCATAAAAATCCACTCAGTGCCAACAACACGTAACAAAATCAATGTCGGCTAGCATCAGACGGCATTTGGAATCAATCTGTTTACTTAGATAATTCTTGAACCTATCTAAAACCGTAATTCCAGCTGGTTTCCTCAAATGAAGCACATGTCACACTAGTCCCGGTAACACCCGGCAGCCAATAACCTGATTAGCATCTCTCGCGGCTGAGCCCGCTCAAAGGAGATCCTCCCGGTGTCCCCGGTCTGATTGATCGCAGCCTGCGGCAGGAGCGGCGGCTGAGAACATTGCTAACTTTTTGAACAGATGTGACACACAGTCTGAACTTACATTAATATTAAACATGATTGTGTCCTACGCTGACACTTGATCTAATTTTTTTAGGCATCTGAATAAAGGTAATTAAGCCTTTTTAGCACGGCTAAAGGCGATATTATTTAACATACCAACTGCCTCCAAGATACAGAGATATAAGGGTTAAAACCATAGTTTAAGAGGCAGGACTAGCCAACTGTTTACAGATTTCTGCAACTGGGTTTCTCGACCTTGTATTTATAAACCTTTCTTGTAGCCTAATTCATAACCAAATATATACCAGTTTTCTAAAAACGGTATGTGCTGTTAGAAAATTGGTATCCGGTTATGAATTAGGTTACAAGAATGGTTTACATCATGTAAAATTCACAATTAACCTTACAGTACTTGACATAATTCTTGTGAAAATAATTTCCAAATTAGTTGTAAGTAGATAGATATCGCCATACAAAATGAATCGTGTTTTGATATTTCTATGAATCTATTAGTACTATCGTATACCGAATTGTAACATTTATACATTACTTAGTTCTGTAGCAAAACTAAAAGTGCATTTTAGAGACGCGAGCTTATCTAAGCCGAGTTCGTGACTAGTTCGTAGTTCGTAATATTTATTTATTAAAGCCCACTGTATTTTGCTAAGCTCGTAGGTACACATGTATGACGTATGTAAGCATACGTTGAACGATGGATGTGTGTTAGGCCCAGCAACAAGGTGGGAGCAATAAAGCCTGGCGCGTGTTGCCAACCTTTATTGTTATTGCACTCGCCGCCGCCATCATGTATAAATGTTGCAACACAGCCCTGTGGCTTAACTGGAAGCCTAATTTCACCGTTTTATTTTCATTTTATTCTTGAACCTAATATAGTTTGTAACGTCGCTTTTTCTTCTTATCAGATTTATTCATTTTTATTGAAAACTGAAAGGGAGGCGTTTTTGGTTTATTGCTGTGATGACCTTTAAGGAAAAGGTCTGATTGGGGACTGGTTGGTATAGCCATATTGAGCTTTATTTGATACTAGCTGTCCCCCGCGGTTTCACCCGCGTTACTTTTTTTAATCACTGCACCGCTCCCGGAAGCCATAGCGTGATGTTATGTTATATGTTATTCTGATGTATAAGTTATATTATTGTAAAGTTTCATCAAAATCCGTCCTGTAAATGTAAGAGTAAGCACGGATACACACACACAAACACATACAAATATTCACATTTATCATATTAATAGGATGAAAGGGGTATTAAGATAGACCAGGTGGCCTACCATGAACTATTCAACTACCTGCCAAGTACAGGGCAGTTTAACCTGACATGTTCAACCTGACAGGTTTTGTGTTTGTACCATGAGCATTTCCGGCTGACCTGCATCAATTAAACTTTTGTCCTGAGTCTCTGACCTGTACATTGGTAGCACAGATTATATAAGATTATTAGAAAACAAACGTTCTAAAATACTTCAGCGGTTTTACGGTTTTTATAAAAGTAACAAATATTTATATAAAAACAGTTTAAAATTAAAAGGTGATGAAAAATAAACATTTTTCTGTAGCATAAAAAGAGTTTGGCACTGATTTGTAAAAGCGAAGGCCTTTACACCAGCTTGTGAAACTTAAAACGAAAAGTTACCATTTTGACACTTCATGATTATTTTCGAACGAATATTTATTTGACAAATGACAAATAGTAGTACATTAATTTACGAGGTAATTTTGAAACTCAAGTGGATTTATTATTAAAATTAAATATTTGTGGCCGTGGTTATGTGTAAGAGTGTCTTATTTGTGACGAATGGATTATTCCCGAAGAGTTTCGTATTTTATTTTATTGCTGGGATATTGCTATGGGCTGTGATAAAAGTGCCCAATCTCGGGAAATACCTGGAAGAATGTAGACTGAGGTGGCGAAAAATCTAAATTCGGTTGTTGGTGGTGCTAACAAAGATTGGACAACTTGACCCACTGTAAGTTTTGTTACTAAATAAATCATAAACTTAATTACCTAAATATTGAAAATCTTCTTTCTCGTGTGGTAGGAACATTGAAGAGTATAAATAATCGGTAATTAGATCCAGATTTTTATAATAAAACTTACTGTTCCTCGCGGTTTCACCCACGTAACGTTAGGTTTTTGGTTATTGCTTCGCTCCCGTGGGATATAGCGTGATATTATGTAGCCTTTATTACTCAGGGATAATGTAGCTTTCTAAAGAAAAAGGAATATTTGTAATCTGTCCAGTAGTTTTTGAGTTTATTCGTTACATACAAAAATATAAACACTTAAAATATATTTTAATATTCTAGGTTACATCCCACAAATGAGCAATGAGCTGTCTCCTAGTAAGGAGGCCCCGCGGCTGTTCTTGATTCTGGGCTCTTCTGGAAGAATGCGCCTCGGAAGTGACGTCGGTCATGTTTTGGGTGCTTTGAAAAACTTCTTCCGGATTCAACACATTGGCTCAATTGCAAATGAAAATGCTTATTTCGTTTTCTCACATGCAACCCAGTATAGTGAGCTTCAATTGAATTTGGAGGTGTATCAATAACTGGAGTCATCATCGACTTCTGTAATGGAAATCCAGAATCACCTACAACAATGAAAAAATATATTATTAACTGTTAGATCTAAATATATTTTTTACTTAATGTTTACCCATTTAAAACGTTTTTTTTTGGGTTTACATGTTCTACTGGCCGTTTTATTGCGACATGAGTTCTAAACTCTAAACTCCAGGCATACCAAACTTGTTCAAAAATCTGAAATAAGTAAAACATAGTTGTACACTCAGAGTTGCACATTTAGAGTCAAATAAAATATTGAAATCAACTCAACTTAGTTCAAGTTAATTTGAAGCATAGGATATTGTCTATATTTACGTGATTTTTTATTGTGTATTTATGTGAGAGTTGTTAAAAATGTCGTGCTGACCCTTAATTTAAATAAATAAATGAATGAATAAATCCAATGAATTTCACTGTATTTGTCTTTGATAGGTTCCATTCGCGAAAAACGAGAGCGCAAGTAAAACCTGAAACCATGCATGCATAGTATCAAATATAGCCTTCAGGACTACAATGTTGAATTTGCAAAATGTTGAATTTGTAAAATGTTGAATTCGCAAAATGTTGAACCCCAAAATGTTGAACTTGTAAAAAGTTGAATTTCCCACCCGGACCACAATGTTGAATTTGCAAAATGTTGAATACCAAAATGTTGAGTCCTGTGGATGCGAGAGGCACAAGACCGGTCGCAGTGGAGGTATTTGGGGGAGGTCAATTTTTAGCAGTGAACGTCTTTTGGCAAATCTTATAATGAGCACACTTCCTACTACACCGGAAAATATCAGGCACCCACATAGACTGCCCTGTACAATTAGTGCATAAACCTACCATATGGTAAAGCTAGTACATACATAAACCTACAGGTTGTCTGTCTGACATAGGATGTCGCCAACTTGAGGGTATGGTACGGACCATCAAACTGAACAACTTTTTCCTGTGGACCAACATCGGAATCGCTATGTACATACTCCGGACTCTAACGTATGTTAGAACTACAAAAGACAACAGTTTAATTCTTAATTTCCTATATCAGGAACGTCGATGAAAAAAAAAGGAAGAAGTCTGGTATTTATTTTATTAGTTAAATAATTTATTTTCGATGCATCCCAATTTATGATGATCTTTTTAGGTATAAACGGTGGATCACGTTTTCTATTTACCACTTCACGTTACTGCGCGCCTAGTACTTTTGATTGATAGTGATTTTGTGCGAAAATTAAAAAAAACCCGATATGTAAACCATAACTATTTTGCAGTGTAAATGGGAAACGGGTTTTTTTTCCCGAGAGGTAACAGTGTGACACAAGGTAGTGTGACTCAAGGGGAACAAACCGGAAAAAGTTGTTCAATTTGATGGTCTGTGTGGGTGCCAGATATTTTCCCGTGTAGTAGGAAGTGTGCTTCTAATTGAATTAGGCCTCCCGCAAATACCTCCACCGTGACCGGTCTTGTGCCAGGACTCAACATTTAGGTATTCAACATTTTGCAAATTCAACATTATGGGTCCGGAAAATTCAACTTTTTGCGAATTCAACATTTTGGGATTCAACATTTTGAGAATTCAACATTTTGCGAATTCAACATTTTGCAAATTCAACATTTTAGTCCTGAAGGAAATATAGTATTAAGATGATTAGTCTGATGAATAGAAGTATATATTAGTACTAACCTTGGTCTCAGCTAACAAATCTGTTGATTTCTTTGGGCGTGGCGTGAATTCTCTTTCCTCATTACAGTTCAAGTGAGCCCTTTAGTTGGGCTGTAAAGCTTAACAAAAGCGCTGTCTGGCATCTCGAAAGGTTTTATTTAGATTCTTGAAATTCTTTATTTCTTCTTTAAATATTATCCCTTTCTTTCACACTGGTGCTACGATTATCTTCTTCGAAAAAACTAAAAAATTTCGTCTTTATCACACATCTAAAATTAACAGGAAAGACATAGCTTACGGATAATTTTCTATATTTTACAATACTTTAAAATGACGTCCGAATTATTCTATATGCATATTATTATAATTACTTACGTTTTTGTATTTAAAATTCATTGAAACAGGTCAATTATATTTACTTTCACAAGCCTGCAAATAATGACGGCAGGGCAGTTCAACGGTCACATGCGAATTTGTCAAAAAATACTTTATGGTGAGTACAATAAACAGGGCAGCCCACTAGTAACCGGCGAGTGACCACGTGACAGCAGTGTAGTGGGCCACTACACTGCTGTCACGTGGTCACTCGCCGGTTTAGATCACGTGATCGCTGGCTCGCCTGCTGCTTAGCGCGCTCATGGTACAAACTAAACACGGCAGGTTATTTATCGTCGAAAATTGACCTGCTATAAGAGTTCATGGTAGGCCTCCAGTTCTAAATTACACCGGTAACTTCCATAGTGGGGTTACAGAACTTATTTGTCTTTCAATAATACTCGACTAGAACAAATATTGTCCTAGCCATCGATCCTTATAGATTGTATGACTGAATGCAGTTAATCGGTTACGTGGACGCCACACGAATGGCAGTCGACATTCTAACAATTAGTATGAGTATGGAATTGGTTCATGCTAACCGTTGTTTGTTTTAGCGGCGGCGTACGCTTTTGTGTTATTAGTAGACCTAAAATAATTGTCCAAGAGAATATTATCCACTAAAGAAATTTTTTTTTTTTGGTGAGTGGGAAATCATCCAATGACTGCTCCCGTCCTGGGTGCGGCGGGAGGGCGTGTCAGACATAAATGATAGTTTCAAGCGACTAAGTTCCGCTGACGTAGATATCTTTTATAAAAATTGGATTTTAAACAAACTTCATTTCGACGGTTAAAAGGTAATAGGGTATAAGCGACAAAAAGTAAAATGTTCAGGAGAGCCGTTCAAAGTTTTCATTTTTAGAAAAAAATATGTATTTTTGTCATTTATTTTGATATCGTGAAAATAAAAACAGCTATAAAATCAGAAAAAAATTGAGCAGTTTCTGGTATTTTTAGTTTTAATGATTTAACACTATTTAAAGTAGTTTTTGTCGCTTATAACCATAGCTCTTAATTTTCCAATGAGGCAATATGGCATAAGATACAAATGACAAATAAAATATTAAAGGATAAGAGGCCTAAGCGACATACCGATTTCTCACATCGCAAGGTAGAAACGTATAAGAGACTAAACAGTTCAATAAGAGTTATGGGAAAATAAGGATAAGGTACTTTTCACAGTGGATGATTAAAAGGTAATAGAGCACAAGTAACACTCAGCTTTCAAAACAATACCAGGATTTAAGACATTAGTGACACTCAATGTCACTTGAAAGCGACGAAAAGAAGGATAATCAACATTTGGTATTGCGTGAGTCTATAGAAATATGGATTAAAAGACACCCCAAAAATAACGAATTAGCGCAACCAACAAGATCCTTCATCAGGATAAGAGCAAAATAGGTAATATTAACTCTTAAAATATGGTAAAGTACCTTATAAGTATTAGGGAGTTAATTTTTGTAGAAAAAACAGGATCCTTAGTCTCAGGGTTCTGTTGGTTCTGATGGTTAAGCTGGACAAATAATTAAGAACGATTCTTAAATTGCTTGAGAGTTGTTTCAGTAGATACTTAGATTTTAAAAATCACAATAAATAAGATGATGAAACTGTTAAAAATAGCAATATAATACATTTTATTTTAAGTCAATAGTTTCTAAGGCTTATAATGACTGCGTTATACTGGCAAAGCATTCTTACTTATTTCTTTGGCGCTACAACCCTTTGTGGGTCTTGGCCTCCTCTACGATTGACTGACATGCACGACGATCCCTAGCTGTCCTTCTCCAGTTGATGAATCTTTTTAGAGGCTTGAGATCTTCTTTAATTCAGTCGCACCATCTCTTACTCGGCCTTCCTCTTGGCCTTTTTTTTGCGGCTTCCAATTAGTTATTATTTTGGGAGCCCTATCTTTACCCATTCTCTCCACGTGCCCAGCCCATCTAAGACGTTGCGATTTGATGAATCGACGATTGTTTCTCGATTCATCAGCGCATCCAACTCGTGATTCACCCGGGTATACGATATTCACCGTTCGCGTCTCTGACAGGCCCAACACTTTGCGCGCCACTTTTCTCTCAAACACGGTCAGCTATTTGGTTTCCAACGCTGTTGAAGACCATGTTTTACACCCATAGGTAGCGACAGGGCGTATAATGGTCTTATAGATGCATAGCTTTGATTTTGCTCTAAGATGTTTGGAGCGTAGAAGCTTACTGAGAGAATAGAAACATCGGTTTCCAACCATGACATTTATGTCATCCCCAACCTTATTCTGTTTGGACAGCATCGTACCCAGATACTTAAAGCTGCTGACCTGATATTTCAATCTGTATACTTGGAGTTCGATATGGTGGCCAAAAACAAGCGCACTAGCTTACTTAATATTCCAAGTAGGCAGAATCCAAATTTTCTGTCTGTTTACGCTATTGAAGGTTTGCTTGAAACCTATGAACATAATGATGTAGATCTATGTCATATTCATCTGCTTTTTCAAGAGCCTGGCGCATCAGGTGGATTTGATCAGTCGTAGACCGATTTGGTCTAAAACCATCCTGATACTGGAGAGTCCCAGTATTTCTTCGGCATACCTTCTTAGTTCCCAGTAAAACAACCCTGAGAACATCTTGTAAGTCGTAGACTGCACTGTGATTCCACAATAGTTACTACAGACTGTCTTAAACACCAGTCTTGCGCGAGGGTTTCTTGTTGCCAGATTTGCGTGACCAAGTTCTGTATTCGCCTTAACAGTTCAGAATCTCTATCCTGTACCATCTTAGCAGCAACTGTCTCTAGGGCCGTCGCTTCGTTGTTTTAGAGACGCTTAATGCACATCATAGTACTTGATGCGGTGTCAAGTTTCACTTCCTACATTAAGCAGATTATAGAAATATGGCGAAACACTCCCCTATTATTTTTTGTCATTTTTCAAGGGAAGTAAAGCACAGTAGTAATAATGTTTTATAAAGTGTACTTACTTATTATGAAATTGATCCATGTTTAAGTTTGTCAGTCTAACAGGTTCAACACCATGATCCCAGAAGCAACCTAAAATTTTCACGTTTCCGCCACCATGCTTTAATGTCACTTTTAGTACTTGCAGATGAATGCTGTATTCGGAGGGCATTTTTTCTATCAGAACAAAGTCTGTAAATGTTTGCCTCGTCAGAAAAACAATTTTTTTCACTGTCTTATTACTATCCAGCTTTCATACCTCCTACCAAATGTAAGCTGGGCTTGCATATGACACCACTTCAACATGGGAATCTTTTCTACTATCCTTCTATTCGACTTCGTCTGTATCAAATGCCTCCGGACGGTGCTTGCTGAGATCGCTGAAAAATTGTTTCCACCAAAATAATCTTTTTCTAACTTGTCAGACCCCTTAAAAGGGAATTATTTTGCTAAACGCACGATATTTTGATCATCTCACCGAGGTGACTTTTCCTGTTTAAATACACGCAGAATATTTGAAATCGTTTCTCTTGCCGTCACAGCATGCAGCAGACTGTTTTTCGGACAAGCGACGGGCTTAAAATCTACTTCTGTAATATCAAATAGTACAAACATCGACTCGTATAGAAACCCTTTTGAGTATTTGCAGTATAAGTGACGTATTAGTATGATTGTATAATGTGGATGTAGGTTATAATCGACACCATGATACCTAATTCATTTTATATTGTAAACGGTAGTAAGGTATAACCAATAGTGTGATATTAAAATAAATGTAGGTAATAGGGCATAACCTACATAGCTGTCATAAAGTACTGAATGGTAATAGGATTTAACCGACAGACTAATAAGAAAATGAATTTTGTAAATAGGGTACAAGCGCCACAGCTATGTTAAATTACGAAATGGAAGTAGGCGATAAACAACATTTGTACTATTTGAGGGAAAAGCTTAATAGGCTTAACCAACCAAAAGCTTGACACCCTTATGAAGTAAAAAAGCATTACCGACAATAAACCCAAAATAAATCTTTTTTGTAGGGGTACAAGCACCTTTAAAGCAAAAATGATCTGATTTTTTGTCGGTTGCGAAAAGTAATACTAGTAAATTACATTTTTTTGCTAGGGCATAAACGCCAAAAATGTCATCGTAGAGCCATGGGAGTAGGCGCATTCGAAAGAGAAAAAAAAAATTACGTAGGATGGCATATTTAACTCATTTTTGACCAAAATGTCGCTTATCCCCTATTGCCTTTTAACCGTCGATTTTATTTTACCTTACAAGAAAAACCAAGAATATTTTCATATTTATATATTACTAATGCTATTTTACATGTCATAAATGTCTTGCGAATATGATATCGCATAAACTACGCTATACCAACCTGGCGAAGGAACAGCTAATGAGGGTCAACCTACACACTCCACTACAAGACCTCAATTACCACCTATTAACAAGTCTTTAAATCAATCCGCCATTTAGTTTTATTGTCCGCAATCATGTCGACTTACTACAGTGCCCTGCTTCGCTTAACTTTATGACGAATAAAAATTTTACGAGCTTATTCAATGGTTCTACTATTAAATACTAGTTGTAAGTTGGGGTGAGTATCTGAGGGGGGTTTTTATGTCTGTTTGTAGTTTAATGTCGTGTAATTAGTGATAGGGGAAGAAATGTGAGGTTACGTTTTATGGCGTAGTTAAAGTAACGAGTAAACGTCCGCGGTGATATGGTAGTACATAAACATAATGGAGTCTTACCAGGTTGTAATTACTAGTACGAAGTACGAGAAATCTAAGGATTTGTAACTTAAAAATGGTTCGAAAAATTCTAATTAAAATAATGATTAATTTAACGTGAATCAAATTCTCTAATTACATTTAAAGAGCGTTTCTGTTAAAATATTTGTTTTACAAACACAGAGAGAAAGACGCCTAAGAATTTGGTAGGTACTCCGAACCAAAGTTTCGTCGTTTTGTCGCTTCCCTAAATTCTTTCTATCAAATATCAAACTATCGTCCCTTACCAGAATGTAACAACAAACAATGTAGATTACAGGCAGTCATCTCACAATCTGACATAATATGACTAGTAGTACTGTAAGTACGCAAGTAGTGGAGGATTTAAAGCGAAGCGAGTACGCGGCGCCATCACTCGCCGCCCAGCGGACTCGGCGCCCGCCCGCGTGCCGCCCGCCCTACGACACTACGCCGACGAAAACGATACGCGCGCTAAAATGAAATACGCCAAATAAAATTAACAATACTCATAGTGTTTTTAATTAGTGTCTCTAGTATTAGAACATATAATCTCAGTAGTGCTCTAATAAAATAGTTCTTTAATACTATAAAATTAAATTTGTATACAATAATAATCATAAAAAGTTTTAAAAACGAACTGTTGAACGATAAAAATAACTATCAAGTTAAACAATAGTTGGTAGTTCTTAACAGGCGATGTTTAGACAACACAAACAAACTGTGCGTTGATGGACTTACGAGTTGGCGCTTACTGTTCTGATATGTACCGTACGCGTTAGAGGTTAGGGTGTATTTTCGCGTGTGTGTTGTTGCTAGGTAAGGTGCTCGCTGCAGTAAATATTTACGGCTGCTAGTGTGAGCGGTGTATTGAACAGCGATCAGGTAAGTTTATTGTTTCGCAATAAAATATATTGTTCTTTCAGCTCCCAGATCTGGGAATCGTTTTATTGGTATTTAAAGTGTTGACCAATGCGTTTGATATTAAAATAGATTCTTATTTGAGATAGAAATAAATGTTTGAGTCCACGCGTCCTAGAAATAAACGTTTGGTTTCTAAATTCCGCAATTTAATCGTTTTTTTTTATTTAGTTCCTTTAATTGAATAGCAGAAATCTAGAAACATTGCTCCTAAATAAAAAAATTTGACAAGAGAATACCCAGTATCAATACAATTAATAAAAAAATTAATGAACAGAAATTAAATAGAACCAAATAAATAGATAAATGGAATCATAAAAAAGTACCTTATACGTAACTAATAACAAAAAACTAATGAAGCGCCCTTCTTCTCTCCTACTTATTTCAAACTTGCTGTGCCCAACAGGGTCCATATTTGTTTCTATGTTATATTATTATATTTACCACCTGTTAGTGTACATTATGGATTGCAATAAACGATTTGATTTGATTTGACAATTTTTACAAGTTCTTTTTCATTCCTAGAATTTTATATTACCAAGAACGTTTTAATAATTTCTTACAAACGTTTTACGGGTTTCAACAAAGCAGAGTAGGTATTATTGAATGTTATTACTTAGCGTGCTTTGTCCAATTTGTGGTTTATAAGAAAATGAGAACATTTATCAAACTACAATTTGATTGCTAAAAGGAAAAATAAAAACACGTCTAAATAGCAGCCGGAATTCCACATAGATCTCCATATGAATATGTACTCATTAGTAGTAATTGGCTGAAAAAGACAACACAGACACATCCTGTATTGTGTGCGCATTTTTAAGTTGGCAGCACTGAACACCGGATGCACTGACAAAACACAAACGACGAATTGTTTCCTTAATTTTAAGTTTTGGTTAATTAATGGCTCTGGCCGGTCACAGCAAATTTTAATTGGTAAAGAATTTATTCATGTTTAAGGTCACATTACATAATAATATTTTAAGCACATTACATGAATAGAATCTTAAGTCTCTCTATTTAGACATCGGTTAAGAAAAATATCGTGATAAAACTAAGGAATTTTTCGTTAACAAATTATGCTAATTGAAAGTCTTAGTTCTATTACGATATGTCAGACTTATATTAGAAGTCTTAAATCGCCAATCGGCGTGAGCAAGCGTAGGTGACTAATGTTCTTGTGTGTGTTTTTTTTTGTATGGGAATAGGCCTTTTTCTCGCGACAATAACAGATTGCTATTACTACTTAAATAATTTGTTAATTAGCATTTCTTTTAACTGTTAGTCTTGAGAGTGTTAGCCTAGAGATCTGTGACACAGGGCTCGTACCCAGTGCAGACTCCAGCTCAACAAAGGATAAATTGTACTACTATACCTTTTTACCCGACTGCGCGACGCAAAGGAGGGTAATGTGTTTATCATTAAGAGAAATAAATACAAAATATTATTATCAAATTGTTATTTTAAGAATCTAATTAGAATTATAATCCTCATACATATACTATCAGAATATGAAACCTGAAACATTAAATAAAATATCCGTTTGGAATGATTTCCTACTAGAAGAGTAATGGTCGTTTACGACCGCATTCGAAAGATATTCATGAATCTCATTTTAAACCCAGATTTGAGCCAGGATTTGATACATAAGACATTTCTCAATTTTAAAATAGAGATTTACAACTTTGTTTCAAATTGTTTACGTTGGCAGTAGTAACATTATATTTTGTCCACGTAAGCATTGACGATACCAATGTAATTGAACAAAATTTCGTCTATTTCATTTCATTTCTTAACTGGTCAAGCCAGAATCGCTGTAACCGTCGCGGTCCCGTACACGCCTCATTGTGATGCGGAGCACTCGTGCCGTAACAAGTCTCCTCTCGTCACAACGCGTAAACCGCTCCTACGATCGTGTTTTGTTTCCAGACGTTGCCGATTGCTTTTATTGCTGTTCTTATTTTTAGGGGGAAGGCAAGGTCAGGGTTTGCGTTTAGAATGTAGGGTTGTTTGGTTAGTAAAGCCAGAATAGGAGAGGAGGTACTTATGGCGACATTGTTTAAAAAAGTTACAAAAACAGGCAATAAGTAGTACGTAGATAGTCGAAAAACCCTGTCAAATGTAAGCTTTTAGCGCTTTCAAGTGTATTTATT
The DNA here is from genome assembly GCA_033675125.1 of Athetis lepigone. Lineage (NCBI taxonomy): Eukaryota > Metazoa > Arthropoda > Insecta > Lepidoptera > Noctuidae > Athetis > Athetis lepigone. The sequence goes on along the minus strand of CM066215.1, from coordinate 19,006,503 downwards.
TGTTTAATCCGTATCAGTAAATTATGATAAATAAAATAAGTGTTGTTCAGAGTACTCATCATTCTAGATTTATACGTAAACATTCTCATAGGCATCAAACTATTCCAACCAACAACAGCCAGTGTAACACCCTTTTTATAATACCCTCTAATTCACCACAAATTGCCAAACAACTACCACCAAATTCAATCAAACACCATACGCAGAACAAACCTTACTGATTCCTACCAGTGTCAGATATTAAATCAGTGGTTTTTGTAAAGGCACAGCGACCCCCAAAACTAGTGAACCCACTCATATCGGCCACTGTCAGCATTTAGGATTCAGTAGGCAACGTCCAATCACGCAGTATTGTGCCCGCGGCCGGCACAATTAAATTACGCGGGTTCCGTACCGCTGCTGAATGCGAAACATGGCGATGTGGGATGATGCATGTTGTGCCGTCATTTATAGCTAGGGAAGCCAACACTACGAGATGATTTAACATGGGTATTCAATAACATTGCTTAAGGTTTCACAAATAGTACGATATTCAAAATGAATTCTTTAATAAGTACGTCTTTTCTTAAGATTTCAATCTTGGTACACTTTGTTATTATTAGGGGGGACTAAATCGACAGAAAATCTGGTTGGAACCAAGCAAAACACAAGTAAATGTTACGAATTTCAAATAATAAATAACAGTCTAAAATAAACACAGATATTTTGACTATATTTCATTGCTACAAACCTTTTGAATCCCCAAACCAAATAGGATTATGTGCATACATACATATTTCACCACCCCGGTCAGACAGGGTTGACCCGAAATAATATATTTCGACGGCAAGGGAAAGTTAATTTTGTACAAATCTGTCGATATTAACAAAATGAGCAATGGTGCAGCAACAACGGACCATATGCGCTATATAAATCCGAGGGACCATTGTCCTGCTTTTAATATTTACACTTATATAATAACATTTCGCACAATCAATTGTGTCAACACATCTGTGAGGTATATTTTGTATAAACTATGGTAACGAAATATCAAAAGAAAATAGCTCTTATTTAGATGACGATAAAATTATTGACAACTGCAAAGTGACCTGTCAATCGAGATATGATGAATTAAGGAAATTCGTCAATGGAAAACCGTCCTTGTAACTTCAGAGTAAAGTATACTTTGTAACGTTAACAATATATGGTATAGGCGAATGCAAAATGATGAATTAGCCGGTAGTGGTCGCAGATGCTGGCGCGCGCTCGGCGTCGATCGTGCGGTATCGGCGGATGATTGATGGCGGTAATGACGGCTCATTGCGAGTATTGCGAGCTGCGAGAGCACGCAACGATACACAAAGTCGATACTCCGTGTGGGAAAGGAAATGAACAGAATCAGCTGCTTATCTTAGGGTAAAGGGAGGAAAGGGGATGATTAGAGGGAAAGGGGTCAGGCGAGAGAGTAAGGCTGGGTATAAATCAACTGAAGGAGACACTTGTAGAGGAAAAAGGGCTTTTACATGCCTTTTCTCAACAATTAGACGATTCCCGCGGAGATCCTCTTGGGGAAGAGTGTTTTGTAAAATGTATTTTGAGCTTTTGTGAGGTCCGTAAAAATCTCTTTAGTACTTTATTATATTGTGGAATCAAGTCAATTCAATAAGGCTTTTGGCTTTATTTATAAACCAAGTATATCTTTTATTTCATGGAACGGTTAATCGCTGGGCTGTACAAAATTATGTAACATTTTCAGTTATAAGTTAAACGTCTCGTATGTATATGACTTCCTACTTTTGTTGTAGACCCAACCAAGTTACAGGAAAAATTCTTAGTGCGGGGCAAGTTTAAAAATAAATGAAAAAATATCTTAAAGCCCAACCTGCAGCAACCTTTTCATGAAGGTAGGGAATCAACACGTAGCCCCAACACCTCAACCAAGATTAATTCACCCAAACCCAATTGCATTCCAAAAAATAAGCTGATGTTCCATCGCCCCTTCGACTGCACCGCACGGGGACACAGCCTTTATTAAACCAGAGAGACCAAGAAAACCGCTTCAAAACAGATCCCAACTTATTATAATATAAATGGAAAATTTGGCGTGACGTGACTGACAGGCACATTCACGCCGGCAATTAAAAGGGGTGGGCAGTCCCCCGTCATCCATCACACTGGATTATCTGACGACACTATTATTATTAACAGTCACCGATAACCAGTTTAATCCGGGTTTTGTTCGGCAATTTTCGGCAGACGTCGGCTTTTTGATCAGTTGGGGTGTTGTCTTTTGTGGTGTAAATGGCTTTGTTCTGTAAATTAATATTACATACAATATGCTAATTTATATTAAATGCTGAGACATCAAATTTATTTTATATTAAAACTAGCTTTCGCCCGCGGCTTCTATACTTCCACTGTGTTACCCCTTTAGGGTTTTTCGGATTTTTTCGGGTCTTTAGAATTTCCAAAAAATCTTTCTTAGTGGTTACCTACTCTTCACAAAGAACACATCTTGCAAGTTTCATGTCTCTAGGAAGACCAGTGGTTTGGGCCGTGCGTTGATATATCAACAGTCAGTTTACCTTTTTATACGTAAAAATATATAGATTAATACAATAGATGTTATAGATAAAATAATCTTTAATTAAGTTAAGCAATATACAAATGTACAAAATTTTTATTTGAAGTATTTCGCTCGAACATATTATAAAAAGATTTCCCTTACGATATTTTATTAATGTCATTAACCTCCGACTGCAGCGTAAACAGAAACAATTGAATTAATCAACATCTTGTCGTTCACAAAAACAAAGAACAAACGTTCTGTATTGGAACATTTGAAATGAGAACACAAGTGAACAAAGAGCTGGCAATAAATATTTATAAAGCAGATTGTCCAGAGACAATAATTATCTTGAAGCTTGTACAAAAGGTAAGTGAAGTGACGTGAAAGAACGTTTTATTTCATTATCTCCCAATTCTTGCGCTTCAAAAAAAGTGTTTTCATCGTTCAGAATTATTGTCAAGTGTTAGGAAAATGGAAAATCAATCTGGGAATATTGTCGTGTATTTTGTAACGTTATTTCTTTGGTGCCGAGTTTTTCAATATCCGTATTCAGATTGAGTGCTTTATTAATAAAACGTTTATGAACGTTCAACGAGATTATTTTTATCTGACGACTAATGCTCAATATAAGCTCCCGAATAGAAGAGAAATTCTTAACAGATTTTTTTCAAAATTACATGTAATATGCGTGCAGAATACCAATATTTCGCAGCTATTTCGAAATCCGCACATTCTCCCAGTAACAATTGGCAAGCCATCAATAACGCACATGACAGCTGTCAAGAACATCGCTTACTGCAGCAATTAAATTAATATTTTAATTGAATATAGTGAATTTTAACGAGCTTTTCACGAATAATATTGGATTCGTTTTGTTTCGTAGTATTCGTAAATTATTGTGAAGTATGTGGAAGACTGGACATTTGCCCTTATTTTAATTGACCTACAATGGTTATACGATGTAAGTACGTTGTTAGCGTTGTGGTCATTTTAAACAATACTATCGTATTATCTTTTAACGTAAACTAATACTCAATAAATAATAGTTGCCTACTATAGTCCCACTGCAAAGCAATTTTCTTCACCTACAAAGAAGGCACGATTAGGCTTGCCGTACTCGTATGTTCACTACAAATCTAGGTCTTCTCAATATTGTTCTTTGATTTTCAAAAAATTAGAAAGTACATATCAATTGAAAAAATCACAATGGTCCTACCAGTTATGAAACTGCGAGTTCATACATAGAAGCCGTCTCCACGACCCCTTTAATCACTTTAAATCTGTTCTAATTTTTGTTTTGTCTATTCATCTCCCTGAAACCACTCTTGCCCTCTCCTCTCATATTAGCCCCAAAGAGTAACTGTGAGTTACTCCGGCTGCTAACTGATATTCATGGCGGCAACTTGACTCTGTTGATATTTATTGTGCCTACTTTTCTTCGTTTATCTTCGTTGCTAAATTGCTGGTAGACTGTTTTATAAATTATGTTTTCAGCGATTGTTCCTCGAGATGATATCTTTAGGCTAGCATAGTATTCTAGATTTTATTTTTCTATTATACGTTTATTGAGGTAATATACAGGTAATTATTATCCGATAAGTAAACACACAATTATACTCTACGAAATAAACAACTTTCCAAAATATATGTAATTAAAAAAACGCCTCTACCGAACCGTACTTAGTTTTACTTTCATTGCAGGTATTGAAAAAGTTAATTAACTATTTTCATAAAAACACTAATTGGGTTTAATAATTTTATCAAAATAATTATAATAAAATAGACAGAACAATATCTTTCCACCTACCATGTTTTTTCTCTGCATCACCCTAAGGTAGACTGATAGAAAATGTCTAAGGCATTAAGTCCGCCATTGTGCAATGTTTTTATTTTTGCATAAAGTTTTAATAAATAAATAAAAATTCAAAATAAAGTCCCATACATTTTCTCTTCGGGAAAATAGTTCGCTACATCATTGACGATTTTTTTAATGAAACATTTTTAACCTTACAAAAAGCAAGCGACAGCCGGCTCACGTGTGTTCGAAGGCTTAAGAAAAACCACTAAACACGCCATAAATCAAATAAACCAACAACAAATACAATTACTATCACCTCCACATTTCACCATAAATACGTTACCCAACATCTTTCACAATATCGACCGAAAAATATGTAAAACATATAAACAAACGGTCTCAATTTATCTCCGACGGTAGCCAGGTACCGGTACAAGCCAACCAGTATTGATGATAAGACCGCGGTTCTGCCAGAATTATTGATGTTCCTGCGCAAGCATGCTCTCCATCTTCAGCCAATGGGGGCTCATTTGAATACGTGTTTTCCCAACCTAGTTTATTGAGCTGATTTGTGGTTGATTTGGATCGTAGACTTTTATGATAGGGGATGAAATAGGAGGGTAATTATTTGGCTTCGATGTTCACCGAGAATAAATGGTTGGGATTGAGAGCTGCGTTTTACTTGAATGGTTTATTATTTAATGATGATATGAAAAACTTTATATTAGCTTTTACTTATCGGTAGGCCAACAACAATTGTTTTGTTCTGTAACTCAAACTCAAATCATTTATTTCTAATAGACCATTTAAAAGGCACGTTAGAACGTCAAAAACAAAGAAAAATGAATCTAGTTACCCATTCCAAAAATTTGATTCGTATGGAGAAGAATGGGCAAGAAACTCCATACTTACTCTTTTAAAATAATGTTGTTACAATATTATTATTTGTACATTGTTAAGTGTGAAGAGAAGAATGTATATAATGTCAAAAACGAAGTTATTTCCTACGATCTTATCAAATGTGACGAATAGGCTCAGGAGATGTTGTATGTGGATCATTTATCACGTACCCAAATGTGGTAGAGTCACCTTCTAGTCTAACCAAATTCAGCTGAATACCAGTGTTTTATAAACAGCGGCTGCCTATCAGACCTCTAAAACTAAGTAACTAGGTATTATTTAACAAGATACCCATAGGTTAGATGATTGTTAGACCTTCTGATTAAGATTTCCGAATGACAACCGGTACCGATACGTGTTTTCCAAGATAAACTTTTGAACTCGTTCAGTTTCGAACCCGCAATCTTATGTATAAGAGGCGGACGCTTTCACTGCTGAACTTTACGATCCACAAATACTTGATATAATCTACAAACATTAACCCAATATTGGACTTCCGAAGCAGTCCTCTTAAAAGACAAAACTACGACTACTTTCGGTTTCCGACCGTCCTCATATTGGCGTAGTTTCATATTAAACAATTATGAGAAGCCTGCGGATTACTCTAATAAGACGTCGTCGATGGAGCGTGGACGAGCGAGGATTGCTTCATTTGTGTCCCACCCCCGTCCCCGCGCCCCGAGCCTCAAGACCTCCAGTAATTTCCGGACTACCCTCTGTTCGGTTATTCCTTACTTTTTCCTTCTCTCAAATCTGCTAAGAAGGTATTAGAAGATTAGACCGACCGCCAGAGGCTTCGTGAACTCCAAATTATATTGATATTGTATGTGTCTCACGTTTCCCGTAAGAAGTGAGGCGTATCAGCATATATTTTTGGCGAGTACAGTTCCACGTATGAAATTATATTTTCAAAGAAAGCTTTTGAATTTTTGAAGGGTGTAAGCAGGAGAGAAATAAAATTCATGTTAAAGCTACAGATAAGTTACAAGTCATCGATTGGAATCTAGAAGTTATTAAAGCGACAGACATTCCAACTCATTCACCATTGATCCAACAAAACCTGAACCGTTTGATCACATGTCTATGCTCTAACAGTATCAAAGCAACAAAACGTCATTTCAAATTTCGAACGTGATGTGTCGGTATCGGCGTGACGTCACATCGTGTCAATTCGTTTTTGTTCGATCGCGTTCTATCTCAACGTTGAGTGAATGTTTTTATTTGCATTTCGTTGTGTTTGTTTCATTGTTTTTCTACTGCTGATTGTGCAATTGCTTTCAGAGGATTGTTTGTTGCGCTTTTTATTGGGGTTGAAAAGGCATCTGTCGCATCATACAGGTTTTATTTCAGTGCTAGAAGAGAATTAAATTTGAAACAGAGCTGTTTGTAATATTCTTCATGAAATATGAATGTTCTTCAGTCAGCTGGCTCTGTCTCTTTTTCCAAATAACCTCATTTCACATCTAAAAACCAGATTAATATGCAGTGTACTGTAATTAATTTTTATGGCTATATAATAATAAATAATAATTCAATTGAGTTGCGTCGTGACGTCACTATTATTATATTATATAATACAGTTTTGATAAGTATTAAAAAGTGTGTCAGTTGATTACATTGTCCAACTAATCATAATGATTGTCGAGATGCTTTCAAATGATACTTGTCTCTCCTGTTAAAATCTTGGTAAAAGTAAGCGGTGAAACCTTAAATTTTACATTAAAATAGAATGACCCAAAGCTGTATCTGATAAATTTAAAAGATAGTTTGATCGGCATCACCATTTAAAACAGCCATAATTATTTTGAGAAGAGCTATAAGTAAATCTCTAGAAAATCATCTGCAGCCAAAGCCACAAGCACAATTTATTCAACTTCACAACAGCTATTGAACCCTCAAGAAACCTTATATTCACCCAACGAGAAAGAAAAATAAATATCATTGAGCGCAAACTACGCAGGTGCCTACACTTTAGGAAAACTTGAGGAAATCCGTGGGAAATCGAGCATTCGCCTTGTTGTAACAGCGACGTGTCATAATGACGCCGCTGATCTGCCAACGAGATCACCAGTCATGCTAGCTACCACGCGCCCTATAGTGTTGGCTTAGAAAAAATAACCAGAAGGCCCAAGTTTTTGTGTATTTTAACATTATTTTAACATGTGCTCAGAAAATATACTCCCAATATTTAATCACACATGAAGTAATGTAACCATATCATCGCACAAAACGAGTGAAGTGTGACAGTTTTTTTCTGGTATTGTCTAGGATAGCGGGTTTCAAGAAAATAAGATAGATTATTATCCATTTAGTAAAACATCCTCAGAATTTACAAAATAAACATCATTAATCACCATCATTAATATCACCTTCGAAATATGATTGAGTTATTTATATGTGACAGTGACAATCTGTGTCAATGATGATAAGGTTTCTCAATCATTATTCGTACATTACTTACAGGTGGACTGTTTGATCAAAAATTTGAAGCGGAAATTCTGCACGTAACTGTAGAGTAACCATCCCATCGGGTTTCACTTAATGTGCCGTCATTAATAACGTAAAGGTTACTCCTGAATGTGCGGTACCCGTTTTTCAACATTCATCGTGTATTTAGATGATATGGCGGTTGCTAATGGTTGCGGAGATACTCGCGGGTACAGGTGGGCGGATGAAGCTCCTGCTTTTCAATGAGGCAGCCTGATAAATTGTACTAATGCTTGTGACGAGGATGTTTTTCGGTACGGCTTCGTGTAAAAATAGCTCGTTTTATCGAATGCTATCTTTGCAGACATTATTTATTGGCTTTGTGCTACCTTATTTGCCGAGTCATTATCACTCGTTACTCTGTGTGTACTTACATGTTCGCAGATTGTAGCGCAGTGCGCAGCAGTTGACTAATTCCTTTTGCATCTAATGTCATCTAAAATACAACCAAACATTATCTAGTTTCTCGCTGTTGTAAAGACACTTACAAAGACAGTTTATTCTTGTATACCTCTTTTTTTCTCCATCTTAATAAATAAAATATCGACTTATGTTCCAGTATCCATAATCTTATAGATAAGCTGACGCTAAATTAAGATTAGAATGTTCCCGTCCTCGGTTACCAGACCCTTTTGTAATAAAAGAGGACCTTGGAGCATAGAACACGTTATAAACATTATTCTGAAAAAATGTGTATAGTAATGATTACAGGCTCCGCAGTAAATCCTATCTCGTTGCTACGGTTTACGAGTTTCAGACAAAATGAGCAGCCATAAACAAAACGTGAACGGAATACCGACGGCATTGGAACGTCTGCGAACTTGCTGAGACGTTGTAACTAGACGTAAGGTCTACCAGCTTATTATCAAGACATAATCATGTCGCAGTTGGGTGAGCAGGGATCTCTGGGAAAAGTTTTGCTGTGATAAAAATATAACCGGGCAGAAATTTGGGAGTTCAGTCAACGGCCCAGATAAAAATAAAATTATTAACAAGTTTATCTCCAAAATTTAATAGAACAGCCGCAAAGAACACCATACTAAGACGGAAGTACTTAAATCATCCACGACGCACCGACTTGATATCTGCACATTTAACAAAAAGGGCTACTCAAGGAAACCCCAAAAAATTTCAACTGCAATAATTTCACCACAAAAATTATGAAAACCGCAGCGGCCAGCCTTATAATCCTTACTAAAAAATAATCCTCGTGGCGTGTCGGGTTAGGTCAAGTCGTTTGTCATCCGGGCCCGGGGGGGGTGAGAGGGCAGCTCGGTACGTACGGGAGGGGGGGACTGAAATATGCCACGTTTTCACTTTTTTTTATCCACTTCCCCGTTGAGTAAGGCGTGTGAATAATTTAAGTAGGCTTTTGGCTGCGGTGCGTTTAAAAAATGAACCCGCGTCACTTTCTGTTTCAGTGGGTTCGCTAAAAGGGGTTCGTGCTGGATGCAGAGTGATAAGTCGCAGTCGTCTTCTCAGATAACTCGTGTGAAAGTGGATAAGGAGTTGCGAAGATGTAGGCTAGTTGGGAACTTTAAAAAAAGTCGGCTTTCTGATCTGTTTGGTAAAATCTCCTTAGGAGCTCATATTATTTATTGATAACATCGTGTTCTAACATTCAATACAGATCAGAAAAGCAACAGTTTATTCGCAGTTTGAAATGTTTCAAGCCCATTTGCCGCAAAACATCGTTGCTGTGTTCCTTGAAGGATATGCGTGCCGGTAAAATTTACAGGTACATAAGAGGATATATGTGCCGGTAAAATTTATAGGTACATAAAATATGTAGATCATATTTTAAGTCTGGATTGCAACGTATTACCAAAGCATCTGATATTGCAGATATTTATAGGCCTCTTAACATCAGATGGGTAGACATCTTGCGTACCATCCAATAGTATACAAAAATAATACAAGGCGACACTCCAGTTGACATTGTCATTATCTGCTACATTCTCGTGACACTTGATGAGACACTCACGACACTCCCGACATTTCTCAGTCCCCGAGGATCTGACATTCGTGACACAGTAACATCACTTAAATTTTCATTACAACCGTAGTACGTTCATAATACATAGTTGAAAACTTTACGAAGTTTTCCACTTCTTGTTAAAATTACTTCAGGAAAGTTATCCTTTGGAATGTTCAAACTGAAAAGGTTCTAGAAGCACCTCTGCCTGTTCTACTAAATAAAATATTTTTACTGAAAGAGTGTTGGCTACTTTAGAAAAGTGGCGTGTTCCTGGGGAGACAGGTCAGGCTTTCAAATGTAGGTGAATACGGCATTGGACTAACATTATTTGGGGTCTTTTTTTTAAATATAGTTTCATATTTTGTTGGCAGATGACTTTTTCTAGCCATTATTGAACTTTGTTAGGGTCGGTATTTAAACAAAATTTTATACGAAATCAGAATACTAATGTTTTACGTGGCGCGTCTTCTAATCAGTGCGTTTTTTTACTTTTTCGCTTCTGATTAATTACGTTAGTTACAAATACCTAAAAACATTCATTTGCTTATGAGTTTACAGCGGGACAACACCGCTCTTGCTCAACTCTAAGACCTTACAAGCAAATCTACAAGTACCAACGTCACTCAATGTCAGGAACAAGTGTATGTAAGAAATCACCTAACACCGCACATTACAGGAATAAAGAAGCCGTGTAAGTGAAACAATGCATTAATTACAAGCGGTACACCCCCCCTCCCCACGTCCCCCCCCCCCTCAGGACCCCGCTCTCTTCAGGAAGGGTGTCTCCTTGATTTACGGCGCTCCTACCCTAGAAAATTATTCTCCATTCGTGATTTACTACCAACGCGTTTTTACCTGCATTATTTAACGATACTACAAAACATATTATAATATGCTCTAAAGTGTGAGCAACAAAGTTGAGTTTGGGTTGCGATAATTAATGTAAGGTTTAGTGTATTCTGTAATTGCATAGGTTTGTTAATTGTTGTGATTGCGGCGTGTGAGGCACGCACGGAGGTACGCACAGTTACATATCGGTGTGAGGTGGGAAACTTCTTGTATTTACGAAATTCATAGACTATAGTGATAGTGACGTTTATGAACTAGCAAGTCGTCTTTTGTTTGTGGCCAATAATCGTGAACGATCTTTCGTACATAATAAAGTTTACTTTCTTAATGGCACTTCTTAATAATATAATTCGTTCACGTCAATAACGAGCAACTGGTAAAATTGACAAAATAACAATTTACATTTAACTACGCTAACCGCAGTAGAAAAAATATTCAGTCCTTACTTTTAAAGTAAAAAAAACTTTCTGTTTTACTCCTTATTTCAAGAAAAAGTGGCTTTTCGAGCAGAAGTCAAAACCCACGCCTCTCACTTTATATAAGTCCTAGTTATCGAATACTAGCTATCGCTCTGGGTTTTCCCGCGTATTTCCCGTTCCCGTGGGCTTTATGGGATAACAACTATCTTATGTCCTTTCTTAGGATATGGACTACCTCTTTACCAAATTTCAATTAAATCGATTCAGTAATTTTGGCGTGAAAGCGAGACAGACAAACAGAGTTACTTTCGCATTCATCATATTAACTAGTATGGTTGTAATGTTGCCCACATAAATACCAAACACATAGTAACAAGTACATTTACTAGTAATCATCTATTACAGTACATAATAACATCGTTCACACGATCAGTCGTCCGTCCAAGTCTGCGGCTGGCAGGCCGCGCGGCGGGTAGCGCGATCGATGCCCGTGCGGTGCACGCCTTTGTGCCGGCGCGACAGGTGGAAGAATCGTCTTCACCTTTATGTGGGGAGGCTTTTGTGGAGCTTTATTTTTAAATGTATTGGTTTTTTGGTTCGACTGCGATAAGTTTTTGGGTGTCTGCGTTTGATCGTCATGGATTAGAGTTGGTTGAGGTGCCTTGTTCAAAATTTTCTATTTAAGGGTAAAAAACTATGAAAATAGAGAACACGAGCGAGTTGGGAAAAATATTGGCATAAAATTGAAATTGAAATACAGTTTCGAATTGGAATACATTTCGAATGAAATACATTTTCCAAATAAAATCCGAAAGTTCCCGCTATTATGTCAAAATTCTCTTCGAGCTTCTAAAAGTGTTACTGCCAAGTGGGCGACTCGTTCCACCACTAAACTCGGTACATTTCCTAGAAAATAGACTTACAGGTACTCCATACAATAAAAAAGAAAGGACAAAACAGAAATTTCAAAATCCAAGTCGCAACCGCACCGGACAATACGCGCAAACAGAAATATTTTCGACCGATTTACCGCCGTAGCAATATATCGTAGCGGTCTACGGCGTAGCACAATGGACTCGTAGAGCGTAGCGTAGTGCGGCGTAGCCACGGCACGTGAAAGCTAGGGTAACATATGTTTAGAACATCCTGAGACACGTTAAATTTATGACTCACATTTACCAGATTTTTGTATGGAATTATGTTTACAATTTTTGTATCGCTTTACCTGCAAAAATGAAATTGGATTTTTATGCCTCGTAAAATTTTTGAACATGGTTAAAAAAATCTTAATTTTTATTTTTTGGTAACAATATAAGACAACAGTGTTATGGCATCGACTATGTCTGACTAGGTAATATATGAGTAAGATGTATGACTAGGTAATATATGAGTTTTCCCTCAATTTGTTCACTTATAAATTTGCTGGAAACTACCACACACCGTACTACAAACACTAAGTTATCACAATGTACGTGAAAACATTTCGCCACACGTAGTTCTCTTCTCTTTTTAATATTTTCATTACATAACAAAGTTGAAATTACATTGAAAAACGTGACTCAGCGATATTGTACCTTGTTCTACTTCTTCAGACTAAGCTCACTGACCTTTGTTGGGCGCAGCGATTGGTTTATTTATGTATGTGTAAAAATTCGTACAACAATTTGTCACCAAATATTTTTGTATGGCCTACGGGAAATTATTTCGAGTGAAGTTGTTTGTGTGTGTGAGATTTTATGTGTTAAAACTCACTCACGTTTCAAGAGACGTTCCTAGTTTTGGTCAAAGTAATAAAAAAATATCAAAACATTTTAATTTTAATTTTACCTAGTCTTTCTCAAGCAAACTGTATTAGACCATTTCATCCACTTTTGAATACGTACCAACTCAATAAACCCACATCTGGGAAGGTTACCTCAAAGCCGTACATCATGGTGTCCTGAGCGACAGCCTGCAGCAGCCTCACGGAGCGCCATTGGACCGTCGCCAGTGAAACTCGAGCATGACCGGACAGATCGATGGGACCAAACAAAAAAATTAGAACACTCATTGAAATGAGGCAAACACCGGAACAATTCTATTTCTTATTCAAGTTTTTCTCTCACAATACTTGTTTTGTAGCTCGTCCAATCTTCTGTAACTGTTATATTAACATTTTTGTTAAATAAAATTTGATATGTAATATGTTTACTGCTGTTACTTGTTCCAATATCAATTTGATTAGAAGACACGACTAGTAAACAGAGTGTATTCAGCACTACATAAAGGAGAAATGTAATTATTTCGACTCTCAGTGAATTTATATCTAAGATGAATTGATGAATGAACTACTGTAAGAAGTGTATGAAAGAAAATTAAAAAACATATTAAAGTAATAAGATTACGCGAACTAATAATTTTCAACGAACGGTAATAATATATTTTTGGTTCTTACACTTTTACTCCGTATAAAAACTAAGCCAAACGCCATATTTTATAGACTCCCTAACCACTTAAATAAAATTAGGAAAGATTGTAGCAGACACTTGTTAATCAATACCAGTTTAAATTTTCATCAATACAATAAGAACATAATTGTTCAGAACAATTTAATTCCATAACAAATAACAGGAATAGCTTCCCATGATTACAGAGTATCAGCGCTATGGCCCGTACGTACGCGTTTCATACTGATCACGATCGAAAATGTATCTTATTACTTTAGAGGTAGAGTAGAAAATATTTATTAGTGGAGTGGTTATGTTGCACGTCTTTCGCTCCTTGGGGAAAGCGTCAAAGCCTTCATTAGACAAGTGTACAGCGATATGAACGCGCACAGACGGAGGAGTGCCGCAGGGTGCTAGCATAGGTACAGCTATGTTTTGATATGGTTTTAAAACACCTCTAAAGATTTCGATGAACCACAACAGAAAGATTTTTATCAAATATGACTCAATTTAATTAAAAAAGCTTTTTTTAAAAGCAGATAACCGACTTCAAAAACTAAAAGCTCAAAAATAACTATTTCGGAAGTCGGTGGCAACACAAATCGACCGGCAGAAGAGAAGCCACCGACTTCCGAAATAGTTATTTTTGAGCTTTTAGTTTTTGAAGTCGGTTATCTTTTTTTAAAAAAAGTTTTTTATTTTTTACTTTTTAGTTAGAGTCTCAGTGTCTGACTACGTTTTAGGGTAGCTCTCAAAATAAACTTATAATCTTATAAAAAAATCTACAATCCAAGAAAGCAAAACGCGATCTATGAGGGCAACGTCACGGGATATCTATTAGTGTTATATACTAAAACCTTCCCCAGAATGTAACAAACACTTTGCTGAAAACTGCATCAAAATCGGTTCAGCCAAACGCGAGATAATCGCGGACAAACATACATACATACATACATACATACAGGTCGAACAGAGAACCTACTTTTTTTTTGAAGTCGGTTAAAAATTGGCTTAGTTCTTAAAACTTAATTAAAGTCAACTAAAAAGAAAAACCATTTAAACAGAATTTGATTAACGTAATGAACTACCTCTCGGCTGGATAACGTTGAAAGGAATTCCAAGTTAAGTAGCTTTATTAAATGTGAATTGTGAAACTGATTTTTATCGAGTCTTACTCGTGATGTCTGCTCCTAGACGTTTTAGTCACTTTGTGTCTAGGTATTACGTGTTTCATCGACGCATTGTTATTGGAATCTCGTTGTACCTCAATATTTCAATGCTTAAGTATTTCATTTGCTTTGTTTCGTTCGCAAATGAAGCCAGTCGTGAGACTTGCTCTCGATTGCTCTCCTCCGAGCATTTGCCGGTCTTCTTTGCTTTTTGTACTATTTGCTTTCACTAAGTTGGTGGAGTTTTTTATAAATTAATGTTATAAGTATCCGACTGCGTTCAACTATTTGAAGTTCACAAACGAGCAGAATTCTGTTGAGTTCTTTGTTTTCATATAAAAGCGTTCGTTGATAAGATTTCTTCGAAACTTTTTAGTGTTCATTTTGTTTGTTGTTTTCCATTGAGACTGCAATCCAATTTTAAGGAGTGATATTATTTTTTAATATGAAATACTGTTCGGCGGCGGCTGCATTCGTAAGGCTTGCGGAGCGAAACTAATATCCTCCTTATCTGAGAGTTTCCTTTGTCTTTACTAACTTGGAGAGATGCTATGAATTGAAGATTTTATTGGACTCGGTCTAACCAATATAAAAGCAATGATGTTTCATGCGCTGCAAATAAAGCTGAGTAAGTTATACTTAATACTCGAAATCGAATAGTTGATATTTGAAGGACAACAAACTGTACTGGCATAAATAAACTTTATTCATAGGCTTCCACGTAAACTATGAAAAATAAACGTAGGTATATGTTAACCAAAGCAATCAATCAGGGTGCACTCGCACCGCTTTGCGGGGACACCGCACGAATATCTAATTTTGTTTGTTACCCCGCTACCCCTAGGCAGCACCCTCCTCCCCCCCCTCCAACAGTACCGCGCAGGCGTCGAACACCCCAAATCCTGGCGGACGTTGATGGATCACCCTTAATGACAAGCACCGAAGGGGCGATAGGGTTGTGCCCCTTATCGATACTCGTTATCGATAAAGTCGCTTGTGGAAATTGGTTTGATAAGATCTAATTGTTTGTCTGGGTGGTATCGTGGAGGAATTGATTGGTATTATTAGGGGGTTAGTTTTATGATAGTGGTTATTTTTCTTCGTGTCTTTGCATAATTTTGTTAAGTTTTTTTGTTCCAGTTTGTTTAAAGACTCCTTTTTGATATTTCGTTTTTAATGTACCTAGTTAATTTTTTATAGATATGAAGAACGATGATTATAGTAACATGTTATCTTACGATACAATTAGATGGCAGCTTTCCATCGTTCTTTACTAACTACAACTAAATATTTTCCTTTATAACAAAAACTAAACATAATTACGTTAATCTCCAATCTGTCAGTGACAATAATTAACAACTAGCAAATCACATATATTTATCGATGTCAACATTACCCAAATCTTATAAATCACCCAAAGGCACAATTCACACCCTCTTCTAGAACTAACTACAACAGTTGTACATCAATAGTGGAAGGCGTTGTATCGACATCGATACCGCGCTAGTGTCGCGTCACTACAACATATGCGCCCTTCGCGTGCTCTCGACACAATCGCATTAGAAATTAGTGATTCATGCTTTTATTTAACTGTACTTCTTGTTGCTTCTGTTACTTTATGCTTGTATTGTCGCTTACGATGTGATCGGCATATCAAATGGATAATATGCGGAGTTTAGACATCTTTGGTGGGGATGTTTTACTTTCATGTTATTTTGAGGTTTGATATTTCTGGTTGAGAAGTTGTGGATAAGCGGCAGGTGTGACTAGTACCTAACATTATTTAGAAATAAGTACAAACTTTATCTCTGCACCGCCGATGGTTGACAATGCATGCTAGAAAGTTCATTTCTGTGCGTTTGTGTATAAAGTGTTAATAAATAAATACTTTTCTTTTTTAACGGGAAAAGTAAAATTGCTAATTTAAATTCGAACGACAATTTTTCAAAACTAAATGCTCTAGCAAAGCTAAAAGCGATAAATAATAAAAATAAAAGTTTTGTGACTCAATCATTATCTGCCCATGAAGAACTCCTGCGGTGTCCGACGACCCCCTAAATGTAGTGATAATGGACAAATACCCTCTAATGGCGGACCTTTGTCCAACAATACAAGTTCTACCGCCGCCTGAAATATAAATGAAATACGTAAATAAATGATTATGAAATTCGTATGATATTGTTACATTAGCGGGGAGGCACATCTTTATTAATAAATAATAGACGTGTTTGGATGGACTAATACCAGGTCCATTGCCCGTTGTATGCAGTAGTTAATGATTCCAGTCACGGAATGCTGTCGATGGAAAGCAATTTCACAACGATTCCCCGTCGAATAGGGGACGCTACTGTTGGGGCTTGAGCAAATTGTTTTACAGTTTTATTATGGTTATTCGATTGTTTGTCGTGTCGTTTCCGATTCAGTTAGCAGGCAATAATAATATATCTAGAAGTTACTTGCTCGTGGTTTACTAGTTTTAAGAAAAAGAGATCATGCAAAATTACTTTTTATTGCTTGTAATTTCAGAGTACAAAATTACCTGGTGGAAATATGTTTAATAAAAAAGAATTTTTTAGAAACCCTGACAAGGGAATCTACGTATTGTACATACTTCCCGTTGACCCGGAATTATTTAAATTTTCTTATAGCAAAGGAGAAAATATTCAAAAACCAAACATTTGCAGTTGCATCACTAATTAAAATTTTTTCTTGGTCTCGGTGCGCTAGTCTGACTCGCATTTTTTATACAGATGTATCTGTTTCTTTTAAATGGTCATCCGTTTTGAATTTCTATTACCAAAAACTACACAGTTACCGTAAAAAAACCACAATAACATTCACTATTCACACAAAACATTATAGAGAACAGACCTAGTAAGCAGCAGTAGCGAAAGGCTTTCTATTTCGCCTGTTACAAACAGATTTTCATACGTATTTCGATTGCTCTTGTAAAACATTATTCGCCTCTCACGGACCGACATTTTCGTATATTTGCTCGTGAACAGCCTCGCAGGGTAAACGGACTTCAAAGCGTGTGTTTTGTTTTGTCTAAATTCGAATATTAGCTTGTTTGCCTTTACTTTTACATTTGGGAAACTGCTTTACATCTCTATGAAGTAATAACTACGCCATGGGAGGAAATACAAAAGAACTTCCGATCGACTTCGAAAGGGCTTTTTGGAATCAAGTTGTAAACTCTTTTAGCTGGAGGCTTAGACTTTAAGTCTTTAATAACTGCTTCGCTATGTATACTTAGCTATTATTCTGTGGTGTGTTGGTTCCTCGGTCCTATCTCGGAAACACCCCCAACTCAAGTAGAGGTACCGTGTTTGTCTTGTGGTTGCGAAACTCGCCTGCTGACCCTGGACGCGCAGTGTTATTAGATTTTTGCATTAAAATTCCTAACACTACAGTATTAAAGATTCAATATTTATGGCAATTCACATATTAAATACGCGTACCATGAAGAGCTGACTAGAGGAGGCAAGGGATATGGGAGTTTGAAAGGGCCTGGGGGTGGCCTTTGCTCAGCTGTGGGACAGAATAGGCCATAGAAAACAAAACGTCAACCGTAAGCCTCGGAAAGTGGTCCGTTCCGCTGTCCTTCGTTGATCTTTGTTAGTCGCTTTAAGATAGTCCGTAGTTAGAGAGCCAGACAGTCAGTCTTACCAAGGATACTATGTTACCCAGTGAATGGGCCGTGGAGGTCAGATACTTAATCCCTCTATGTGAATCCGCATGTTCAGCCGCATCTGGTTAGACAGGAAGCAAAGCCCAACATAGTCGGGAAAAGGCTAAGGTGATTATGATAATGATGATAGATAAATGGTACATCGAGACGACAACGAACAACCGTGATATGTATACTACTTTATTCCTAAACTAAATGTTACCGTGCGCACACATGCGAACGTTACAGTTAATATTCTTGAAATAAAGAAATACGTTACTATTTAAACACCAACCAGCGACATCAACTCTCTACAGTCGTGACAAAAAAGCTGTAACTAAAATCGTTTTCAAAATAACTTTTCAGTTCCGCGTTTTTTCCACAATAGTTTATACATTTCCAGTGACACATCTGGTACAACGAGGCTTGCAGAAAACTGCCATCAGCACTAAATAAAATGGAGGCGCACCAAAATAGTTGTGGCACTTGGTCCCGCCGTATAACGAGATTTTTATTGGACTGAAATAAATCGCCTTCTATCACCAAAATGTTCGTGTTTTTTACATTTATTCCTATTTTGTTAACAACCTTTTGGTATTCCACTGTCCCTTTCATGGATATTTTCACACAAAAATAATGCGTCGGTTCACGGAGCCCATTCATCTTATCATAAGTGTCCAGTCGACCGTTTGACCTTGCGACCCTGTGGTTTGACCTCTGCTCGGCCGCCATGAAAATGAAATAAAGGCCTCGGATTAACACTGTCAGCGTATGTAGTTTTGCAAGTAATGGGGTCCCATGATGATGATCCAAATTGAATTGTCCTTCTAGGTTTGCGGTTTGATATTTAGCAAACTATAACTATAAAATGCTATTTAAATACATTATCTATAATTATTGTGAAATGTTTGACTGGGTGATAAGTGAACGCACAGCCCATACTGATGTTTCTAGAGACATACAACTTGAAGTGTGAGGGTTAATTATGAAGAATAAGTATTCCCTAAGAATTTTAGAAAATTTGACGCATAAAGGGAAAAAAATTGTGAATGGAAGTTTGAAATTCACGCCGACGAAGGCGCGAGCGAATGTCATTAATGTTATAAAACAATTAACTCACTGAATTTAACAAATTGAATAATTTCATAACAAATAAGTTTAGCTTTTTATCACGACTCTAAATAATTTAAAACTTTTGAAAACAACAACGTAAAGTAAGCCAAATAAGTCTACGTGTAAGTGAAACGCGACATGACATGAATAAAGTATCGTATGATGCGAGCGACGATAAACAATGTCACATAGCTTATTACCGGCAAAGGAGAACATTTCCTTTTAACTTATTTACTGACGGGAAGACACTCAGAGTCTTCCCGGCTCAAACATTAGCATAATCGACTTAACCCTTCCATGCAGGGGACGCGTTTAAATTGGCCTGTATTACCCGGGCGGGGGCAGGGTTATTATGCGTCAGTTAGAGGCTAGTGGACGGTAGTGCAGCCCGTTGTAATTACAGTTTAACTAATTATTGAGTTTAAGATCATGTGAGACTTTCCAGGAAGCCTTTATGGAACTATTAGTTGTGCATTTTAACTGCACTGTAATGGCTGTGCTCTTTATATAAGTTGCCATATGAGTACTAACTTTAAAATGTGTTTAATTAGCCTTTTAATACTGGACATAAAACTGACGAGCAAATAGTCATAATTCAAGGACGGCCTTTAGTTTGTCAGAAAATTAAAAGGTAAAGGAAAATACTAGTTCTAACTACAACAACACCATGCCGAGATATGTAGTTAATAGAGATATGTAGATATGTAGTTGCTTTAAATGTGCAAGTAGTTCAGTTGGATTACTTGCACAGTCAGAAGCAACGAGAGCCATTATCATACAAGTTTTAGAAGACATATCTGTCGAGTGAAATGAAACGAAGCCTATTAGTACCAGCTATATGGTATCTATTCTAGGCTCGAAAAATCGCGGTAACTTGGATGACCGACATCAACACTAAAGAAAGGCCAGGCAATGTTTCTCCGACCCAGAATTGTACCACCTGGCGAAGAATGATGAGGAGAGGCAGTCTCAAATAAATTGATATATGGTGCCATATCTCTTCTGCCTAGAGAAGAGGTATGATATCTATTCTACGTGGAATGTATATTATATGCATATGAGCCGTTGACCCAGTGCGGAAGTTTCCGTCGGCTCCACGTATTCGCTTGAACTAAGTTTCACGTGTAATAGCTAAACTTGTGGGCAATTATATGGAAGAGGAGGACTTTGACAGTTGTGTGTTTGTGTAGGATTAAATAGATGAAGTCATTCGTTATTTAAATAGTATAGAGTTATAAAAAAATATATTATTTAGATAGAGATTGTTTATTATCAAGTTCAATGATATAACTTAAGATTAAAAAAAACTTTTGTTTAAAAAAACGTTTGATTAAAAAAACGTTGTTTTTTTATCTCGAAACTTTTCTTCAATAGTAAAATTAAAATTTGAAAAGTGTAGTATTAAGTTTTGAAGGTCATTTCAGAAAGATTAATTTAAACCTAGCTGTCCCACGCATTTTTAAATGAATTAGAGTAAGTATACCTCGAAATAGCAGAAATACACGGTAATATTATTTTAGGAAAACCTAAAATGTGTAACATACATTTACACAGAGTACGAAAAATAACTTTGAATTACTAGCTTAATTAACAAGAAGTTTTTCCCTTAAAATTAACAAGAAGTTTTTCCCTTAACGATCGTAATCTATGAGACCCTTTTCACACACTCCAGAAAGGGAGCAATACAATTAATATTAATATTTAGTAATATAATTTTAGCTGAACTCAATACGTACTATAATTTGTAAACACGATAAACATAAAACAAAAACCACAATTGGTACTACAATAAGTACAATACTAATTAAGCAATAACAGCCAAATTAATTAAGCTAAATAGTAAGCCGGAGTGTGTGGAGTGGGGCTAATTCTATGTTAGTGTGTTGACCTTACACAGAAACGTGTACATATGGCGTGCGATATTAACACGCCAAGTTTATTTCTTAAGCCGTCTGTTTATAATAGCTTTCGGACCAACTTCTACTTACTTTTCATAATATAGTATACTGCCTAGCCCATTTCTATATAAATGCTTTGAAGGTTTTCGTTGTATTAATGGAACTGCTTTATATATCGTGTATTTCAAGTAACTGTTTTGTCACAATATTTGTTTTTGTTCACAGATATATCTGAAATCTTCTCAGAATTTTTGGTAAGTAGCCTTTTCAGATATGATTTATTTAAATATATTACGAAATTCGTCTGTAAAACGATTTTTCCTTTCACTTTTACTTTTTTGTGCTCATTTTCTATATGCGTAAAGTTATAAACACTAAGTATGCTTTCAACAAAGAAACGAAATTTTCTCTTCGCGTTAATAGTTTACTTCTTTGAAAGGTACGATGCCCAGTATACTTTAGAATTTGTAGTTAGAATTCATCACGATATGCGGTAGTATTCATAATCATAATCATTTATTTACTAAAAATGTGGTTAGATATTCAGTGGTGGTCAAGTTATTCTAGTCCCGTCACATTCTACCATAACAATGGTGCGTAAATATGTCAAAGTTGTTGAACAAAAAGAAATTAGTTATTAACAATAAGTGTTAATTAGTAAAAATATATTAAACATTCGAACACACGTGGTTTGAGACACAATAGAAAGACGATAGCAGCGCGACATCCGGCTGTCGCTTGGTCGTTGAAAGGTTATAATTGCTTAGTAATTTAGTTAATTAATGTCAAAATCATCATCTCCCTAGCCTTTTTCCCAAACGTGTTGGGGTCGGCTGCCAGCCTAACCGGATTCAGCTGGATACCGGTGTTTTACGTGGAGCGACTGCCCACCTGACCTCCACAACCCAGTAACTGGGCGACACGATACCTCTTGGTTAGACTGGTTATAGTTTCTGGCTAACCAGTAACGACTGTCAAAGTTCTACGAATGACAACCGGGACCAACGGCTTTACGTGCTTTCCGAGGCACGGGATGTCAGTGATGTCTAAGATAAACTTTAGAAAGTACATATGAATTGAAAAAGTCACATTGGTACTTGCCCGGATTCGAACCCACAACCTCTTACACGAGAGGCGGGCGCCTTATCCACTGGGCCATCACGACACTCAATTAATTAATGTCAAAATATATGTCATAAATAATTAATTATTGTGTTAAAGTAATTGTACGAGAATACAAGGAAAGTGAAAACAAATTTGTAAGTCAAGCATTGTGTTGCCATGTCACTGAGTGTATTCAGCCACATAGTTTTGCTTTATGCCGCATTCTTTTGTTTCCCATTCATCATCTTCCTCTACAAAGTTTAATAGCAAAACAAATGAAGCATACGCTTAACCAAAACAGATCTGAATGCACTAACTGCAGTGCGTACCACAGATTATACACAGAGTAACAGACGCAGGAAACGGAAGCTGCGCGCTGGCTCGCTGTAAATCGCTCGGCGCGCGCATTTCGCTGTCATCGCGCGCGCAACGCACTTGTAGTAGGATGCGCATGAGTCATAGGGGCATAGGGAAATGTAGCTAAGTTTATTTTTTAAAATGTGTTGAATAATTTTGATAGATGATTGTAAGATAGAGAGAATTTATGATTTTGTTACGAGTTCAGTGGCATGTGACTATTGGTATAAACTAAATGGACGTAAAGAGAAACGTCAAAAAAGAAGCGATAGATACATTTGTATAGAATGTGTAATTAAAAGGCCTCCTTTTAATTTTACATTCTAGAGTTTAAGGGCTTCTAGAGTTAGCAAAACGTAATGGACAAATAAAACGTGTTGCGCCGACCTATATCACTTGCATGTGAAAAAATCCTTTTAAAATATGCCACAAAGCAACCACGCATGGTCACTCTACTGCACATAACAGCCAATCGCGTCGTTCTTCGACTTGCGCCCGCGCACTTAACAAATTTACTGCACGCCATGTTGTTTCGTTTGCACTTACTACCACCGTGCAACAACACACAGAAGGCTAGGTTGAATGAAGGCTAAAACATTCAATGAACAAAGAAGGAGTGTGCGGAGTAAGTAAGTACGGAGTGATCTGTTCTTAAAAGTTTAAATCCTATTTATTTAAGTAATTGAAAGAATTTCGATTTAAATTTTTTGTTACTATAAAAGAGAAGTTTTTGAGCTCAGAGTAAATACACGTAAGCTCATTTGTCAACATAAAACTAACAAGAAAAAAACAGTTGTTATTCGTAGCTTTTATCTCTAAGAAATATACTTATCTTCTGAACCAGTCTTATTAACTAGTGATTTTTAGATAAGTTGATTTTTAGTAAGCAAAAAGCCGGCCTGTGTAGAATCGAACTTTGCCCTATTAAATACACTAACAAATCTTAAAGTTTTGATAACATTTCTTTTGTCAGAGTATAAGAAAAGTAGACTTACTGCGTTTGCCTGCTCTGTGACACTGCTGTTCGAGCTGGGTGGCCACTTCGCACTCTTCGCTGATAATTTTTGCAACATTGTCTTTACACCCTGTAATAATAACCTTCAAAAGCAATTTAAACCTTGAACCAACAGCTTTAAGCTGCATTTTAAGTGTTCATGTAACGAATACTTTATAAATCAATATTGAAAGTTTCAATTTATATCGACGTACCTATTAATATCGATAAACACAGCCAGTAAACAACTTAGTTGGCAAAGCCATAAGGTTTACTGTGCAATGACTGCGTCAAAAGTTCTTAATTGTAATACTTTGTAAAGACAATATTAGAAATTTAACTTTGTTAATTAAGCGCTTAAATATTTAACTTGAACTTATTGGTGTTCTTCTTCGAGATAAAACTATTTTACAAGAAAGGTTTTCCTTTCACCTCGACGGGTTTAAAGCTTAATGATATTTTACAGCGTCGAGAGAGAAGTTAGCTGAATTTTTCTTCTCATTCCTGAGTTTTGTGCCTTAAGGGAGTCCAATTAGACTTTATCATAAAGATTTGTTTCCGTGTCCGTTCGTTTGTCGGTTGTGGATTGATAGACAAATAATAATACTTAATAAAATTTATTTTAAAAGAAATCAAGATAGTAACTAATTATGGGATAGATATCGTGTAAATAAGCTGTTCTACTGCTAATCTGCAGTATATGTACCGACTGCAGTGTATCAGTGTTAAGTCATCGTAATACCTCCATCCTTGCACTCCCGTCGAGCGGTGAGCGAAACCACGTGTAGGACCTGTATTCATAGCCCAGGCACTTTACAAAGAAAGTTACAAATTCTACTTTACAATGAGATACGAGCGACTAAAACACTTCTCTAGCACATCCACATTTCATAAATAATTTCACTTCTTTCATAAAGTTGGTTCATAAAACTGCTTTTGTATGACAACAAATGAAACTCATTTTTATTTTATTAGTTACAAGAGTACAATATACGGAGGAATTTAATTGGCAGAGACTTTTTATTACGCACTGGGCTATTTTACGTCGTTGTGTAATAAAGAGGGCTCGGTAATAATGGGCATCCTGTCTTTTATTCGCTTGTAATGACATTCTTAAAGGTACATCACGTTTTGTGAGTTTGAATCATTTTTATAGGCTCACAATTACGACTTATTCTTTCGCTTCCGTGTCTTACCTGCTCAGGATAATATCCTTATAATTAACAGCAACAAAACTTGATATTTTTATTTAAGATTATTTTCACCTTTATGAGTACCTAATTTATAAGTTCCACTTTGAATTCTAATATCCAAGGGCCAAGCGATGGCGTATCCTTTGCAAGCTCAAAAACTCGGATTCCTCTCGTCTTGCCGGTTCGTCTGTGGACGAGCAGGCAAGACATTCATTAGTTTATCACTATATTCATGTAACAAACAATTTGGGAATGTCTAAGCTACATGTCGGTTTATATCCAATCGTAAAAAAAACATAGCATAGTCCTTATTTTGTCACTAGGTACGTGACTAGCCCAAAGTCTAGTCCAAGTCAATTGTCACTTTTTGCTTACTGTTGTAAAAACGCTCCAGACAAATTCTATGTTGCCATTTCCGAACAAATCGTTCCCGACAATTCGATCATAAACAAGTACACAAGACTATAAATACGGGTCCATCGCAAGCGCACGTAACTCGAGCCTACCCCACGCTGTTCTTTTTGAAACCATAACCTCACGGTTACAGTGTTCAGTACAGAATGACTAGTATTACAGCTACTAGATAACGCGGGATTAGAACTGAGGCACAGAGCACCACTGTCCGGCAGACAACCGACCACCTATCGCGAGTTAGATGTGGAGGCATTTCCGTTTGCTGAGATAGAACTGAAACGTGCATTGAAGTAGTCATTCGTAGGACTGTAATTTTTATATACTTTCCCATTCGTCCCTCTAACTAAACTAAAGTTCTGATTGGACGATCGGTAACAAAAATATTATTTTTATAAATTCCCATTAGTCCCACGACGGGGACGAAGTCGGTGGCGAACGGGAATACATAAACTGATGGTTATCAACGGATAGTCTATTGGAGCCTTAAGCATGAAATTTTCTCAAAGGTTTCTTTACATAAACGCACAATGAGAAGCGATTTTTGGAAATTTAACTCCTAAGGGAAGAAATTGGAATGAAAATGCAGTACTACTTACGCGGAAAACATAATTAAGGCATGAACTAACTACAAGGAGTACCTTAGTGACCTAACCACGTTTTAGAGCAAGCTACTAACTAGCTTCAACTTTCCGCCTAACTGACCGCATCCTTAAAAACTCGAAAGTCCCGGACTTTTTTTAGTTGAAATAACTACTTTTTTGACATAAAAAGTTTGAATATTGAAATGGACTGCTCCAACAAAAAAAAACTTTAATCTACAGTAGAAAAATAAATCAATTAAAGTACATATCGCAACACACCATTACAATAACCTATGGGTTTTTGTAATGGTGTGAAAAGTTAATCATAATATATACGCAAGTTATTTAGCTTTATTCTTGTTATTTTTACTTCTACCAAATACTTATATTTTTCAACTTACTTACTTGTTATTTTTACTTTATTTTTTTACTTATTTTTTTTTACTTTCTGTTTATGAATAACTGTGCTAATACTTGGTTGCTATATTCACTACATTTTTCTTAAATAAATAAACATTCATTCTAAACATCCTGAGACAAACAAGCCACATCGTCCCTTGCCGTTAAACCGTGGGCTCAATCAGTGCTATCTGGCGTTTTTTGTGGCAGCCTGTGCCTCGAGTGGACCAGTAATGCTTCACTCAGATAAAGATCTCAAGTGTTTGATATATGACGTGTAAAAACTGTGCGCTTAGTGATGGCCCTGTACCTTATCGATATGTGTATAGACAAGGGAAGCCTCGAATTGAAAATAGACATGTATTTTCTGTTTTGAACAAAATATCATTTCGATGTTAACGACATCCGCTTTGACCTGCGACTTTGTCCGCATTCATGTGGATTATAGCAGATTAATTCGCAAATTAAAAAGTAGTCTATTCCATTTCTAGGGTTCAAACTATCACTAACTAGTGCTTTTATCGTGAAAGCGTAACAGACACACAGTTACATTTGAATTTACAATATCAGCCTGGATACTAAACATACATATATAAATGGGACTGCCAGATTTTGAATATACACAATATTCAACTTCTTAGCCTCATTGTTTTGGCATATAAAAACAATCACGATGAATGTAACCAACATTTTTGTAAAACTCAATATTTTAAAAGAATGTCCACGCTGTTTTTTGCTTGTTCATAGAGATCAACCTTTTTTGAACAAGCAATTAGCATTAACATCTGACTAACCAACCGACTCTTCTACAATTCATATATTCCAGGAAATGGTCTAAGATAAATAAATGCTTTGATTTTGATTTTAAAATCAGATCCATCGACAAATTCTTAAATGTCCCTTCCCAACCGGCCCAGCACTAGTGTCTCCGCTGAGTGGCTGCTACCTGCGCACACGCACTTGACGTCGCCAACATGGCGCGCAAATGTCGCCCACATGCTTTTTGTTTTCCTTTTTTTCACAGAATTTGTACCAATTGATTCGTGAGCTGTTGAATGATAAAGATGTTAATTTAATGTGTTTTGGGGTCCTTGGATCGTTTTACATCCTTAAACCAAAAACAAGAATACAGTATAATTTCATACAGTTATAACGTGGTTTTAAAGTAATTTCGTATAATTGTACACTGGTACAATAAAGCTTATGATATCCTGAAGCCACATTGGAACAATCTAGACTATTAGTTAAATACAGTTAATTATAAAGTCTCACAAGTCAGCTACAATCCTGAGGTTTATTGCTAGACAATCTTAGTCAGTTTTATCTACACCAATACAATAAAGGGGCTAAGACTGGTTTTCGTTAGTAGGAGTAATTTCCGGAACTAATGATTCAATTAAAAACATACTGCTGCAAAGGTTCAGTATTCCTGATTGCTAGGCTCTATAAAAAGCTTTTTCCAAAAAAAGGTAACCGACTTCAAAAACTAAAAGCACAAAAATAACTATTTCGGAAGTCGGTGGCTTCTCTTCTGCCGGTCGATTTGTGTTGCCACCGACTTTCGAAATAGTAATTTTTGTGCTTTTAGTTTTTGAAGTCGGTTACCTTTTTTTGGAAAAAGCTTTTTATTTTTTACTTTTTAGTTAGAGTCCCAATGTCTGACTACGTTTTAGAGTAACTTTCAAAATGAAACTACTTATAAGCTTATAAAACGAAATCGGCTTCCTGCGCGCAACGTCACGGGATATCCATTAGTGCTATATACTAAAATTTTTCCCAGAATGTAACAAACACTTTGCTGAAAACCGCATCCAAATCGGTTTAGCCAAACGCGAGATAATCGCGGACAAACATACATACATGCAGGTCGAACTGAGAACCTACTTTTTTTAAGTCGGTTAAAAATTACGCTCGGACGAAGTTCCAGGCGAAAATCTAGTCAGTTTTATAATTTGTCTCCTTGAATCTAAAGTTACCAGATCCACTTCCAGCTTATTATGAACTCATTGTCGAAATATTCCAAAGTACGCGACATTGATATGTCTCGTCGGTCAGAGCTATCACATTACAAGCCAATCGTCCTCAAATTCCGTTCATCATGCATCAGGCATTTGAGAATACCTTTCACATCCGCTGTACCAAGAACTGTTATCTGGAAGATGAGACTGCGAATCATCAGACATCACCTCATGTCACGGGATGCATTAGTGTTATCCATTCCTGTTATGTCCTTTTTAAGGTTAAGGAAATAGTTGGGACAACACGTTAATAAACATAATCCGAATTAGACAAAGATTTATGAACTTAAGTTATTCTTAGAATAAAACTGCCTTGCTTTCGCTGGTTGTAAAGAAATAAGGGGTTAGTAAGCGTAATCGTTGAAATGAGAAAAAAAAATATGACAAAAAAGTAGAAGTTTTATTAACAATTCGATTCCCATAAAATACAAACGCGAACTAAATGCCTGCACAATTCTGACAAGGAAATTAAATATTATTCCTACCTTGTAAAAACAAATCAATATAATTTTTCACAAAACACGCCCATAAATTCAAAGATTCATTGTAATAAATAAAATAAATAAATAAATATACTGGGACAACTCACACACGGTTATCTGATCCCAAGTTAAGCTCTGCTAAGAGCTTGTGTTATGGTAACCAGACAACTGATATGCATACTTATATAATTTATAAATACATACATATTATAGATAAATTACACCCAGACACAGAACAAACAATCATGCTCATCACACAAAGTTTGTCCTGGGTGGGAATCGAACCCACGACCTCCGGCTTAGCAGTCAGGGCTACTAACCACTACGCCAACAGGCCCGTCAAATAATTAATACATACGCCGTCAAATAATAATTAATGTCCTGACAAATAACTTTATGAAGAAAAATATCACGTTACTTACATTTCCATATCCAGCGATTAACCTATAACTCTCTAGTTCCACCTTATATGCACCAAACTACATGTAACATCCGTTGAACCTTATCTGACGGCGGGAGCTCGCGTGAAATGTGCCCAGACGTCATAAACTGATACACAAGAACACTAAATCATCTGCTATCGAAGATTTTATATTTATTCTCGTAAAACTTGGGGTTTACATTAACTTTTTGACCATTTATTTCTGCCTTGATACTTATTCCTTATGTTTCTAATTTCCTTCATGTATTCTCTGCCTTATTATGTTAACCGACTGCCGAAGGGAGGGTTATGTATTTCGAGTGTATGTATTTAAATGTAAATGAATCTCTTATTCTTTGGCACGATCTACAGCCTAAACCGCTTAACGAATTTCGACTTTGAGGTGTCATTGAAATTGTCTCAGTTGTGCATAAAAAAAATCCCGACTGCATAAAAAATTAAAAAGTAAACTCAAAAGACGAAAACAAAGACTGGAATATTGGAATTGGTGGCAATTACATGAAACGTAAACAAAACCATCGATTTTTGTCTACTCTTCTTGACTCTTTATAAGTTTGGTTAGGTTGTATAGGTTGAGTAAAGGGAAATGTCGGATTTTGACTAACTCCGCTGCCGGTTAACCTCCTTTATATCACTGTTACGCCATGCGCATCTCAGTCACATCCAGTTATAACACTCCATCTCAACGATTATTGCAACCCATAAATATTGTTTTATCAAAGGCTTGTCGCAAAAAAGACGGCATTACAGAAAGCTCTTATCAATTCACACAAAAGTGGAAACCTTAGAAACTGTCCTACTATCTTTCCTACTACTAAGAAACTACCTGCAATATCCGCTGTTCTGAGAACGTTATCAACAGACAAGAGCATCAGATTGTCCCCGGCTGCCCAGACGGGAAACATCTCACTATTATCAGTTCCCTGTCCCATATATTTTTTACTTGCGTCGCGTGGGGCACGGTATATTGGCGCCAGTGCGAATTGTGACGTCTTAAGACATCTTGATAATGCCCTTAATGCGTTTTGGACATTTCTGAGTGTATGTGTCACATCTTTTGCTTTGAAAGTGTAATAAATTATTAGAGGACAATTATACTAACTTTTGGGAACATAATCTCAGTTTGCATCTGGCAAAAATGCCTTTATTTTATCAGATAAGCTTCCAAATGTTTTAATCTTCCAAAATACGGGTGTTTTTATTCAAATCTTAATTTCATTTCCCAAGCAACATCAGAATCTAAGTAATAATGTCACCCAAGTGAAATTGTTACAAATCAAAGAGCTTTCCTCCTCATCTCCCTGACGGCCCATTCGGAAAATAAGACAACAGCAAACAGCAGAAATATGTTCAAAGTTTAGCGATAAAAAGCGATACAACTTCACTGAACCTTTTTTTGCTAAGTATATTTACGAGTGGTATGTTTATATTATTTATTTTAAAAGCGGCACTGCAGTACTCATTGTAAAGATTTGCAAATAGGAACTTCGCAAACGATAAATAGTATGGTGGCTGCTCTGATTCTGATATTTGATTTAGGTCCTTCCACTGCTTATTTCTTACAGTTTTTAGTGAAATAATACCATTATTAATCTAACTGTGCAAAAATGAATTAAAAATACACATTGATATTGTGATTGATGATTCTAGGCTATAAGGCCAATTTTTTTATGCTTAAGACTTTATCCATCCGTATCCATATGAATGAAGTCGCCAATTACCACACAATGTAAATTTAAAAAAATACATAATAATATTTATTAAGAAAATTATTTGTTTCGCCAAATTAATAAACATCATTTTCACCTCACAGAAAAACCTTCCATATTGTCATTTTAATTTTCCATTCCACTTTTCGCTCAGGACAATGAAACAATCAGTCAAACGCCTTAAGTGCCGTGATTTGGGTGCGCGTCCATTGTTGCGCGGCACGGCATTGTGCGCTCACTTGTCATGTTCTTTTGTGTCGTGTAACTCTAATGAGATAAACGTAATTCTGTGACTACGCATGAAATTTTGTTCAAGAACATTTTCCTCAATTTCAGTATTTTGTCTTACAATACATTTCAATACGTCAAAGTATAAATGTTTTTCAGTTTTTGCCAAAGGGGTTATTATATTAGAATTATTTACTTTTAAGACGAGAATAATCAATTCTTTCTTTCATTTTTTCTTTAGATGAGAAAAGGTCTTTGTACTGAAGTAGGACCGTATTCTAATTTTTTTTCAAAAATCAAACCCAAAATATTTCTTCCTTCCATCATTATAATTTTAATTGAAATACATAAAATGAAAACGTTTTAACCACTTCACCTACTAATAGCTCATGACTTAAGATACGTACACGAACATATCAATTAGCAATGTCATAACAGCTTATCAGCATCCATCCAATATTATTATCTCCAACAACAATTCCCACCCCTTCCCTTCTAATTACCGTCCTCATTAATTATCATCATCTGACATCCGTCAATTCCCGTATCGTGTGTCAGCGGGCCCGCGCCAGCACTTAGGCGTCAAGTTGCATCGCCTGCCCCATCCAATCCACCGAAACGTCAGCTACTCCACATTTATTTAATTTGTACTCCATTGCGCGGCGACAAGTACTTCCATATATTTTAATTGGAATAAAACGAAGCTTGGATGACGACATTTTTGGGGGAAATATTGCCGACGGCAATTTGTCTGCTGTAAGAGCTTTAAGTAATGATAACGGGTGATAATTTAGAAGTAAACGTAAATACTTTGGTGGTACTTTGAAAAAATACTTACTTTTTTAGCGTTTTGGGATGTTTTACAAGTGCATCTAGTAACTTAGACCCTGGTTACTATTTTTAAAGACTAGCTAATCTTTCTTTTTAAAATATTAGTAAAATTGTAGTAAATTGCACGGAAATAATTATAAACTTTAATATTTACTTACGTCGAGATTTCTGAAATATTTATAGATCTTTGAACTTGTCTCAAGAATCGGAAACTTTTTTTAGAAATTTCCTATCTTTTCAAATAAAGATGTTTATGATTTTTATTATTTAACACCAAATAGGACTTCAATTCAAAATCCGTTATTAAACCACCTTAAAAGGATTCCCTTTCATTCGAACAGCGTCAGAACCATAATCCGCAATGTTCATCCATCCCACAGTTCCTACCTACACATTCTCTATAAACTCATATCAATAAACTTTTAGTATTATTAAGTATTAGAGAACGTCTCAAGTCTCACTTATAAAGTACTAGGTTCGAGCTAGTGCTGTCCCATTGGGTGTTTAGTGACGTAGTTAGAATATAAAGTGATGGCTATGTTGCGCTATAATGTTGCGTTGTATGGCGCTGCGGAGATCGTTTCCACACGCGTGCTTCTAGTTACAGCCCTATAAAATTGAGCTCGATGCAATGTAGAGGTTGCTACAGTTTAGAAAATTAGAATAATTTCTGTTCGTTGGTAGCTGCTGTTCGAGGGTTCACCGGTGTTTTTTTTCTCTCTTACAAATAATTTGATTCTGTTGTTGACATATATGGATCTATTTTTAGTTTTTCCCTCGGATAATTGGCACGTTTGCATAAACAGATGTATTTCTTTGAAAAATATTCTATACCAGTAACCGTAAACAAATACAGTTTTAATAGAAAATGTAGTCTGTTAATTATACCTAAATAATTATATTTCTGTTGACTTTCTTTTCGTAGTTAATAACTTTTTTGATAACCACAAAAATTTGTGCTGTGCTGTGGGTTCCTATTGAAAAGTATTATGCTAAGTAGTAAAGTCGTGTCGCTTGTCGCAATACAGTGTGCAGCTGCTAACTTATTTATCCTGCGCTTATCAAAATGTATTTTAATATCCACGTCTTTCTTATGTCCATAAATAATTCCCCATTTCTCTTTAGATCGTAAGGGCGTGGTAAAGTCTACCTCGCGTCAAGGTACTTATTAGTGCTCAATTGGTCGGAATAGCGCACTACGGCAGAGTGGAGGTATAAAGTGCGCCTATCTTTACTGGCTCGGACTGCTCGGCTGTTTAGTGCCTGAACCTCGAAGGTGGTTCCGACACGAGCATAAACATTTTCTGAAAAAAAAAAGAAACAATCAATGAAATTAAAGCTTTAGTTTCTTATAATCACCTAAATTATTCTGATAGCTTGCGTTGTCATCTAGTAGGGAGTATGCCAATGTTGTCCTCAGTTGTAATCTAGCAGGCTTTCGATCATGCCAAGGTGTACGGGCAGCTTGTGAACTACGAACTAAGAGAAGGTAGAAGAATGTCTGGAAACCTAAGCAAATTGTATAGAAATCTAAACTTCCCTAATGGGCAAAATAATAAGTTGAATTACGGCTTATAACATACTGGCGGTTTCACTCGCGTCGGTTACTGCTTTGCTCGCGAAAATCATAACTAAACAAACAAATAAACTTTTTAGCTTTATAATAGTAGTACAGGCTACAGATTATTATTATTTATTTATGACTACTTAAAGACTTAGAGTTCCATACACTTAAAAATAACGTAATAACGTACAGCAAATTACCCATTCGTGAATAATGTACGACTAAGAAGATAGAAGCTTTTTGAGTATTTTCTTATTAAACATAGCCAAACTATTGTTAAAAATATCAATATCTCCAAATTGTTCGTTATATGATTATGAGGGAAAAAACAGTCTCAATAAGTATTAAATTAAAAACCATAATATTTTCCTTCCCAGTCCGACAGGGCTTTGACACTCTTGCGTTAACCGGTCGCATGCGCAACACAACATCTACGTGTGACTCGGTGTGACCAATAACACGCCTGATAAAGTCCTCTAATACTGTCCGGCGATGCAGCGCGGGATGTTTTTAATTTTGTGACCGCGCCGAGCGATTTGCGACAACATTCGTAAAGAGCAGCTCAAGTTGTGCGCCTTTAGCGGGTGAATACATTTTCATTAAATTGAAAATGAGAATATTAATACAATTTTTAATGACCAAGGACTCCGTGGATTCTTTCCATTGGTCATTATTTAGCGCTACATCTTGCCTATTTTTAAGAAAAGGTTCCAGTTCGTCCCACATTCTTTGTGGTTTACCGTGTCCAATATTGCCATTTTGAGACACCATGTTAGATTTCTACAATTTTGGTTGTAGTTTTATCGAAGTTTAGGAATCCTATATTAATTTTATCTTTTTAAACTCTAATACTGGCAAGGGTTAGGGAATCAGACCTGAATTTGATCATCAATCATGTTTTTAGAAAGTTCCATACTTTCGAAATCATTATACTTTAGTCGTAAAACTAGTAACCAAACAGCCTACACGCACTTAGGTGTCATCTAATAATTGGTACATAATAAATAATTTATTTGCGATTGGACCTTCAAACTTGGTAAATAAAGTAATAACTAATAGTGTTTGTGGAGTGTTATTTATTAACTCGAGTATCTTCAACGCCGTACAAAATCCGTTTGTTTAAAAAAAACGCCAGTAAAGGCAAACTCTTAAGTTTACGAGTTATAATTAAGTTGAATAAATGAGTATACCTTAGTACTACCTATCTACATTTTATCAACGTTGCTTAACGGCTGCCTTCTTTATAACTAGTGACTGCTTAGCATATAAACGCGTCGCCTTTACTTTACACCACAACACAAAACAGCCTTTTTTTCCTTTTTACCCTGTAATACTATATCCAATCGTAAACTTCAAGATAAAATACTGCGGGATACGATAAAACCACAGCACCTTGGCACACGGCCCACTCTTATCACAAAGAGATAAAGTTCTCAATCGCTACTTTTAGTTTGTATGTAAGTTGGTTGCGAACAGTGTGAAATTGACTGTAGGCTATTGAATTTGAGTGTTTATTCGGAGTTGTGTATACGAGAATATAGTAATTTGTTATTGGTAATGCGATATTTAGCTGGTTTGACCGGCACTCACTATATAAATGTTGTCTAGTTTATGACAATTGTTTTCATGTGGGTGTGATGCAGCAAGCTTATGATTATGGTTATGTGTTTTATCGAACGCTATTTAATTAAAGAAATAGCAATATTTGCTGTTTCTTTGGCATATGACGAGGTTGCTAAATTGACTTAAACAAGATTGTAGTGACAAAAGCAACATAATCCTGTATAGGAATGACTCGTAAGCAGAAGTGGTGAACCAGTGTGGGTTCACCACTTGTGTGATGTTTGTTAGGATTAGAAGTCTGTCTTAAAACTTTGTTTTGAAACTAGATCGACTTATATATAAGCTGAAACTAATTAACTACAGGTCTAGATATTATGGCTAATAGGCTATCCACAAATCATCGACCCAAAATATGAATTAAATGTTTTGTAAGGAGCCGCAATATAACATTGCGGCTCTAATATAACTTTATATTTATGAAAAGTACAATATCTGAAAACTAACATCGTTAGTAACAAGTAGCCTACGTCCTTTTTCAAGTTTCAATCTATCTACAAATTTCATCAAAATCAATTCCATGATTCAGCCATGAAGCGCAACATAGAAGTAGACAGACATACAGAGTTCATTTCACATGTATAATGACCCCGCATATTTAGCCAGCTCCATTTAATTTAAAACAACGATTTGTGCGAAAGCTAAACAGACACGAAAAATTGAACAAAAGCTTACGCCTCTTCATACAAAATTGCTGTTTTCGATGGACATAGCTGAATAAGTGTGCGTAATCCCTAACAGATATACACAATAATACAAATAGTTCAGGATATAAGAAAAAACAAATGGACTTTCTTTTGAAACTATTCTAGAGGGAATTGTAAACATTATTTGAAGTGTAGTTCTGTATCGATTGCGACACCAGCACAAGTTGTAAGACTTACTGACGGCTAGAGGCGAGCTTGCCTAACTTATAGGTACAACTCTATTTCGACGACTGTAAGTTTCTGCTAACTTTTTAACGGTTTACGATCGATTGAGCACAGGGCTATTACTTATCGACTTAGGGAGCCTTAAGTTCTTGATATTTAGTGTAGAAAACTCTCTTTCTAAAAGTCATACATTTTAAGAATGGTTGTGAGATTTTATATGCATCTAAGGATAGCAGCGTAGTAAATCCCTAGTGGGGCCATACCCTTAGGCCGCAGTTTCGTTTAACTGGGTACATGCATTTCCCGGTCACACACAATACCTTTTGTTACCAATTGAACAATCAAATAAACAGTCCAAATATTTAGCTGTTCTAGAAATTCTTTGTCTAAGAAAAAGCGTTGCATCTCCATCATTTGCGCTCGCCGAGCCATAGTGAACGGAAATGAGGTGTGCTTCCGGCAGAGGCTGGCTTCCGGCCGACCGCTTCCGGTCGCGCTGAACCTAATGCTTTATTTGTACAACTTCCATGTAAAGTAATGCGCAACGAAGCCTATTGTTGTGAGGGGGAAGCTGGGAGGTGCGAGAGCTTAGGCCAGGCTATAGTGTTATTAGGAAAACCTAGGCACGGCACGGAACTTTCGTTCAAGATTAGCTTGTCTGAAATGCTGCGTAGTATGTTAGTCCGTAATAGTCAGCGGTAGTATATTATGTCATAAAAGTGTTTTGAGATATTGTAGGTCATTCAAATTTGAACTGATACAACTGTTTGAAGAGAAAATAACAGCAGAATACGCTCAATGCCGGTAATATTTGAACAGGCAAGGGCCACATTGTAATAAAATGAGACATTGGCGGGACACACTTGTAAAGGAGAAATGATATAAGAATAAGGGGAAAATCATAACAAAATAAACGAAGACTTCCATTTACAAAACAGTCGCGGGCCGCATTGCCTCTATTTTATTCACCTTTTTAATTTTTCTTAAGCTTCTCATTTTTTGCCAATGTGTTTTAAGCGATGAGGAGAAAAAATCGCACAGTTCCCAAAATTAAATAAACACATGGACTGTGAGTTCACAATTGTAAACCCGTGCACATAAGTATCGTTTGGCGCCGTACATCTAGTTGGTTACCGTTATTTTTCACACAAACTTACGCACACCCCGGCCGAGGATGTTCACACAAATCACCGATCGCCTACAAATTGAGGGGTGATCCAGGGGGCATTGGTGATTCTTTAAAGGGTTGAGAGTTCATTGTCCTTACTTTATGTGAATTCTACGGACACGGCAACAAACGAAACAATTGTCTTTCTACACATATTTAAATATTGCTTCAAATATAGTACGAAAATTATTTTTGAACCTTTCAAGTTTAAGATTTTTACTAGACATTA
Organism: Athetis lepigone; assembly: GCA_033675125.1. Taxonomy (NCBI): domain Eukaryota; kingdom Metazoa; phylum Arthropoda; class Insecta; order Lepidoptera; family Noctuidae; genus Athetis; species Athetis lepigone. The sequence goes on along the minus strand of CM066215.1, from coordinate 18,969,043 downwards.
ATAATAATAATAACAAATAAATAATAAATATTTTTTTTATATTTTCAAATGTTATTTTTTATATTAATATTTAAAAATGTAATTTATATGTATGTTTAAAGAATAAATGGAATAATAATAATGTTTTTTTATAAATTAATGTTTAAAAATGTATTTTTTAAATGAATAAGGAGAATAATAATAATCATTTATTTATTTCTCCTCACAATGTTTTGTTTACAGCTAAAACGGTACAATTACTCAGTCTAGTATGTATTACATATGTGAGGAGCTGGTGTCCGTTTAACATTAAAAGTTATAGCCCCATTTCCTTAACTATGTTAGGCTTGCTTCCAGTCCTAACCTGATTCCTTTTTAGTGGAGCGACGCTGTATCAGACCTCCACGACTCAGTTACTGGATAAAACAATACCAAGGGGTACTGAGTTCCCCAGTAACTGGTAAGAGTGATTTTCAGACTATCTATAACGAAAATGGTTGTTAAAAATGATCGGAAACTATCTTGTAACATTCTTGAAATGATAGAGACATAATACAGTTTGAGAAGGCGGCTTCCAATTGAAATGCATCTGAGAAGCCTTTGCATAAAATATGAGTAAAGTTTAGCTTGTAAAGATGGTGGGTAGTCAATAAGTTAGGAGTTGAGTAAGTTAGTATATGCTATAGGTCTGTCTGCTGGTCTTAGGAGACCTATTGGACTAAACTTCTCAACTATTGGAAAAGTCAAGAATCACTAACTTGTTCTGACCGAAATGGACCTAAATAATAAAACTGTTCGCGAGACTTGCTTTCAACCCCAATATTTATTTCAACCGTAGATTTATTCATGGCAGATTATTCAAAGCCTACAGTAGTTTTTCTTTTTAGGTTAATAAGATAAGAAAACTGTAGAAAGATATGCACAAAAAGAAAGAGAAACAGTTTTTGCGCATAGTGAACTACAAACATTAAAACAAATATACTAGTAACCTTAAGCTAAAAAAGGTTAGTAGCGTCACTCACTACCGACGAAACGGCTAGCGCTCAGCATAATGCCGTGGCCTGGGTACGTATCAAAATCCCGAATTTTAAAAGACCGAATTTTAAAATACCGATGGACGACATCCCGATAATTGAAACGCCGAATGATTGTTTGGTCGAAAGTTTTAAATCCCGAAAGTTCATTTGCCCGAAAGTTTAAAATCCCGAAGTACAAAAACGACCCCGCCATCCCCATCGTGGTTATTTTTTATAAACCAACCAGAAGTAGGAGCCCCGCGAAGCGGGGCTCCGTCGACCTGCCACCCTCAACTATTGTTACCAGAAGAAACGACGCAATCTGGAGTTTAGGGCACCCCGACTGGGTGGGGTCGTGTGAGCGAGCGAAGCGAGCGAATAGACCCCGCCATCCCCTTCGTGGTTATTTTTTTATAAACCACCCAGCGGGGCTTCGTCGACCAAGCCCACCCTCGACCATGCATTGAATATTTTAAGGTTTAGTTAAGTACCATTTGAGTTAGGCTAGAACTGTGCCCCTTAAATTTCATTCCCCTTAGATTTCATCCATCGGTATTTCGTCCATTCGGGATTTCGTCCTTTCGGGCATTTGAACATCGGTATTTTGTGTTTCGATATAACGACTATCGGCATTTAAACTTTCAATATTTTGAATTTCGGTGTTTTAGACGTCGGTATTTCAATCATAGGTATTACGAACTTTCGGGATTTTGATACGTATCCCGTGGCCTATACACAGGCTCGAGTCCACGACGCTTGTTTTTAGCACTAGCCATCAACGTGTACAAAAATGTCTTATAGAATTCCTTATAGCAACTAACATAATATTGACATCCATGCTTCTCATAGCTCCTTTGTGTAGAAAAGAAGAAATAATTTCCTACGTATTCGTATCAATGATTTCCCTCACAAATAAAGGGCAATATTTCGTCCGCGTCAGTTGCGTTTAGTTAGAGAGGAATGATAGAGAGGGATAAAGGATTTGCCGGCGGCTGAGGAATACAGCTCATTAATACAGGTGCCAGCCGAGGGCGACCAGCGCCATAGATTAGACGGTACTGTTTAATGCAGACTGGTCGGCGAGTTAGGTTGCGTGAGTCAAGGGACAGTGTTTAGTGGTTAGGTACTTTACAGGCACTCAATACTGGTAAAGGTAAAACCATTACCAAACCCGGGCCATAGTGCTGACTCCCACAACCCGCAGTATTGCGTTATGGCAAACCTTTGGTTAAAAAAGTATAGAATAGAAAAGACATACCTGTGCAACCTACGGAACATTTCTGCGCAATTTCATGCCATGTCTGTTTCTTCTTTTATAGATAAAAGGCATTAAATAAAATAAAAATAAATAAATAAATATCCTGGGACATCTTACACACGGCCATCTGATCCATTGACCATTGACTAGACTTAAAGAATAATGTAATAAATAAATAAAAATATAGTGTCGCCTCTGCCACGTAGCTACTCTGCGCTAGTCTCGAGGTATCAATCAAGATCGGCGCGGGTCACGTACGAGGTCGGCGTGTGCCGACTACCGGCTGCGGCCGGACTTTCAGGTCCAGTTGTAAATGTTTCCAGACAAAACATTTTGCTATATTGCTATAAGGAGAAAATTTCTTTAAAGTAGTCCACAAATTATTATACCTACTTTTTTCCTGACTGGCACTTCACACGGCATAAGCTTAAATTATTTGGCTACTTGGAATATCCTATCCGAAATAACAGACATATCGCGGACATAGATGTGGGCAAAAATATTAACCCTCCGACGACCAAGGACAGCCGGCTGTCGGGCTGCTCTTGTCTTTCTATTGTGTCACGAATCACGTGTGTTCGAAGGTTCAAAACAAGCTTATTAGATACTTACTAGCTGGTCCGTGCCCACTTCGTTGGGCGCCATACATTTTAACTTAAAACTCGAAAACATGCGCTTTCCCAGACATAAGACTGAGCTAGATCGATTTCTCGTCCCCGAAAACCCCCACATATCAAGTTTCAGCGAAATCGTTAGGGTCGTTTCCGAGATCACATGCTTTTTCAAGCAATTAGCGCCATCTGCTGATTTGTGAATCTAAACCATCCAGGTCGCCACTCAAACGCATACAGAAAAATTCATTCAAATCGGTCAAGCCGTTTAGGAGGAGTTTAATGACATACACACGCACAGCAGAATTATATATATAAAGATATGCCATATCCACAACAGACGATCGGAGCGCGGTGTATCGTCTGTTGAGGATCCGGCTTTTCGCCTTTTGCAAATCCACCTCACACGTATTATTATCAAAACACTGCCCGATTACTCCATCACACTGCTGTTTAAAGCTTCATCAGCAAATCGCTATAAATCTGCTGACCATGTACGAGAAAGAGAGAGCATATGAGACAGTTTTATTATAACTGCAGTAAGCGAAGTGCTCGTAAAGTCGTCGCATAACAATATCCGCCAGATCCGCTTCCGACCTTCTGCTACGAGAGATCGTTGAGGAGTTCAAGTGGAGTACGTGTACTTACAAACACACAACATCATCTTTAGCTATATTGAGATTTTCCCGATTCCCCGATTTTCCAATTTTGTCAAGAACTTACAGTGGTACAGGTAGTAAGCTCCAAAAAGTTTGTTTTCGAATATTTTCTTTAATTGCGAGATAAATAGACGTTGCATAGCACGCACTTTGGCTTAGCCATGTTCCGTCTCTATCGTGCACTTGAGGTTTGGCAGTTGTGTAACGGTGACAGGTATAGTGCTTAGCCAATACGTGCTGAGTAACGTCTATTTATCTCGCCTTAAGGCTACCTTTCCTGTCTATTTTAATATGGACATTAATGTTTTTCATCAATACATGCGGCAATCCAGTACTACTCGCATATAAACTTCATAATACCGAATAGAACAAAACTGGAAACCCCCTAGCAGACAGACCACGTACAACCAACTTCGTACAAAAACGCTGCGATTGCAATAAACACGTCCCAATCTCCCGCCTTACCTTACCATCTCCTGCACATTTCCTGCACGATGAATGGCAGTCCTGGTGTTATCAGCACCGCCCGGCGCGCTAACTGCGCTGTCTGGGGGAGCGGGGGGGCTCGAGCTTCATCGGACACGCACGCCATCGCGTGTTTGCGGCGTAATTAGTAACTCATTTTGTTTTATGTGTGGTTTCTTGGATTTATAAGCACATTTTTAGTAAAGTTTTTCAGACGAATTATCTTCTGAATTTGTCTTTTTTTTTATTGTGAAAATCTTGCCGCACTAGTTCTGAACAATTCAACTCCAAGAATCAATGTGGAAGAACCAGAAAAGCGCCTAGCAATGAAGTTTGACGAGTCCCGGAAAAACAATTGAACGGGTCAGACACCGCAACGAAATTAATTAAAAAATAACAGCGGAGGAGTAAGACAAAACATATTGTCCTAAATAAGGAAGAAAAATTGAACCCAAATTCGCCTTTAGCGTCTCCCTTCAGTTCTCGAAGCTACATCATATTGACAGTCCTTTCAGGAGAACGTGAAATGCACCGGTAAGTAGTAAGTAAGTAGGGTCGCTCGCGGCTGACGCGGGTCGCCGTGATTAGGGCCGACGCGGGTCGCCGGCTGACAACCCGGCTCGATGGGATTACATGCTAATGCCGATTACTTTCACGAGAATATCTATGTGATAGACTAAAGGCTTAACTATTGTGAAACTGTGTTTAATATCTTGATATGGTTTTGACTTTTATTTGTATTGTATATATCATTCTCCAGATCTTTCATTTGTTATGCTAGCGTAAATCTGCCAAGAATATCAAAGTTTCAAACAAAACAAAGAGGAATAATTTTGTTGTATCGTTGTAATACAATATTAATTTTGGCAGAGCTCGTAATGTGTAAAGCTTTCAGCCAGGTAATGTTTCAAAACAGGAAAATCTTTCATTTCAATGTAACATCACGGCGCTGTACCACATAAAACATATTCATCACAAAGTACTACGGAAAAAACTTCATCTACAGTCGAACACAAAAGTGTAACAAATAATAAAAGTACAGTACATTAAAGTATCTTTTGCGAGCGTTTCGTCCCGGGCATGGTAATGCGGGTATTATCCGGTCGGCGCCGGAATTTACCGGCCACCTGTAACCGGCCTCTCGGTTGCCGGTGAAATTTTCATAGCCCTCGAGGCACGGAGGACTTGCGTCGAGTGTTTGTGCATTTTTTAGCGGTTCCCAACGTACTCGCAACGTTTTTGTTTTGTTCAAACTGTTAGTACTTCTTGTTCCAAGATAAGTTTTGTTGGTTATAAGACTCCTGATATTTCCCTCAGAAATGTAAATGGTTCGGTCTTATTTACATATTTTTATCTTCAATTTTCTTTTGGAACGTCAAATATTAAGTGTCCTTAAAGAAATGATGAAAGTTTTAAAAGTTTTTCAGAGAGAAAATCTCGAGCGAGATAAATGGGGTGTCTGAGAAGTCGGTGCCTCCGGATCTCTGACAGTTAACTTGACGCAACTATTCGCAAACTTCTTCACTTCTGAGGAACACGTTCTATTCCATTACTTCGGGCGCCGCTATAGCGTAAGTTGGCATGCTAGCTGCATTCGTACTTACTTTAAACTTTTTGGGTCTATAAAGACGATTTGTCGGTAGAGGCGTTTATTAACTGTGAAAGGAAATAATAAAGTCAAATGTCTTTAGCCTTCTTGCCTAACAACGCTTGTACCTTTACTCACTGATAGCGTATTACTGAATCCTTATTTACCACATTTCCCAACCAGTCTCCAAAGTCACGAATAACCACATCACAATGCCCTAAAAAGCTGATTATACTCCCAAAAAAGCCAATGAACAATAGTTTCGACCCACAGGTGGCCCCTAAACACACGGCCGGGTAATGCGAACCGTTCCGGATAATAAAACCATTCGCACGCGCCCGCCGGTTGATCCGGATCTCAGGTGAAATGGCCGCGTTATACACGGCTGATGGGCCACGCTTATAAAATGGAGCTGGAAGTAATAATAATTACCGAAATGGAGGATAAACAGAAACTTGGGCTAAAGAAATACTTTATTAACTCGAAAAATGGTAGTCATTACAAGGCAAAGTAGCTTGTGCTCGCTACTTCAAGTCCGAGTGTATATTAGAGCCAATCCTAAATTACTAACTAGCCTATGTCCTTCTGCTGTTTATGTCTACACCATTTGTTCAACGGTTTCATAGTAAAAATGAAACAAACAAATAGAGTTTCTCATTCAATATTAATATGAATTAATAGAATCACCGGTTAACGCTGACACGCTTAGTGTTGATGACCAAAACCCATCACAAAAGTAACGAAACCATAATACTCATATTAATTCATTTTAGTTCACATTTTATAACTAGATGGCGTAGTCGCGATTTAGTGCAAGCTATGGTTTCGTTACAACGACTTACATAAGACTGTATTTTTTTATCGTATGAAATGTCATCGGAACAGATCAAATATATGAACCAGCAGTTCAAGCTATTAATAAGAGGTTTTATTCAATTTCAACCCTATTAGTAGCTACATTAGGTCATCGATTACTTAGGTAAACATTTTGGTCCTTCGAGCCGGATATCAGACCCGGAACAGTCTGACTTTTTGGTGTTTGGCGGTGCCAGCTGTGGACCGCACCCCAAGTACTCGCAGTGGATTGCTGCGGCTAAGTACTGGGTATAGTTCAACGGGACGCCACAGAGAGCGCTACCCGTAGTTCAAGAATATCCTCGAGCTGAAGAGACAGGTTCGTTCAGCAAGGTGGACGAGGCCGGCGATAGCAGCCAGGAATTCAAGTTCAAAGTGACGCCACAGGAGGCGCCACTAGTACCTACCAGTTCAACCTACGTGTATGTGTGAGTGAAGTGCAATTGTGAGTACAATTTAATTTGTGCGCTCTCTGAGAAAATATTTCGCTACATTATCATAGAACATAGGTGGAGAAAACATAAAACGATATTTTTAACAGATAATATTTGAAAAGAGTGTCTTTAGTAGCTTTGTTTACCAATAGCCTATTGGGTAGAAGTAATGTACCCTATGGTCATAAAAATCTATAGCGATATTGAGATTTAAATGCTCATAAAATTTTATTGTTGTCCACACCCGAATTGAGTAGATGACACCATCAATCAATTGACTTATAAGTACTTTTTATGAGTTGTTAATACTTGTGCCCAATAGGTTCTGCGTGGCAATAGCAACAATAAGTTCACTTTCATATGTCAAATAAATTGACACAAGTATTACTGGTTTCACAGCTACTTGAAATTAATTTTTACCTTGTATTGTAAGTGTTTTGTTACGGATAATCAGAAGCCAAATGTCTGACAATCAATAAATTTGTTACCTAGTTACTGGGTTTTAGGAGTCCGATAGGCAGTCGTTCCGAGTAAAACACTGGTATCCAGCAGCACCCGGTTAGACTGAAAGCCGACCCTTACATAGTTGGGAAAGACGAGGGAAATGAAAGTATTAAATTTTGATTTGGGTTTTCGACTAAAATACAGTGTTTTTTTTTAACATTTAGCTTTTAATATTTTGTTTGTGCTACCCTATCCAAATTAACTTGCCTGGTCTCATCTCTAACTATTTGAGATTTTTTTACCTAAATTACCACATAACAAGTTTCCGCGCGACTGTACGAAACATCTTCAACATCCGCAGGTAAGTCGTTCACACGCCGCGCGATGTTTTATTGAATGTAAGCAAGCGGTGCGATGCATGCCCCTAAATATGTTATGTCAAGACTCAAGACTTACATTATGATGTGTTTTGTGTGCAGTATCTTGTTTCGTTTCAAATTACTGATATTGGTGCCGATTCCCTTGGTCACAAACTAGACTAATTTTAAGTTAAATGCATCTTTCTCTTTTCTTTTCTTAAAGAAAAGGACAGAAGATACAATTTAGTTTAATCCTGTCAAATTAGACAGCGCCGGAAGAAAATTGACGTATATTTAGACGCCATGTTTTTAAAACGCGTCTAAATTATCTATGGAGTGTCTAAATTTGACAGGACTTAACTAATATTTTATCTTCTGTCCTTTTCTTGATTAAATGAAAAGAGAAAGATGCACTTAACTTAAATTTACGTTAGTTTGTGAACAAGAGAATCGGCACCATTTTTTATCTTGGTTCATCTCCCTAGCTCTTTCCAAACTACGTTTCAATTGGGGTCGACTTTCCAATCTAACTAGGTCCAGCTGAATACCAGAATTTTCCATGGATGGAACGTCTGTCAGAGCTCCACAACTCAGTTACTGGAAAACACTAAGTAATTCACTCCTTGGTTAGATTCATTGTCAGACTTACTGGTTTCTGACTACCGTAACGACCGACCAAAGAACTGACCGGAAGAGATATATTTTCCGATGCACAACTTGTCAGCGACGTCCTAGATAAATTTAGAAAGTGATTAATGATGAAAATGAAATGATAAGTCACCTAGCTCGGTTTCGAACCGCAGCCAATGAGACATGAAAAAATGTAAAACGGCTTTTGTTGCTGATCACAACCCTATACCTGGTGTATTACCTATTTAATGAGTACTTAAGCCTAAACGCTTGCCTAAAGGGCCCAATAACTCACTTGTAAGTGCATCCGTGCTAACTCACTACCAGCTCATCATCTACTCATAAACTCATCCACTTTCCATCGAACACCAAAAATGGCGTCATTACCCCTCCCCCGCACTTTCCCTGTTCCCCTCCCATCCGCACGTGAGCCCAATGGCCTTTATGACTTTATCATGAGCCGGGATATTGAGCCGACCTGCCGGGATTTAGTCCGGGACTACTGCCCGGGACTCAGACGTAATCTGCCTTCTAATAATGTTGCGAATATCTCACTTTTTTATTAATTTCGGGTTTAAAAGTTTTACCTCGGGATATTTGACGTTAGATGCGATTTATGGTTGAATTAACTTGGTTAATATCTGTGGGCGTTTTGCGTCTAAATTGTTATTTAAAACTCTCTTTAAATAATAATACTATACTTACGTGCAACTTTTTTTGCTATCTATACAAATTATAGTTTATGTTACAAGTTTTTTCTTTTTCTTGTCTAATTTATACATATTTGTAGTATAATTATTTTAATGTTGAGTTTGAATTCTCGCCCTTTGTATACTGTCCTATGTAAATAAGCCAGACGACCTGTAACTCTGGAATGTCTTAAATTAGTCAGAATTATGTATTCTGTCCCTCAGACATCGGCAGACATTTCTATTTAATTAAGTACCTAATCCCAATACCTGCGTTATGTTATTTTGAGATAAATAAAGATACATGATTTCTTACTTCTAATAATTTAGTCTTTGGTGTATAATGAATATAGAATAGTTGGTTTGGTAAGGTGTCGTGTTACATCTCTTTTGACGTGACAACGTCTTATAAATTGGTTTGCCGGGTGACACTTCAAGAAACTGCGTTACGCTCCGCTCACGTTATGCGCTCACAATGAGAGCGAGTGAGAGGCACGCGTCCCTTCCACTCGGGCATGGTTAGCCCGCCTAAGAGCGAGAGAGACAGACATAAAAAGTGAAAGGCACGCGGATTTCATCCTTCTTCCTACAATACGAATGAATATTCACATTAGAATTATTTTACCACTCAAAGTCGTTGTCACGTAAAACTTTCGCCCGTATACCGACTTTACAGGCAACCAATTTTTTTGAGATGCGAAATCATCAAATGACTCCTCCCGCTATACTGGTGGAGCGGAAGGGACTGTCAGACTTGTACTGACTAAAACCCACCCAAGTTCCTTCTTACCCCCTTCTGTCCGGGACCGCGGTATCTCTTTCGGACAACCCGAAACATTTCAAGACATTCCAGAGGGACAGCACTAAATTACACACAATCAAAGCCATTAATTGGTTCGCTAATTAGGTGACAAACAAAACATTCCTCAAGTATCAAACGGCTACTGTATTTAACATTAGAAGGGTCCCAATATCTGATACAAAAAATAAACTCCTTTGACACCTCCGTCCTGATTAGATGTTAATTGATCGGGAACAAATGGATGTTTGTGTAGGAACGGTATCTTGGAGCCGGTGGCCGGTATCTTAAAGAATTACTGACGGATGCTGAGCGACGCGAGACGATGTCGCGGGTTTGGTTACTGGTATGGGGTGCCAGTGATGGCGGTGCAAGTTATTTTCTTCTGATACTTGTTGGTTTTACGTGTTGGATAAAGAGAATTGTGCTGTGATTGCATCTAAAAAAGTGCTGACAAAAAGACATTAGAAAATAAAAGTATACTCCCTTTTTCGGCTGTTTTTAGCTAATATTGTTTGAGATTATTGAGGTTCCAGATCGGCAAAGCACTATTGTATATTTTCTAAGTTTACTCTAAGACTTGACTAATACCATTCTTCGAAAAGCACGGAAAGCCCTTGGTCCCTGTTGTCATTCATGGACCCCTAACTGTTATGTCAAGTAGTCGGAATCAGAAAGTTTGACAGTTAGTGCAACCAGGGTATCTTGATACTGAGTAGGATTGTGATAAAATAAAATCATAAAATCATATTTATTTTGTAAATAGGTTATAAACATAACACTTTTACACGTCAATATTGTTTTTTTTTTTTTAATTAAGCGAACGATGGGGCCGGTGTTTCGTAGCTGGACTGCTCTGAGAAGAAACATCCGAAACAAACTCAGAGGTCAAAGTCTCTTTTAAAGTCAATACAATCGTATTGGTCAAAAATGTGCGAGAACCATGGAGGTTAGTCTGAGGTACTCTCTAGATGAGAGAAGCACACAGATTTGAGTGGACCTGTCCAGACAGCGCAAGCATTTGTCAGTAATCGTTTAGCTCAACTAAAACCTGTGAGGATCTGATAGCCTGGAAGGGGCCAACAGGGTCACGCCTGCCGGGGTTGCGGAATATTTACAATAGTTACCGTGACCCTGGAACATAAAGGGCAACCGAAGGAACATGAGTGGGTTTTAGTCAGTAAAAGTCTGACACGCCCTCCCGCCGCACCCAGGACGGGAGCAGTCATTTGATGATTTCCCACTCACCAAAAAAAAAAAGGATCTGATAGCTAGTCGCTCCATGTAAAAACTTGGTATTCAGCTGGGTCCGGTTAGACTGAAAACCTGCTCAAACATAGTCAAATAAGATAATTTGGAATAGATACAACAAATAAAACGAATACACAACTTGATCTACCTATGTCCAAACAATAATATAAACAACAATGTTAAAAAAAAGAAAAAACAAAAGACAAACTTAAAACCTCCACCGAGTTGAATCCATAGCATGCAAGAAACATAAATTGATGCGTTCAATCATACAAGACGCGTCGAGATTACCGCGGAGTGTGGAGCAACGCATTAACGCTGTTATCTCCGCGAGGCTAATTAATTAATGCGTCAACTAATATCTGCCAGTGAGGGCACAGGAAAAGTGTTAAACGGTATTGTGACTCGGATCTGTTCTTGAAATAATTACCTACAACCCCACGGTTCGTAAACACGCGAAAGGCTGCCCTCCTACAGTATTTTCAATTCATCAATCTATTGTTAATATTAAAAAATAAGTCGTAGAGAATGAAATAGGAATTGCATTTTTTTAATTATTAAAAGATTCCATAAAAAATCGGAGATAATATTTGATTCTGAAAAATTGCCCCAACCCCAACTGAGACGTATAAAAAGCTTTATTATCAGGATAGAATACTGTTTAATACTTATACTGTGGTAAGGATATGCTAAATTGTTTATTTTTGAGACCGAGATACGTCGCATAATAATAAATGCGCAAGGGTCCACGTAAATGGTTCTTGCTGTTTTATTTATAAAAAGTTGACTCGTTTCACGACATTCTTGAAATTTAATATTCTGTGATTTGCAATAAAAATAATAGGTATATACAATACATAAAAATGTGTCTGTAATTTCAAAGTAACCTGTTACTAAATGCTATATCAAAGTAATAGCTGTCCTGTGGTCTTATTCTCGATATGGCTTATTCTACTTTTCCACACTATGCCTTTAGTTACTGCTTGGTTCCCGCGAGTCATAGCGTTAATTATGTAGCTTAAATGTTTATTATAATCTTTGTGAATATAAATTATACTACCAACTCGTATTGTAAATAACCGTATTGTACTGGTATTGTTTTAGAAAATCATGGTTATTATTATTACCTTTAAAACTGTAGTCACTAAAAGTTTTAAGTTTAATAGCTATCAGTTTTAACGCTTTTGTAAAATATATTTTAATGAAAAATTGTAAAAAAATGCAATACACCATTAATGTCAATAATCCTATGACTCAATCTTGTATAAACCAAACAATTTGAAGTATGAGTAACTTTTTAACTACGACATTAAAATCGCACCACACGAAACTCAAAACGAAACAAAATCAACAATTACTCGTCACAAATCACGCCGACACTTCTGCACCACAACAGATAAATTAGCAGAAGATTAAACGCGCAACAAAATGGCGTCGCGTCGGATATCAAACTCTCGGAACTAATTAGACATCTGTCTGTTTGTCTGTCGCTTTATAATCGCCTGCAGCTTATTATTAGACGTGTTTATTTAAGTCAAACGTATTGGACAGTTTTAGAATTGGATGTGTTTTATTTTCTATTGGCGTAATGGATTTAGTAAAAGAGCTGTGGCTTGGTTGACAGCTGGATGTCTGCCTATTAACAGTTTTTTTTTTTTATAATTTTGAAGGGAGTGTATAAACATTACACAACCATTCGAATTCGTCAATTGTTACATTCTAAATTTTTGTATGACAATGAGCTCTACTCGCTGTCAATGCAGTTTCTTCTACTCAGAAAGAATCACATACTGTCTTATTTATACTTTATCACTTTAAAATTTATATTTTAATCATTTGGAAATCATGAAAATCAGTTATTACCAGTATTTCTTACTTCAAAGTATTTGACATGGCCTTTCACTTGATCTATAAATCATGCAAGCTTAAGTACGCTACGCTGCGAATAGTTTCAAGCGTTCCTCAAACTTATACTTCTATATCTATCTTGTTCGCTCACTATTACGCCACTCTGCTAGGCGTCGACACTAACGCCATTTAGATCATTGTTTATGTGATCAACACTTGACCCTACATTATAGCTTGTTTTTGCTTATCATAGCTCTCCTCTATAAGTCAAAGGAATAAGGTTCACTGTCGCGTGGCATCGGATGTGATAACCAGGTCAAATGTGAAGGACAATTGATTATATGGGACAAGAGTTTAATTTCCAATCATCGTGGCATATTTCTTTATTTAAATGTTGCGGCTTTGAATATTGACACATGAGTACTTATCTTCAGTTAAAGTTTTAACGACCGCGTTTTGAAAGTGTATTGGTAGTTATGTAGCTACTACCTAACTACTTACTAGGAAACTGTGTAAGCACTTCATATTTTTCGTCAAATACCTACATAATATTTAAACTTCTAATAAAAGACTACTCCTTATATTTATAAATGTATGCATTAACTAGTTGTAGTTGCTTCCTTCTTTGGTGATTCTATTAGGTTAGTCTACTAGCTCTTGCCCGTGACTTCGTCCGCGCGTAATTTACCGCGTCTATCTAGTACTCAGTAGTTTCGTTTAGTGTTTTTTCGGAGTTTATAAACAAAATAACACAAAATCTAATGTTACTTTTTTATTTGTTACTTAACCGGGATATATATGTATATAAGGGTAGATCTCCAAAACAGGCGTATTCATGTGATCGCTCTGGTGCTTTTCAGAAATTGATATTTAATGGTAATTATGTATCTCATTAAAAAGAATGATATTTAAATAGTACATTTTTACAATTGGCCTTCAATTTACATAAACAGTTTTGGAAATATTTAAGTTCCAAAAATATTGCGACCAGAGCAATCATAATTGGTGCCAAAGCGATCATAAATGGTGATATCAGTAAAACCAATAATTAAATTTTGATAAAATATTATTTATTAAGCCGTTCTCAATCATATTCAGTGTACATTTAACAAGATTTTGTGTAAGAGAAATGTATTATTTTAGAAAAAAGCCAAGTTATCAGTCCCACATATCAGTCATTGGTAGTACAGCTGTGCCTCGAGCTTTTTTCTTTTGGCAACTCTCTCCTGACTTTACAAGCCATTTTTCGTATATATCTGGATAATTTTTTATCTTGGCCACTCTACGACGCTCAGCCTAATATTTTGAAAACGTTTTTTGATTTAAAATGGGTTTATCCAGCCCGACACGAAAAAAAATGCCTCTGGACATCGACCCATAAATCAGACCATTAGTTTCTGAAAATAGCGTGTGAATAAACTCTTCTGACGGTGGCTTTAGAAGACAACGCTTATTATTTCAGAAGTACCCTAAAAGCAAGTCGATGAAAACGACATCACTCTATCATCATTTTCAAAATTGAGAGGGCAGTCAGCCGGCGGCGCCTCCCAGCCAATATTGAGAACATTTTCATGTTTACACAAGTTTTTGTTCAAAGGAAGCATTGGGGAGATCATGGGGAGATTCACTATTTATTATACTTATGTGTACTGTACAGATTCTGCGAATACTATTTAGACCTGTACATAGCAATACTAAACAGAACATATAAAAAAATATCCAATCTATAACATTTCAATGGGATGTACCTAATACTACTGTACACGTCTAGTCGAGAACTTAATTTGCATTTCCAAACTGTTTGCGATCGTCATGTTTGTTTTAGGTCTAGATCTCCGCTAACTTGATCAGACAACCTATACAAACATCTAATATTTTGACCAAATCTTCGTCCAGTTGTAATTCCCAATCAATTAGTTGAAGCGCAATCAATCGCGGTTGCTAATTATCGGCACGACATGTGCGGTCGGACGGCACGCGGGCCGGCATCGGCACGGCAACGGAGCTGCACTAACTAGCCGAGCCGCTAAAGCAATCAGCAATCAACGCGAACAGGGTTGTACGGCTTGGTAGAACGGCTGGCGATTTATTGGGACAAGTTCAGTGATAGTGCAGTGGGCGTATAAATTGAATAATAGATTAGATAACAAAGGTTTGTTGGGCTATTTACATGATTGAGGTTTAATTTTTTTTTATAAAAAGACTTGTGTGCAACAAGCAAACACTACTAAACAGATTTCACATATTCTTTTGCGAGAGATTTATCTAGGCAGTCAGCAAGTCAGCGATGCCACTTTTTCAGCTAGTACCTTGCATTTTACATGTTCAGGAACAATAAGATACTACAAGACTGTTTTAGCCTTCAAATTATTCACTTCCCCATAAGACCATTGTTATTAACAAATATCTATAGACAAAGTCTAAAAACTTTTTCCAAAAAAAAGATATGGCTTCTCTTCTGCCGGTTGAATTGTGTTGCCTTGCCACCGACTTCCAAAATAGTTATTTTTGAGCTTTTCGTTTTTGAAGTCGGTTATCTTTTTTTTGGAAAAAGTTTTTTATTTTTTACTTTTTAGTTAGAGTCCCAACTACGTTTTAGAGTAACTTTCAAAAAAAAATGTACGTTCTTCTATAAAAAAATTGAAGAGTTCCCTCGATTTCGGCATGATACCATCATCAGATCCTGGACCTGATGACAATGGGACCATTTGGGAAGTCTACCCTTTCAAACTAAAAAAGAATTGTTCAAATCGGTTGGCAAACGACGGAGATATGCGCGAACAAACATAAAAAAAAAACATACAAACATTCGAATTGAGAACCTCCTTTTTTTAGAAGTCGGTTAAAAAAGATCGCGCTGATTGCTTGATCACGTATGTGGCGCTTGCGTTCACCACTACAACTACTACTACGTTAGCCAACTGTGGTCATGGGGACCACAATTGGCTAATTTGTGAGTCTCGGTCTCATTGTCATTGTACTTTGTGCCTTTATCTTTGCCAACTGCACGATTTCGGTTACATTTATAAATAAGTTGTGTAGTTTTAGCGTTCAAATTGTATTTTATTCAGATTTAATAGTAACAAAAACTAAAACTTTACTTATTAAACGATCGACTAACGTGTATTACAATTATGGATTAAAAGCCATCTATTAACATACATTTAATAATCAATACTCAATACCTTACCACTCGCCAAACCACATTTGCTCTACTTAAAAAACCTTGTTCCACTCACGCGGGAGGTGACCACATGACCTGCACACATCATTGACCCAGCCCACATAGCCACAGTGACAAGCAACACTAACAGGGCCAGCTAGCATTCATAATATTTGAGTTAATCTTGAAACGGTCGACACGCCTTAAGTATCGTCTGCTACAAGTGGGACTTCAACTTGATGGTTGTAGTTGGGTTGGTGTGGTACGTGGCGGTTGGTTTATGTACCAGTAACAATTTGTCTACGTCATCAATGTTACTGGTTACCTTTCAAGTATCAAGATTTGTGTGATTTGGTCTTGTATTATAGCCCAGGGTATGGTGTAAATAAAGTGTTGTATTCATTGTTGAGCTTACAGTACCGGGATGTTTAATTTGTGTTCTGGTTACTGTAGTAGCTGATTCAACAGTATATCCTGTAACAATAATGAATGTGTTGTTAGGGCTTGACAGTTTATTTTCTACTGTTGAGTTCAGCGCTTTTCCGACTATTGACATTGTCTTGCGCACACCGCTTCTTTTATAGAAGCAAGGCTTGCTGTGGTTACTAACAAACCTAAAGTAGGAGCCGCTTTCAGAAAAGTTTCTACAGTTATCAGAGCATATATTTTCCATCCAATTGAAATCTCTTTAAACAAGAACTTGAAATAGTTTACTTTTTCAACGACCTTAAAAATGAGGACTATTTAACATCAAAGCAAACACCGACCATGTTTATTAAAATGCACCATTTTGCACCGTCATTCGATTGGTCTGGCCACAATTTACAAAGCTCGCATCATGTCGGTTGCTACATGATATTGGTGCTGGTCAATAATTGTCCACAAATGTTTGTCCGTTCGTCACTTGTTTGTCCTGTTCCACAGAAGTAGCTGCCACTGTTTGACTTTGTTTTTATAACTGTGCTGTGGAATTAGGGTGATGCTGGGAGATTATGTGTAGTCATTTGTAGGATGGGTGGCCTGGGATGATGTACTGTTGATTTCCTAGTATGGTAGAATATATCTGTGGATAGGATAGTCTCTTCTGAGAACGCCTTTTTCAGATACATTCTACCACATTTAAAGTATTTGATGGTACTTCACTCAATCCCGGTTAATAAATTATGTTGAAAATCTGTAACTGGATAATAAAGGATATTTTCGTAAACAAAAATGATATAGAAAGTGCGAGACGTCATACACAACATCTGAGCTTTTTAAACAATACGGTGGTTTCCACCCTTATCAATTGACGTACTTTTTATGAGCTGTCAAAACGCAATTCTCCAATAGATTTCGTATGGCAATGGCATCTTATGACGTCACTAAAATAACAACTCAGTTGACTATCTATTTATTGATTTCAAAGCATATAAAAATCAAATTTTATAGCAAATTAAAAATGAACCGAATTTATTGGGCTGAAATTAATAGAGGTTTTATAGAAATTGTGTCTAACGTTTATTGGTTAATGGTGGAAACTACCCAATTCACTGTTGTCATATTTTGTCACTGCGTCTACAAACAAACTACTACTGTAGTTCAATTATTTCAAAACAAACATTAAAGTTAAACAACACTTCCAGAGCTTTCAACGATGTATTGCTGCACAAACATTGGTGTCAGAGATAAACTATAGCTTTTTAACTTATTTTTAAAGCTCAAGCACCTGACACTAATAGTCAGAGGCTTAAAAACAGTTACGTCTACACTTGTAATACTCTCATACCTATGATTGGGATTCAAAAGTGACATCTAACGTCAATAAATCTTTGAAAACCTGTAATTTTGCACTAAGACAACTTACCATTTCCACTCCTAAAGTCCTAACTAGACAATGACATCACTAAACAAACAATCCAGTGTACTTTGCCCCGCGGCGGCGGCTGGCTCCCACAATTACCCAATAACAGCGTGTCACCGGCAGCAGTGATGGATGAGGATCGATCTCTGCGCCCGCGCCGCGGATGTGCCGTCGCCAGCCGAACTGTGATGAACTGCGCACGGACATGCGCTGCTAATCGGCTCAAGTGGAAATAGGGAAGGGTTAAGCAATCATATGAATGTCAGCCTGAAAACGAAGATTGAGATGATGCATTGCATTTTCAGGTACTAAAGTATTCATCAGCAGACAAAATTAGAAGAGACTTTTGTTAAATGGCTGGATCAAGCGCTTGTTTCAGAAGGCAGTACGACTGGACACGGCCCGCATTGTCAGGAGGTTCCTGTCTCTGGAGCCCTGTTCTCTGTCCTGATACCGGTGGGCTACTTCCTGAAACCAAATGATAATAAATAACGTAATCTTCATATGCTATAGGCTTAAGGCTTTAAAGATCAGAAAACACCAGCAATATCAAAAAGACAAAGTTTAAACGGGAAGGTAAACTTCAGTGTTACCAAGTCAAAATCTGAAATGTTATCCACACACCAAAACCGATAGAAGCTAACACCATCAATAGTGCAGTAAAGACGAAGTTTACGAGCACAAAGCATACATCACTCACGTATTAGAATCACAACACACATACCATTGCAGTTCATTTTCTTCCACAAGCTCAGGAGTCGATAAACCTGTCAAATATAACTGGCCAGTTGCTTGATTAAACAACTAGATCCTCAACTAATGAAACAAAACTCTATGATGCAACCGATATGGTTGAGTTTCATATGGGTGTCGTGCGGTTGTTTTGACGTTTTGATCGTGCTGTATAGGAGTCGAAGGTGTGGAAATAACAAGCGAGCCAATGTTGTATATAAACTGTGGACTCAATCAAAACGTTGGCTTCTGGATCGGGGTGGTGGTCGCAGACCGATGCAGAAATAGATAGGACAAAGGATTAAAATTTCGATAATTTTCGACGTGGCTAAACGCCTTTAAAATTTAGAGTCATATATACACAAAACATGCTGGCTGTACAAGGCTACTCATACATTAATATTTAATCAGTGATTGACTGTCCTAGGACAGTTACAGTCTAGGAGAATCTAACTCAACGTCAATCTTTCCTTCGACGTCTTTTCAAATAAAGGTTTTTTATCTTTGTCTATCAATACTTGCAGAATAGCACCCTATTCTGTAGAAATCACCTTTGGTGAATTTAGGTGGAGTGACGTCCCTTAAGGTGGGCCTTCCCGACTCGCATATCGTCTACGTCGAGCATGGTTTAAAAGCTTGTCGCTTCATCTAAAGCAATCCAATGTGATGTTTGATGCAAAAGTAATGCCAAAAAAGAGAGAAAACTCTGCTAGTTCTATAGAAGTACTTTTTTATATTTTTAATATAGGAGAACATTATGGAGAGTAAAAGTTCACGTAAAATAGCAGATTTTTAGAGGTCTTTACTGGATTACTCTTTCACAAGTTAACGTTTTGATTTCTATAGAAACCTAGGTAATACCCACAAGATATCTGTGTCTCCAAAATATCTGAAGAAAGATGTGTAATAACATCATAATCACGTAAGAGCGGTTGTATGAAAATGTACATCGGGTTGGACGCTCTTAAGCCTAACATAAAGTGAGATGATAGGACATCTCAAACTTACATTCATACATCATGAAACATGTAACAAATTAGACCGAGTGCTTTTTTAACCTTCCAGATATGTAAAACTGGATATCGACATTAGTATATTACACTGTCTAGAACATGTTAAGATTTTAAGCAACAAGCCGCGTCTGCAGATGCTGCGGTCTGCAGTGAAATAGATGTCCGATATGGGAGCGATCTATTTGTGGCGAGCGGACGCGGACGCGGCGCGCCATACGTATGTTTACACGTGGGTTCGATCCCGGCTCCGCGGCTATAGCGATTGTGCAGCTTTGCTTCGAAAAACATAGAGTTCATGATATT
Organism: Athetis lepigone; assembly: GCA_033675125.1. NCBI lineage: Eukaryota > Metazoa > Arthropoda > Insecta > Lepidoptera > Noctuidae > Athetis > Athetis lepigone. The sequence continues at coordinate 18,949,104 of CM066215.1, read as the reverse complement.
TGTCATTTCTGAAGATTGCAGATTAATCGGGACGCACCGATGTAGGTATGTTCGCTTTATATATTTTTAATCCTTTACTTTCTTGGAAAATACATACTTAAGAATACTAAAAAACTGACTAAAAAAAAGGAATATTATTTAAGTTGTTAACTATTCTGTTTATTAATTTAAACGTGCTAATTCCTGGGGTCACAGGTTGAAATGGAAAAATATGATATAATAGCCAGATTTATGACAAAAAGTCAGTATAATAGAATAGAATAGAATAGAATATTTTTATTTAAACTTTTTGGTTACAGTACACCGATAGAAAAATAAAGTGATACATTATGCATTTTTTGCTTACTTTCTAGTACAGTAACTGAATTAAGTTTATAAGAAGCATTAAATAAAGACAAAAAAAATGAGTAAAACTGTTTCACTATTATATTACTTACAAAACTTGCAAAAAAATGATAAATGCCTAATGACGGTATACAATAATAAAATTCTTTACCTTCCGTGCTAGTCAAGACTGTGTTACGGCAAGGTAAGATTCTCGCTCTAGGAATATTAGTCGTAGCGATATGAACATAAGACACTTATTCTATTAACGTATCATTCGTACATTGAACAATAGTAGCCGATGACTAATGACAAGCTTAGCGTAAACAAGTAGTATACGTAAAACCGTTCCAAAGTAAATTCGTGATAATGTTACAGTATTAAGAATTATAAATATATAGATATTATAATTAAAAATGTTGTGTAATATATATGATATGCTTTTTTTTTTTTTTTTTGTTAAGTATATTTATATGTATGTATATATGTGAGATTATCTAATTAAATAAATATTAAGTAAACACATTTTTATAGTGTAATTTATTAGTTCCTTTTATATATTGATATACATATATTTATATAGAAATATAGATATATGGGCTTTTTATTTAATTATTTGAATAAATTTTTCAGTCCTTTCATAATCTAATCTAGTAAGAAACCCATCCAGTGCTTTTTTACAAAGAAATCTTGACATGTCTTTTAGGGGTGTAATTTTACTTATTCGGTTGTATAATAGCGGGGCCAGGAAGTAAGAGAAACACTGTGCAAAAGTAGTTTTACATGCTGGAACGACATATACCTCATGTGTTCTTCTGACAGATGTATTAGCCTGTCTTTTACGTAAATGTTGTCTAAGCACGATGCTGTGTATGAATAATTGGCGAATGCTTAGAACTCCAAACTCTTTGTAGAGTTCAGTCGTCGGATATCTAAATTTCTTGAAATTAATTACCTTTAAGATACACCGCTGCGCCCTTTCTATTTTTATGAGAGTACTTTTCCTTGCACCACCCCAAGCAGAGATGCCATAAGTTAGAATAGATTGACACAGTGTAAAGTAAACAGTTTTATTTGTGTTTACGTCTTTTAAGTTTCTAATTTTTTTGAAAATGGGTATTAGCTTACGTATCCGAGATTTCAAGTTATTGATGTGTTGCATCCAATTTAAATTTTTATCAATTTCAACGCCAAGATATTTAATGGAATTAGTTGCTGAGAGCAGAGGACAATTACAGGTATTAGTATTAGAGCAAACAGAATTATGAACTTTTATGCTAAAATCAGAAGATGGTTGCAAATTATTTTTTATAGTAAAAGTTATATATTTAGTCTTATTTAGATTAATGGTTAGTAAATTGTAATCAAGCCATTTATTAATTTTTTTCAGCCCTTGCTCGGCAGATGATTTGACATTGGTCCATGTTGAATGCTGGAATAAAATTACGGTATCGTCGGCAAAAGTAATCACTTTTGAATCGGGTATTGCAATATTACAGAGGTCATTTAGATAGATTAAAAACAACGTAGGTCCAAGTACGGATCCTTGAGGCACACCGAAATCAACATTTAGTTTAGAACTAAGGATATTATCAAGTTTAACTGTCTGAGTTCTACCTCTCAGATAATCACGAAACAAGTTAAGTTGCATACCTCGAATACCAATGTCTTCTAATTTGCATAGCAGCAGTGGAATCGAGACAGTATCAAAAGCTTTGGCTAAATCTATGAAAATACCAACGCACTTTTTCTTGCAGTCGAGATTTCCGGCTACATGGGTGACTAAATTATCAACCGCATCCGTCGTCGACTTTTTCTTTCTGAAGCCAAACTGGTTTTCAGAAAGAATATTATACTTTTCCAAGTAGCCGATCAATCTTGTATTTATAATTTTTTCAAGAATTTTAGCCATAGTAGGCAAAAGTGATATTGGACGATAATTAGTGATACTATCTCGATCCCCCGCCTTAAACACAGGTATAACAATGGATTCCTTTAATATGTCTGGAAACTTTCCACAAGAGAAGCATAGATTAAATATGTGAGTTAATGGCTTGATTATGAAATTAAGACATTTTTTTATAAACTCAGCTGATATACCGTCCCAACCAGTAGACTTAGTATTTTTTAGAGATGTAACAGTTTTGTAAACTTCTGCCTCGTCTGTGTCCCAAAGCGTAAATGAATTGACAAGGTTGTGTTTGTATTTATTTTTTTGCACTAGATCGTTTTCAGTAAGCTGCAACTTTTGCAAAATATCATTTGATATTTATTATAATATAACGCCATGGAACGAAACAGTAACGAAATACACAAATAAAGGAACACTAATGAAACCAAATAACCACAAAGTACCTCCTACATAAAGTGTAGTAATCAAGCTCTCGTTTTATTACTCTCAGCCGTCTATAAATGCTGAGATAGCAATCACTAATTAACAACTTAACACTTTAAGTTACAGCCAGCGAAACAACCAGTTGCTGAAATGTATATGTATAGCAGCAAAATCTATATTAATATTATAAAGAGGTATCACATGTCTTTGGAGACAACTGTTCCTCAAAAACTTAAGATTAAAAAAAATAGCTCTCCGTAGAGAGACGTGGAAGGAGGGAAAGGAGGCATATTAAGATACTAGCTGTCCCCTGCGGTTCCACCCGCATTTTTCGTTACTGCTCCGCTCCCGTGGGTCGTAGACTCGTAGCGTGATGGCATATAGCCTACATTTCTCGATAAATGGGCTATCTAACACTGAAAGATTTTTTCAAATCGGACCAGTAGTTCCAGAGATTATGCCCTACTTAGAAACTTACAAACCTACAAACTTACAAATTTTACCTCTTTATAATATTAGTATAGATAAAATGGTAAACTGACTGACTGACAGACTGTTAATATATCAACGCACAGCCCAAACCGCTGGTGCTAGAGACATGAAACTTGGGGGATGTGTTCTTTCTGAGAAAAGTAGATAAACTTAAGAAAAGATTTTTGGTCATTCCAACCCTAAAGGAATAAATTAGAAGATGAAAGTTTTGACTATCACGCGGATGTAGCCGCGGGTGAAAGCTATTATAAATGTGATAGTTTGCATGTATTGATGTAAAAACTTCTGAACGAAATGTAATACAACATTACAGTAATATAGCTTATACTGTCAGATTATCAAGGGCTATATAACATCACGCTAAGCCCCACGGGAACAGAGCAGTAGTCAAAAACCTAACATAAGGCGAGCGAAACCGCAGGGTACAGCTAGTTAAATTATACAGTGATGCTAATCCCAACAGATACAAAACAAACCGAACCGAAAACAACCGAACCGAACTGAACTTCCAACATTAAAATGTAAATACATTTTGATATTTTCGCAAGAATTTACGCGCAATAAGATACAAACATAAACTTATTTAGCCATAACATTAAAACGCGAATAGTTGCGCGCACGCATCCGTTGGACGCCACTATACTCTAAATATATTCCTACCCTCGCCACGGCTTCCGTTCTGTAAGAATAACAAACAAACAGACTAAATTAGACTTTATCTTCTAATATATTAAGGACAAAATAAATTGTTAGGAGTTTCTGAATTGATTCCGGAGTCAAAACATTAAGATTAAGAAAAAAATACAGGAATATTTAAATATCATTTGGAAAATAATGTTACTATTACTATCTTGTTGGTATCAAATGATTTTCAACTCTAACTGGACTTTTTACAGTTGAAAATCGAGTAGAAAGTTGGTCAGTTGTTTGTTTTGAAATGAGGTAACGGGTGTCGATGAATGTGTGTTTGTATGCAAAGACATGCGTGCGCGCAGCAAGCTGTCAGAGTGACGCCTAATGTAAATATGACGATACGTGCCACTAACTTAGAATAATGTGTGGTTTTACTTCATCTTGGAGTTCATAAATATGTATACAAAGATTGTACATTTTAATATCCCCATTCATTACTTATATTATTAAATATCGTTATTCATAGTACGCTATCGTTACTTCAATGTTAACATTTAATAAGCTCCGTTATTTCACGATAAATACAAAGCAACATAATCTAGAGTATGCAGAGCCGTGTCCTGGCTGCAACCGCACTGCTGGCGTATAAGAGTTGCCTCCACTTCTTGCCACTTTATTTAAATATTTGCCAAAACGGAAATTGGAAAGCAAGCGTAACCTAACATAGGTTACGCTTAAGCTAACATCCTTACTTATATTATAAATGCGAAAGTAACTCTGTCTGTCTGTCTTTCTGTCTGTCTGTCTGTCTCTTCTTCACGCCTAAACCACTGAACCGATTTGAATGAAATTTGGTACAGATATAGTCTGGGACCCGAGAAAGGACATAGGATAGTTTTCATCCCGGAAATCCCGCGGGAATGGGAATAATTACTCCACGCGGAAGAAGTCGCGGGCAAAAGCTAGTAGGGATATAAAGATGATTTTTCTACTCTATTCTCTTCAATTATATTCTCGACACATCGATAACCAGGCGGCAACCACTTTCTTCAGACAGACCATTCATCTTGTTTGTCACCTATCACATTAGAATTAATGCAATACTTCCTCCGCCGTAGGTACACCACCACGTAAATAAGGACGTGTACACACTGGGCGACCAGCGGACGACAATTGTTCTGACAGTAAGCAAGTGTTAAATGATGGATCGCGCGCCGCCGCGTAAGGACTGGTAATGACTGGCTAACTAGACGTGATTGATGGCAATTGACGACCGACGGCAAAGGGTTTCTCATTGTTTTTAATATTGTAGGTCGGGGGGAAGTGATCTGATGACTTGTGATTTCGTCATGACGACGGGCACTTGGGAAACGACGCAAATTCAAATTAAATTTTATTTACTAATGCCCTTACTAATAATCACTGTGTAAAGTTATGCAATGAATAAAGCCTGTGTAACTATACATTTTTTGACGTATAAACCTGTCATAACTTTATGCAGCGTTTATTAGTAAGGCGCTAATATTATAAATGCGAAAGTAACTCTGTCTGTTACGCTTTCCCGCTAAACCACAGAACTTAGTTTTATAAAATGGCACGAAGATGGCTTGAAGCCCAAGGAATTAGACGGACTACTTTTGAATCCACTAATTTATTTGGTCGGTCGGACGGTCTGAAGGTCGAAGTTTAAAAAGTGGACGTCTACTTGAAAACGTATATATTTAATAAGTAATGATATCGTGTTTAGTTTACTATTCGAAGTTATTAAAAGATATAAGTAGGCTTCTAACTACCAAATAATTCATATGGCATTTACGTAGCTAGTAATAATTGAATAATCATTTTACTATCGACCAATTGACACGGTTTTCCAAGCTTCCATTCCGACTTATTTCTATTATAGTTACTATAGTTATTTGCCAACGTAATAATAGTAGTATATTATGTGATTCATAATATACTCTAAAATCAATGCTTAGTAGATTTCGGCCGATGAGTTTCGTCTACGTCGGAATCCAGTCCCGAGACAGATAGATAGGTCGGTGCGAAGTGTTCTGACGACGGGATTTCATCATGACGATAGGCACATATGAAACAAACAAATTAATGTAAAATTGCCAATACTAATGCTACCTAATGCTAATATACTTTGAATGCGAATAGGTAGAACACTGCGCCTTCTCGGCTAAATCAGGCAATCGATTTTGATGAAATTGGTACGAAGGTAGCTTGGACCCTAGAAAGAACAGAAATTTCTTTTAAAACCACGTCTTTATTTGCATTCGGAATGACTGACAATCACGCAAACCAAATGTAATTTGTGTACATCTACTGGGAAAGGTTAATTTCCTATAATGATATCGTGTTTAGTTTACTGTCCGAGGTAATGATACCTCTAACTAACAATTAATAAACAAGATAATTGAATAGGTATGCGTTTTACTATCGACCATTGACATAGTTTTTACAGGCTTCCATTCCGACTTAAATTTACAAGCACTTATGTATTGTCAAAGCGTCAGAAAGTTGAAGCTAGTTGCTTGTTCCAAAACGTAGATCTCTATGGAGAAGAACAACCAAGAAACTTCATGGACATTTCATTCAATACAAAAACTCCATTCAATTACAAGTACTACAGTTATTTACCAACAGAATATTTTTACAATATACTACATTCATATTATGTGATTCATCATATAATCTAAAATAAATGACATTCTATAATTTACTCTAAGAAATAGAAAGAAACAACACGAATTATAAAAAAGAAAAACTGTAAATGGTGTGCCCATTGACCTAGTAATAACAGGCTTTGTTTCAATACAGCTGGTTCGCAAGGGTTATTGTACATTCGTCATAAAGTAAATTCGTCACATTTTTTAAACTCCATACATTCAAACAAGCCTGCTGAACAAAACTGTGACTTTCTATGAATTTTCCGTAAATCATTTTCTACGATTGATGGAAAAAAAGAAAACAATGTCTTTTTTTCTTTCATTGCGTACATAATGGAAACCTTTAGGGTATCTAAGTATAACATGTAAGAATTTTGTTTTCTCACTCGACCAACAAGCCTGTCAGATGTAAGATGTGGTGCTGCCTTCTCTGTATGACATTTTTCCCCGTAGGACAACAATTATAGGCTGGTATTTTTATTATTAATTATTACGTTAAACATTTCTAAACCAACTAAAACCTTTATTACATGTTACGAATGTTACTACCAAAACCGGATGCTATACTTTAGGATGACCGACAGCTTTTCTTCAAAATTGTGAAAGTGTATTCATGAACACGTTCTACGCAAACAATTTGGTAGCAACATGTTGTACTAACTAGCTTTAACTCCTCGGATCTGATGCTAGGAACGTCGAATTAATGAGGTGGCTATGATTTTATGTCATTCTGAATATTAATTCCATAATTAAATACTATTGTATACTACCCTAGTCTCTACGGAGACCAGCAAAGTATTTAAGGTGTGCACTTTTTTACTTAATGTCATTATAGCCCAATCTGACAAGACTAGGGAGATAACTCTAGTATCGAATTAGGACATGAATGTGATAGATAATTTCAAAAGCTTTCTATCGCGTTGAATATCTTAATACAAATACTCTCTCTATTGCTAAAAATAGTTAAAATATTAAAAAAAACCCCACGACTGATATAATTCCAGCACAGTTTTATTATTTATCGCTTAAAATCACTGCACTATTTTTAAAATAAGCGGATGGCACACTGTAGACACGCGTGGAACGTTTAATCGCGTCAACATGCGACATTTCCCGCCCGATCGCTCGGTATAAATATAATCGCAGATTAAGTTATTAAGCTGTCTTGACGCGCGGCTGTTTACTACATGCCCGCTGTCAGCGCCGAAGTGGCCGTATTCTGGCGGGAATGTATTTTATACTCATATTTAAGCAGAATGTTGGAATAATTGTACATATTCTTCTTCATTGGGCACGCCGTTATAGCGGCGGTAAGACCCCTCTTTGAGGAGTGGCTGGAGAGGCGTCATGGCACTCTCACGTTTCGCTTGACACAGGTCCTCACCGGACATGGTCAGTTCGGGAGGTTCCTGTGTCGGATTCGGGCGGAAGCGACGCCTGGGTGTCACCACTGCAGCAACGGTCGCCTGGAGGACACGGTCGAGCACACAGTGGAGGTGTGCCGCGCATGGGCGGAGCATCGACGTGTCCTCGTAGAGGCGATCGGCGGCGGTGACCTCTCGCGCCCGGCGCTGGTTCAGGCCATGCTTCGGGGCGAGACGGAATGGGATGCCGTCGCCTCCTTCTGCGAAGCAGTTATGCTAGTGAAGGAGGCGGCGGCGCGCGAGAGGCAACGACGAGCCTCTCGCCCCGGACTAAGACCCAGGCGAAGACGTCGAGAGTCGCAAGACGACTACCGGCCACCGTAGGCGCGGTTCTGCGGATGGCGAGCGATGGGTAGCTCGCCGCCCGGCTAGGACCAGGACCGCGTAGACGGCGCGTTTTGTTCCACGCGCGCCTCAAAGAGAAGGAGTCAGCACAGGAAGGGGCCCAACAGGGCCAACGCCTGCCGGGGCTGCGGAATGTTATGTTTATAACAGTTACCGTGACCCTGGAACATAAAAGGCAATCGAAGGAACATGAGTGGGTTTTAGTCAGTAAGAGTCTGACACACCCTCCCGCCGCACCCAGGACGGGAGCAGTCATTGGATGATTTCCCACTCACCAAAAAAATATATATATTCTTCTTCATAGTAATCTTTTCTCACTTAAGAACGAACTTCCTGGCTAATTGACCGACTGTTTAACAACTCAAAAGCGCAAGTAAAAGTTTTGCATTTCAATTTATCATAATAATCTGACTATAATAAAGTCTGCGCTTAAAGTAATCGTGATGATCAATGCTCTTGAATTCTGAAAATAAGAAGAGGCGTTTGTGCTGCACTGTTATTATAATTGTCTTGCGTTAATATTTAATTAATATGAAAATAGGACAGTCTAGATATACCTTATTAACGGGTGAGGAAATTAAAATTATGTATCACCATATAATGACATCGACAGGCACGTACAATAAATTAATTTGCGACAATTCGGATAAATCCAGAATAAGTCCCCAGCATATGAATCACACATACCAACAAAACGATTAGGTGTTTAATTCCGAGCTTAACCCCTGCCTACCCACCCAGGGCACGGCGTGAATATAGTGCGTTATATTAATCACGTCTATTTTTGGACATGCCGCGCCAATTAGTAATGTTCGCGATGATCTCTAAATGAGAACGCGATATATTTTATGTATCAGCATTGAGAACATCTGGAAGACATTAAGAAGCGCTAAAACCATTTTATCCATATTTAATCCATATTCAGTAAATTCATTCAGTTATCCATGCTAATATCATAAATGCAAAAGTAACTGTGTCTGTCTATGTTTGAACTATTCTGGGAGCACGGTAATGAAACGGCCAAGCCATTTAACTCAAGTGTTTGTTTAGGTTGGTAAAGTTAGGGCCTGGCTTGAAGAATAGAAGCTTGCCTTGATTGAAGATCTTGCTTTAACAATATTTTATATGTTAATGTTTGTGGTGAAATCTATTTGTCTCTTTCGTTTTCATGGCTAAACATTCGATTTTAACTTAATTAGGTACAGTAAGCCTGAACCCTTTTTTTTTGGTGAGTGGGAAATCATCAAATGACTGCTCCCGTCCTGGGTGCGGCGGGAAGCCGTGTCAGACTTTTACTGACTAAAACCCACTCATGTTCCTTCGATTGCCCTTTATGTTCCAGGGTCACGGTAACTACACACATCAAAAGTGTCTAGGGATATTTTAATTAAACCTAAACAACTAAAATTCTATTAACTTTTTGTTAAGACACCTACACATTAAAATAAACCTTGTTTAATAGCCTAGCTAATCTGATAATAAACTTTTAGATAAACTTAAATTTAAAAAAAACTTAGAAGAAGAGGAAAAACTCAGACAAAATTTCAATCTAAACTTTATTTTTGAAACATCAAAACCTAAACAAACCAACTATTTTTTTCATACTAATTGTTGAAAACTTAAATTTAATAATCCGTGGATCCACCTAAGACTCTCCTGGCAGATCTGCAGCGGTTCTGTATACTCAAAACAAGGGTGTCAATATCCTCTTGTGGAATACTGTCCCAAATTGCGGTTTCTGAAGCCATGAGGACCAGTTAAAGCGTTATATCCAGGCTTTGGTCACGTTATCGTGTCACGGGGGAAGGGGTGGAACGGCACCGCGGACCTCAACGCATTAAAACACATGTACAGGACCGATTCATAGTATAAGCTGCACGAAGTCAACCAAAGGTAACGGCTATGCAATTGGTTCAAAGGCTACAGAGAGAGTATGGTTTGCTGGAAAGCGGTCAAACTTTGAGAAGACGACTGCATGAAGTCAACCCACGTACTCGTAGGCCACTTCGGGTATCAGCGCTAAGGAGAGGCAATCGATGAAAAAGATAACAATGGGCTATTGCACACGAAAACTGGAACCATTCTCAATGGTCACTTGTGCTTTTCACTGGTGAATCCAGGTTTGGATTTCATCCTGATTCGCGAAGAGTACGCGTTTGGAGAGAACCTGGACGTTGGAGTCGACTGCAGCACCTCCAACAAGTTCATGCATATCAAGGTGGCACGATTATGGTTTGGGCAGGAATTCGTCTCGGCGGTAGAACGGACCTCGTTTGGATACAAGGCAATATGACTGCTCTAAAATACCGAGATGAGGTGCTAGAGCCTGTAATCTTGCCCCACAGACAACAAATGGGACAAAATTTCCAGCTAATGCACGACAATGCCCTTTTTTTTTTTTATTTATATTTATTCAAAATCTGCATTAACAATACAATACATTGAAGTCTGCCAAACTGCATAACAGTTTGTCGGCAGTGTTCTCGTACAACAATTAGTTAACAAATTTTGTTTTAACAATAATAACTATTATAAGTGTGCGTGCAAACAATAGTAATCGTAACATGATTAACAAACAGGAGCAATCTATAACAATATCAGGATCCGACATCTTCCATCCACGGACACTTTCAATGACCATGGATGCACAATGCAAATCCCGTTACAAAGCATCATATTATATTATATTGTAGTCTTTGCAAAGCATCGATTATGGGCACAATGACAGGTAGTGTTTCTTTAATATTTTCTTAAGATGGTGTTTAGATTTAACACACTTTATTAAATTTGGCCCGTCCACATACGGCGCGTATCGTCACAAGTTGGTTACAATAGCATGATATCCAAGCTTTAGACTGGCCTGCACAATCCCCTGACTTAAATCCTATTGAGCATGCCTGGGATAGGCTTCTGAGAAGAGCCCTTAGGAATTTCCCTGAAGATATTGAGGATGAAAACCAGCTTTTCTTGCATCTTAAAAGGACTTGGGACAGTATTCCACAACAGGATATTGACACCTTGTTTTGAGTATGCTGAACCGCTGCAGATGTGTCAGGAGAGTCTTAAGTGGATCCACGGATTATTAATTTTATGTTTTCAACAATTTTTGTAAAAAAAATGTTTTTCTTGTTTAGGTTTTGATGTATCAAAAATAAAGTTAGGATTGAAATTTTGTCTGAGTTTTTCCTCTTCTTCTAAGTTTTTTTTTAAATTTAACTTTATCTAAATGTTTATTATCAGATTAGATAGGCTATTAAACAAGGTTTATTTTAATGTGTAGGTGTCTTAACAAAAAGTTAATAGAATTTTAGTTGTTTAGGTTTAATTAAAATATCCCTAGACACTTTTGATGTGTGTATTATAAAGCCTGAACCCTGACAGTACGTAAGCTACTCCTTAAACGTTCTAACACACGTGATTCGAGACACAATAGAAAGACAATAGCAGCGCGACAGCCGGCTGTCAGTTGGTCGTTGAAAGGTTAATAATTTGCTCCCGCGACAACTGGCACTCATCCGAACAAAGTCCCAAGCAAAAGCAGGAGGTGACACATCTGCGACATCGCAGCTAAAATAAAATCCTAGTGTCATTTTCCCACTCAATTTGACACACCTTAAGAACCCGATCTACCGCTGAACAATATGAGTAAAGCGGCCCACTCGCGCCACTTCCATTGTGTCACAGATTACATGTAACGTCTGCGATTCTTAGCGGATTTGTTCAGACAGACGGAATGACAATCATATAAGAGCTTTATTGTGGTGTGAATGCGACTTAATGCGACGCAAAAAATGTCGTTTGGCGTGTCGGTGTGCGTTTACATTGTAGAGTTATTGTTATGGAGATTATAAAAGTGTGTGTTTTCTACATGATATTTTTATTACAATGATATTTGTAATAATCATCAGATGTAAGACTTACTCTTTAGCAAAGTATTAAAAATAAAACAGTTTCAGAAGGCATAATAAAACTAAATAGATCAATACGCACTTAAGTGTTAATGTGTCATACAAATCAAATCTCCCGGAAATGTTCAGAAATGGAACATTCATGTCGTTGAATAATCCCGGACCGTGTTCAACAAAGGACACAGTCGCCAGTAACAAAGAAACGCAACACAGTAGCGCCCAAGACGCACGTGAATGGGCCGCCCTAATGCGCCAATTGTTTGCCGATACACCGTCATAATGTTGTGACACGACCCGTGGGCCCAGATCGCACTATTATGTGTGAAGGTAGGGCTGACTCACAAGTGTGTCAAATTTAATTTCATTTACTTTGGGAAGTTGTTTCCTTCTAAAAATATCTTAAACCACTTATTGTCAGCCAAGAAATAGATGTTCCCAGAGTTGATCGATTTTACAGGGAAATAGGCGGGAAATTGAACGCGTAATCGTTCATCAGAAAACTGTTTGCCGATTAAATAAAGTCGTTTGAAAGTTGTTATAGCGCAATAAGATTAGAGGGAGATAAAGAACCAGGTTAGTAGGCTACGGGAAGAGACCGGGGTATCTATTCTGCATAATTGAAGGTTTCATCGAACATTACATTTACATAATAAACAAGAAATTATTTTAATTCATTAAGATCAACGGATAATGACTCTATTATTTGTTCGACAGACATTTTTATGTTTTAATTTTGTAAACAATGAAGCATAGCAATAAACATTAAGTAAGTAGGATGAATTTCCATCAACTTGTTAATAAATAAAGTTATAATTGATAAAACAACGAATCCAAAAATCGCCAACCCTGCCTTGACAGTGAAAAGAATAGAATCGGCGCACATTATAGAATTTGTGCATTTAATTGAGTGTGAACGAATGAAAGGAACAATTTGACTCGAATGACGCCCTTCCGCGTCAAATGACGCAGCGGTAACGCTAAAAGCTTAGCGTATTCATTGTGAACAAATTGTCGAAATTCATGATCTCATGTGTGCGTAAAAAGTTCTATTCATGTTCAACCGACAAAAGTGAGGCCAGGAAGATCAAGTTTCTTTACAGAATAGCTACTGTACCTGAAAGTACTTATGGAGTATTGACATTGGTAAAATGGGCGTCAAAATAAGCGATGGAGAATATTAGACGGGCCTGTTGGTCTAGTGGTTAGTGAACCTGACTGCTAAGCCGGAGGTCGTGGGTTCGATTCCCACCCAGGACAAACTTTGTGTGATGAGCATGATTGTTTGTTCTGTGTCTGGGTACTGTAATTTATCTATAATATGTATGTATTTATAAAGTATATAAGTATGTATATCAGTTGTCTGGTTACCATAACACAAGCTCTGCTTAGCTTGGGATCAGATGACCGTGTGTGAGTTGTCCTAAGATATTTATTATTTATTTATTTGCAATACATAAGTTAAGCTGTACTCTGTCTTGATACATGCAAATAACAAAGAGTATGTGCATTGAAACCTCTGCAGAAGTATTATTTTATTATTATTAAGCCTTTTATTTCCACATCTGTTTTACATTTCAAATGTTTGTTAGTTGGGTTAATACAAAATAATAACTTATTAAATAGTGTTAGTAAGGTTAGTTTTGGTCTTGAGATGTGGATCCCTTATAGGTAAAGGCCTCCTCTTTCTCCTTCCAGACATATTTGTTTTTAGCGAGGGTCATCCAATCTTGCCCTTCTTCTCTGACTATATCATCAGATCAACAGTACAGGAATGAGATTGACTGCAGAAGTATACCAGGTTTTTATTGTTTGTTTCAGCTTTTTTAATCTATTGGTTAATGGAATAAAAAAGTTTTGTAAACTGTTCGTTTCGCGCTGGTATCACGACCATTAGAAATTCCAATAACAAACAAGTAATAACAGTTTTATAAATTAACAATAACAATAAAAACAAACGCAACGCAGTCGCTATTCCGAAATAATAATAAAAAAACATATTTCCAACCGTTTTTACTTTCGTAGCCTAATGGGTTTAATTAATTTCCCTCGGTTTTATTATTTTCTGATATAAAATATGAACCCTTGGAAGTGGGAGCGACATTAACTTGTAATGACGTTACGATATGTCAGGGTCGTGACGCAAATTAATTACATTTGGGATCTCTAAATTTTCTGGCAATTTATGAAAGGTATGTTTTCTTTTTGATGGATCAGATTTAAGGAATGAGCAAAGGTTTGGGGATGGGGATCTCGTTACTAACACTATCGTAGGTCACTGCCGATAGTATTTAGGGCTTCTATTAAACAACAATGGAATCAAATAGTAATAATATGATTTCTATAACCACCACTCAGTCACACGAAAACTCGGTCGACTATGTAGGTCAATACGAACTTCTTAGTAAAATATTCCTTCGTATAAACCAACATATTTAAAACAGCCCCTGCTGCACGTGCCATTCACATCGGCACAAATTTCAGGCAATACATTCTGCATACGAAGCGTAGTAGGATGCAAAAGTTCTCCATCACGTCTAGAAACCAACCTATTTTGCCCTAGATCTTGAAATTTTTTTAACTGAAGAAACTAATAAAATAGTTTTGTGCGTTGTTATTTATATGTACTATCTTGTAATTAGTTATATTATATACTTAAATTGCTATTACTCAGTAAGTTTTTTCTAAAATAGATAAATAAATAGTAAAACATTAAATTAAGGAACAAGGATCAGATCCAGGAACTACCATACCAGTAGACAGTTATTTTACTCCCTAGTGGCGTAACAAACAATATAGAATTCGACACTTATGCAAGTCCTAAAGTTTCAGAAAGCGTTGCAAGTCCCTAGAGTTACAAAATCCCGATTAAGATTCATAGCCCGACGACTATATCTAATAAAAACGTCTTCACACTACCCTAGTCCTGAATATACGAGTGTCTTCAACTACATAACATGGTTGTACACGCAGTTAAATTTAATGGCTCGATTACTGAAGCCCGCCGCGTGGGGTTGGGGGTTCGAGGGAAACCGAGGGTTACCGGGGTTATAGTTTAGCGTATTTAACATACATTAGCGCCAAGTATTTATGCTAATGTTAGTTATATGAGAATATTAAATGTTCCGTGTGTTTGATATGATGGTATAAGATTTACTTGTGAGAGGATTAAATCATAAACAGGAATGAAGAATTTAATAGAGCATCTACCGAACAATCTTACTTCGGTGGTTCATTGTTTTGTTTTTCCGCACACGCTACAGAATGAACACGCTGATCAATCGGTGGATAGAGTCACGATCTTTACCAGTAATATCACTACCAAATATTTTATAGCTTATTCCACTCATCACCTTGAGCCTTTCCCAACTTTGTTGGCGTAGGCTTCCAGTCTAATAGGATTCACCTGGATACCAATGCCTATCAAACCTTTACAACAAAGTTACTGGGTGACACAATGGTTGGTTAGACTCGTCAGACTTTCTGGCTTCTGGCAACCCGTGACGGCTGTCAACGTTCTACGAATGACAACCAAAACAATGGCTTTTTCCACAAAAAAACCCTAAGACTACAAATAGTTTTGTAATCAATCATTTTAATGTCTAAATTGCATTGAGGTTTAAGGTGGAATAAATGTATGGGCCGTGACGTTTTGATAACAAGGGCTTTGAGGTTAGGTGGAATATTTTATACTTGGTGTTTGGCCTGAACACTTACAGAAAAGTTATTTGCATAAGTCTGTATTTCCAAGTCACACTGCTCCTACCATGACATGACATATTTTAACCACACAGCTATTCAAGCATTTAGCGACCAAATGATTTGTTACTAACCAGCCAACTTAATTCTGAAAACCAAGCAATAAACAGCAATGGTCCTCATAACCCTAAAACAGCACAAAAGTAGTTCGACCCGAAATAGTAGCATTTTGAACAAAGACCTGCGTACACCAAAAATAACCTGTATTACTCACAGTCCATGAGTTCTGTGCACATTACTGTTGGTCATAAATCTATGGCATTAGGTCCCGGAACACTGGTGTGTGATGTACGGTGTGGTGTGACGATGTGACGGTGGCAATGTGACGATGTGACAGTGTGACGGTGGCCGTGTGACGTGTGCGCGGTGCTTGTCAACGCAGGATGCGGTCGCTGTGGGCTCGTAACAGTTGTAACGAGCGGCCTGTTCTTGTGACACACAGACGCGACGTTCTGCTAGCACAACTAACGGATTTTAATGGCAGTAGAATTGAAGGTTCCGAATTTGTTGCGGATTGTGTATAATAGTTACCGTGACCCTGGAACATAAAAGGCAATCGAAGGAACATGAGTGGGTTTTAGTCAGTAAGAGTCTGACAAGCCCAACCCGCCACACCCAGGACGGGAGCAGTCATTGGCGGATTTCCCACTCACCAAAAAAAAAAAAAGGTTCCGAATTTGGTGCGGCTGTACTTCTTCGACCTTAATTACAGATTCATAATAATATGATTCCTAAAGGAGACGTATCTCCACCACCATCGGATGGATTTGGTCTAAGATGATGATTATTATGACTCTCCACAGAACAGGACAGAACCAAAAAACTTTGAGTTCTTAGATAATCATGCGACAGCAAATGCCAACCTAACAAATTGTTGGTCCTCCTACCCACTACTCTATGCTCTCCATTCATCAACCCCGTGTGTGCGTTTGATAAAGCACGCAACACGCACAACACTAATGCGTCTAATTATTGTGTTTGGTGTAAACATCGTGTAGCGCTGCAATCGACTCGCACAGGACGTCGTTAACGCGTGGTACAGACCACCGACTGCGAACTACGACGATGTTGCCATATTTATTAAAGAAAGCCGAAGATAAAAATATAAACCTATTGTCTTAGTGCTGGAAAATATCTTAGGACAAGACACATAGCCATCTGATGGTATGGTAATCAGGAAATTGATCAACATTCATATATATTTTGTAAAAATTACACCCAGACACAGAAATAATCATGCTCATCACACAAAGATTGTCCTGAGTGGGAATCGAACCCACAACTGGCTTAGCAGCCAGGGGCACTTACCCCTTGACTAGATCAACAGGCCCATCAATGCTGGCTGCCTTTTCTCATACGAAGAAAGCAAGAGTCATTTATCACTACCCTTGTTCAAGACGGATTGGTGGTTTATTTAGAAATTCCAGCTTTACGCAACATGTTTTCTTTCACCGAAGTCACTTATGTAATACCTAGGGTACACTTAGAAAGTACATAATGTGAAATAGAAAAAGTTATATTGGTACTTTTCCGAGTCTAGCTGCGAAACCTCGTGCATGAGAGCCTTAAGGATAACATACAACATACGCAACTAACATAGTCTTTTCTACCCTACTTTGTCAAATCTTTTTGTAGAAGAGTTTGCTGCTAAATCTAATTATTTATTTATTTATTTTTTACAACCCTTCACAATAGGCGAGACAAAAAAAAAAGTAATTAGTCCGTCAGATAGATTATCGAAAATTTTCGGACACGTATTTTTTCATTTTTCTCTTAAACTAAGAATGACGACGATACAGTGCGTTGAAATTGCGCATGACGTCACGATTTGATACAATTTTTGCAGGACGGTGACGTCAAAAACCCCCACTCCGAAACTTTGTTGCTCTTTATCTTTGTATTTTTTTATTAATTTGATCAAGCAAAAAATACGCGTCCCGTGTTTTCGGCCGATCTATCAGACGGACTAAACAGAATGCCATTTTTTTAGTGAAGTCGTCATCCCTAAGGTTTTACTTGTTAATGACGTTTCAGAGGGGCCTTTATTGGTCAAATTAAAATGATTAATTTAACATTGACTTTTGTAATATACCCCATAGAAACAAAAACACATAAACGTGATGAAATATAACACCTAACACGTAGTAAGTAATATTACACTCTCTCTAGTATTTATAATTTCGCTGTTGTAGTACATTCCGAGGTATTAATTACGAGTGTGGATCCCCTGGGAGTGTCCTGGGTGGTCTGGCAGTAGTACCGCACGCTGCTTCGCCTGCAAAAACCTTGTTCCATTAAAGTTTCACGGTGGTCGGACAAGTTCCGCTTTGATGCAAAAACTTACCTTATATTGATAATGAAACAACAAATGTACATATTGAGAAGAAAAGACAAATATATTTTGACTGGTTACACTTTCTTTAGAGGTCTTAGCTCACTTCCTTCTGATTACTGTTTTAAGCTCTATTCTTTCAATAATAAACGTGGTTTTAATGTGTAGACTTATCTTCTAATTGCTTTATTTTAAACGACGAAGACTTGGCTCAGAACTCGATTCCGGCTTGGCAAAGGAGAGTAAAGTTTCTTAAACTACAGTTCACTAACACTAACGTAGATATTATCAAAATTCATTTATTAAAATGCAGGCAGTTTTAGAAAGTTTTTCATATTTCTATAATAAACTCTTTGATTCTAAACCTCAACTCATTTCATTCAATCCCAGTACAGCACACTATCATTCACAGATTAACCGTTCACCTTCAGTCTCCTCAATGGCCGACTTATCTTAACTAAATAAATTACTCTCGTTTCAGATAAACTACGTCGACGCATCTACTCGGTGAGTTTGTATCCTATCTCATTAATATTCATTTATAATCTTTATCTTAATTGGTTAGTCAGTCAATAATGGTCTTTATTGAGTGAAGATAAGAGTGTTGTAATGAGAATGGATGTTATTGCATGGTGGCCACACGCAAAATTCGCGTGGTTGACTGGTTATAAGTAAGAGGTAACATGTTGTGGGCGTACTACATACAATGGTGACATAGATTATGCACTACAAACTTTATAGATGGGATATTCTCTGAAGACTGTTTTCTACCTACAGTAGCATCTCTGCAGCGATGCAACAACAATTCAGAATTAAGTTGGTTCATTAAATAGTCGTATTAATCGTGAATTCTGTTCAGACAAGTAACATTGTAGAATATTTGGTAGAATAGTATAGATTGTTAAATATATGAGATTGACTTGCTTAGCTAATTAATTTGACATCTCGTATCGAACTCTATTCTGCCATCTATTTTACAACGCACTCTAGAGCTGCTGACTACATGAGCTTTTTAGACATTGACGAAACTCTATCGAATGTATAATAAACACATAAATTAAGAAAATGTAACCGTGCTGACCATAACAGTTAAGCCATGCTCCTTCCTAATAAAAGCTATCTTCTGATTCTCATCAATGTTTCGAGCTCGTTATTAATATACACAGACTATCTAAACAATGAAGGATAATGTTTTCGGGTATCGCGTATGTATTAAACTACGCGAATTTATTCATGAATGTCGCGTCTGCACTAATAGCAACTCTCTCCAGATGTGACAATAGCAAAGTTGGCGATCCGCGGGCGCCGGCGTGGGAGGCATGTATGTCGGCAATAACCGAGAATTAGCCACGTGTTGGACATAAATACTTGTAAACACTTCTTGTTTTGTCTATATTTATTGTGGCTATTGTCAGGGCCACCATATTTAGTGATTTTAGAAGGTTTAATTGCCACATCGCGAATATTAGGTGGTACATCATAAAATCTTAAGCATAATCATGTTTATACAGTAAACTAACCTTAAAAGCCATTTACAAAATATACTAAAATAAGTCTCAACTGAAACTTACAGTACTTTTAAACTCTGCAATGTGTAAGTGTTTCTCCTCCTGACTGTACACCAAAGTTTCCTCTTTACTGAAAAACATGGCGGACGCAGCTGACTAAGAAAACCATACTATCAATATTCGCCTATTTAAGTATAGTATATTATAGTAGTATTTTAATTTTTACCTTCGAACACGCGTGATTCGAGAACCAATAAAAATTCGACAGCAGTCCGACAGCCGGCTGTTACTTGGTCGTCGAAAGGTTAAGTAAACAAACTTTCATTCAGTTCTCTGAAAAAGAAGGAGACTGAGAGAGGAGCTCCGTAACAAAATTTATGTTGGCTTTTTTTCCTCTGAATATAAATAAAAATATTTAATTCTTAATACAAATAATATTATTAACTCCTATTCCATCGGCCTAGTGACAAAGTGAGGCCTAGCCAAGTGCCGATGGTTGCAAGTCAGTACGCAATGCGCGGGCAGCAACGGCGAGGCGTGGGACGCACACGCAACTTAATGCGTCTTGTCGCTGATAAACACTGGATAAAAGGTCAGGATGGAAATTTAAAGACTATCTTACTTTTATTTCTATTAAATAGCTTCAGATGCGATTTGGATTTTGAAATTCTTTACGTATACTGGAGATAGAAACATGGAATTTGCATCTTGGTTTCTTTAAAAACCGATTTTTGGAAATTTAACCCCTAGTAAGGTAAAATAGGGGAAGATATTTGATGTTAAATTAGGCGGGTAAATACACAGGAAACAGCTATACCCTATCGCTTTAGGTAGTTAACTAAATGTAAACAATCTTGATATCTTGACATGCCTTTTGACCTAAAAATTGCGTAAGAAAACATTGCGAATAATACGAAATTACTATACGACATTAATTATACCATTTTTTTAGATATAAAGACGTGTCAAGATTGTTTTTATTTAGTTAATTACATAAACCAATAGGCTATAGTAATCCTTATCAGCATCACGAACAGGGCGGCAAATCTTTACGTTCCTACATCTGTGTGTAGAACTTAGTTTTGTACAAATGTTAAAGTATACCTTGTGTGTTCCTGATCTTTTAGATTTCAGAGTTTACTTAGGTATATAACTCTAAATTCATCCCTTGCACACCCACTCTTAACTCTATCTACAAACACACATATAAGTAAAGCCACTTGCATATTAATTACTGTAACTAATTAGAATACCTACTTAATAACGAGCCTTAAACAATCGACAATCATTATGTGTAAGTGACAATAAGTATTATCCGAGCCGTGTGCGCGGGCGCCGGCGTGGGCCTGCTTCAATAATGAACGAGATGTTGTCATACACGCCATGTAGGCGTACTGACAATAGACTAGTCTGCGAAACTGTGCATTGTCGATGAGGAAATACTAGTAATTAATTGCGTAATTTAAGATACTTCAGGAACACCAAGATGCTTTAGAGCAGCAACTAAAAAAAAACAACAGTAAAGCGAACCCAATAGATAGAAACAAGATGTAAACTACAATTTGTCAGCACGAGAAGGGGCCCAATAGAGCCAACGCCTATCGGGGTTCCGGAATAGTTACAATAGTTGCCGTGACCCCGGAACATAAAAGGCAACGGAAGGGACATGAGTGGGTTTTAGTCAGTAGAAGTCTGACACGCCCTCCCGCCCCGCCCAGGACGGGGAACAGAAGACATTTGATGATTTCCCACTCACCAAAAAAAAATAAAACAATTTCGGAAGTCGGTGGCTTTGTTTCCGTTTCATGTAAATGGGATAATATACTCTCAAAAAACGTAACCTGGTAGTCGGGTAAAAAGAACCTTTTGATACTAATTAAAAACTGCCGGTATAAAATTATATTACAAAGTAATTACATAATTTTACACATTGTCAATGTAGAATAAACTTTTTTTTTTAGGTTAGTTTTATTTCAGGTACTTGCCTGTGACATTTCGACATACGAATTTCTTGTAAAATATATATCAGGATAACGTAGACCTAATTAAGTATTCGCTTTTAGCAATTAATGAGCGTTTACTAACGTAGACTTAAAAAAAACTTACTTTAAAAACTATGTCTAGATTCATACAGTATACCGTTCTAAACAAGTCCGGTCTCTACTTACGAGGTCTGTCGGAGTTTGACATGAAAAACGTGCATTTCTTGCATACATCAGTTTCTTCGTAGAACTGAGGAGTCATGGGCCCGACCATGTCTTCGTAAGGTGACGAGGTACCCTCATGTTTTCCTTACCGACTGAATGTGGCAAAAACAGCTAAGTAGGTACCTAACTTATACAGTCCATTTGAATCTATTACCAAATAACAAGGACTTATTTATAAGGTGCTTGTAAATGTCAAGTTTTTATTCTTGAGGTTTTGTTTCTGAGAAATAATATGTGCTCATCTTTAGCCATTAAAATTGTTTGGTATTTCGTTTAATATTTATTAGGACAACATTTATTGAATTTACCATTCATGATATTCGATGTGATTAGACATCGTTCACACAACAAACAAATCGAAATGTTTATCTGGTAACTCAGACTCAGGTGGTTGAATCAGTGAGGACTTTGGTCTATGTGACAAGGCATGTCAAGTATCATATAATCGAATGTAAAGGCACGATTTTAATAAAGCTTCAAAGCCATTCCATAGATTTTGCCGCTTCTCTTTCTTCTCTTAATAGTCTAAGGTCTCAGGATAGCTTTTTGTCATATTTATCACCGTGGTCTTGTACTAAAACTAAACCGCAGTAGATAATCCATCCACATCATTAAGATATCCAGTCGTTAACATTAAGCCTTATGTTTCCTCTTCATTTCCCATTCCTCGGCCGTCCTCCCATAAACACACATTTTTATCTAACATGGTAAATCGAACACTTGAGTTTATCACTGGGCCGTCACTCGCAATCAAATTGATGCTCGTATCGGCTCGAGACGCCATCGGCATGCTCGAGCAGCTCCGATTAGCATGCAAACAACGCGCGAGCATTCCACAAGATACTGCTTTTAGCGATTTTTGTGCTCAAAATTCTTGTAAATGCTTGAGCTATTTACAGTCCTCGAAGATATTTTCATGTCTAGAAAGGAGCTCGATTTTTCTTAATATTTGTTCATAAAAGAACCGGCCAAGTGCCTGTTGGGCCACGCACAGTATCTAAGAGCTTCGATTTTTTACATGTTGATCGATTACTCGTCAACTTGCGAAGCCTACTCAATTGTGATAGTTTTCCTGTTAACTTCGTCAAATACTACTGCCGTGAAAATTATTCACATCTCCAAAAAAATCCATTTACTTGTTGTACGTGTATTACTCGACTCTAACGAAAATTGGTACTTTAAAGCTTAATACAATTACACACTCGGACGATGTATTAAATTAAACACTCATCCAACGCTATCCATGAGATAGTCAAGAAATAAAATACATCGACAGTTTACATGATCTTTTTAGTACAGACAGACGTAACAATCTTAACACACATTTTAAAAGGATTGATCATGAAGATAAAACGATTATTCAAATGCTAAAACAATGAAAGGAAGACTGAATAATTGGCAAGCACCTGATCGATCGGCTGTCAGTTGCGGAGATTTGTACATTACTTGAATACAAATACTGAGCAAAAAACTGAATCAAGGTGACCTTAGCGAAACAATACAACGGGTTAACACAAAGATTATTACTGTCTGTTAAGTTTGTACAAAAGAACATATTTCAACTATGACATTTAATTTATTACTTGTATTCGGTGGAGCCATATGGAATAATTAATAAATACACAGACACTAACGCGTAGTAGATCTTTTAGTGTTGGTACTTGTTCACTTTGGCATCTATGTTTCATTTTCATCATTGACATTATCATCATATCAAGAACTTCACTACTGCTGTTGTGTCCTCATCCAAGCGCTGTACTTTTCTTATTCTTTATGGACCTTCCCTGGAGGCTAATTTCCGCACTTAGTCCTTAAAATTGAACCATTGTACGTGAACAGCAGCATTCAAGCGTTTCTTGCGACCGTTATCATTGTAAGTCGTAGGGTTTACCATCTTTGCTTTTTTGCCCTAACAAAGGCGGAGCGGAAGAAACGCTGTAATCTATTGGTTGCTGGAATACTGTCTACTGTTTTACATAAAGGCTGATTTAAACTAATATTTGGGGCACTGTATCAATGTAAACATGTTTCATTGATACTGAAGGCTGGACTGTGGATTGACATGTTTACAATGCTGATTCAGCGCCGGAATCCAGTGGTGCTGGTGCCAGCTACTGTATCGATGTCAATCAACCTTAATTTGAAACCACTCTTGAGCTTAATGCCTACCCAAACACCGATATTCCCGCAAGATTTTCCTGGAAATTCGAGTATATCTTATTCCTGTGTGCCAATCGGATCGGTCCCTCCCGAGCCAACACATTAGCCAAAAAGTAGTGAGTCAAGTGCAGCTGAGCAAGCTACGGTGCGGCATTAGGCCTGTTTGCCTCGACGTGCGAATGTGGCTCGGGTTACTTCAGGGCTGTCGCAAACCAACACAGGTTACATTGAAGGGACTTTGTTAAGAATGCGCTATTTACTTTACTAATTGGCTTAACTAACGCTAAGGATTACTAATATTATAAAGCTGAAGAGCTTGTTTTTGAATGCGTTAATTTTCGAAAGGTTGAGATTCTAAAATTATATTTTTTTTCTCAGCATTCTTTATTTTACATATTTTTTTAAATATTTTTTTTTAAAGGAATTTAATAAAAAAACATTTTTTTATTAAAATATGTATAAAAATAGTGCTCCCCCGTCGCTAGGTATTGAAACCCAAGCTAACGATGGTTAGGGTTCCAGAGTGAGGAACCTCCTCACAATGTGTGCCGTATCCAAAACAACTGCCTTTTTAATCAGATTCCTGAGCCAGCTGTTGAGCGATAGCTTTTGAATATGTAGGTCAAAACTTTTCGCTATTAGACCATTGACTGACACGACTATCGGTACAATAATTGCGGTGTCCATATTCCACATGCTGGTAACCTCATGAGCGAGGTCAAGATATTTTATCATTTTCTCTTTCTCAGCTTTAATGAGGTTCTCATCATGGGGAAAAGTGACATCAACAATTATTGCACGACGCATCGATCGATCAATTATCATTATATTAGGTTTATAAATTATTTAATAATTATAAATTATATTTATTATTATTATGCCATAATGATATAGGTTGTTTTATGATACTTGTTTTCCTCGCGTTTTGTTGTTTTCTTGTTTGGCTCGTAAACGAAGCCTCGATCAGAAGCTAGTGTATTATATTTATAGTTATTTACCAAGAAAAGGTCACCCCAATACGAGAAAAAATAAAAAAGCTTTAGAACGAATAAATCGGCTCCTCATATTTTTTGATATTTCGTAAGAAACACCACAATTTACAAAAACCTTTTAAAGAAAGGTCACTCACCTAAAAATGCTAAAACTCGAAAATCCAGAACACTCCCAACGGCTTATTTTTCAAGTTTTGCCAACATTAGAAAAATGAAAAAAAAAATCCTGCGTTCATCCCTATTCCGCGTAACATGATAACTGACAATTGCTGGCACTTACCGGAGCCCTGCCTACAATATTTACTACATCGTAGTTCATCACATCCCAATCGTGGGGGTTCGCGATTTCACCCACTGTTTGACGTCGGGGACGATAAATTAGTTACATTAGTGAAATGGAAATAGGATATTCAGAAAACTTGATAGGAAACTATTAATCTTTGTTTGTGTACGTATTAATCGTCTTTAGTTTGCGTGAGGATAGCTATTCTTAGAATAAATATTTTTTTTTAATCGGCTGGCTTTATTATCGCCTTTCATAAATGAAAACATGTCGGTGAAAATAGGATGCATACGTTAACCGTGTGGCCATTTTCAGGAACTTTAACTTGTAATCTTTTTCAATCTGTAAACAAAAATCTCTAACTTATCAGCATGTTTAGGTTTGCTGGAAGATAACTCAACTTTGGGTTAAACTCGCCATTAAACAAAACTCATGCATTATTGCTTTTTTGTATGTTTTTTTTTCTTGTGCATTATAGAATACAAAGTTTGAAATTGATTACCGAGATGACATTGCGATAAAATGCAAGAACTAACTTACAAAATGTAAGTTTCAGAAAAAGTTCAATTCAGCAAACCCTAGTAAATAAATTACCGTTGAAAGTATAAAAACTTTACGCCACTAACTGTAGTTGCGGGCGCACCGTTCAACAACATGGTTGCAACTGACCTGCGCCCGCGCTTGTTTGCTCAGCGTGTTTACAAGCGCATTGATTGGCCAGCTTGTTTACAAGCGCATTGATTGGCCAGCGTTAATTATAATACTTAGTTGTGTCTGCTTTGTGTTGTGGAGTCTACTTTGTTGCAACTTAGAAAGTAACCGCTCACGTATTGTGAAGGGTGACCGATTGAGTATTGAATAGGCTTTAAGATAAGTGGAATTGGTCCTAGTTCCAGCAATACAATCTACACGACTATATTTTTAGCAACTGCTGTGGTTAGTAAAATCGATAGCCCGGTTAAGTTAACAACAGTTTCCTTACCGGCACTACACTTTATCTTAGAATATTAACACATAAACCACTGCCATTTTACATGTCAATGATTTTCGTAGTCCGCGTGAATAACAATACATAATACTTTCATCTCCTATTTTACCTCTTTTGAGGTCAAAAAATCCTTTTCTTAACCTACTCTTTACAAAGAACTTTCCCTGCAAGTTTCATGTCTCTAGGACCAGCGGTTTCGGCTGTGCGTTGATATATCAACAGTCTGTCAGTCAATCAATTTGCCATTTTATACTTTAATTTGGGTAGGTATAATTTGCAACAAACACAATTCAAATAACCACTTACATAGCATATGTTTAATTTTCTCTCATATTTCTTCCCTAACTAACATACTTATAGTTTCAACAACGTAGACACGGCCATGTTTTAAAAACATCCACAGAAGAACATTGACAAAACAACCTCAACTTTATAACTGCTCAAGTAACAGCGAATAAGCGCTCATTGCTGGCAATATGTTAGTGTCTGGGCGAAATGAGCGCATTATTCTGGCTCGGCGCTCATACGGGTACATACATAGATGTCACGGGAACGCAAAGTTCCGACTTCCCGGCCTAACTGACGTATGTGAACGAATTGAAAGTCTTGGAGAAGTTTTATACTATTTTGATGCAGATATTTGACGCTATTTGGAGTAAAGTTAGGATTTGATGTGCAAAATTGCCGTAGGTATGCTGTAGACTTCACCTACAAAGGGGAACAGTTTTATTACTAGGTTTATTTTTGGTGTTGCACAACCCGCTAGGAGATGATTCTACCCATGACAACAAATAACTTTTACGGAACCAACTCTGAAATCGCGAAAAATATCAGCGGTTTCTAACAAAAGACCAAAAATACTCCCAGTATTATTGCAAATGTACTACTACTACCATTACAAACCGTCTCATGTACAGTCAACAAAAAAGATAGTAAACCGGGTCCGTCAAATAGATTTTAGAAATTGTCTTAAACCACCAATGTGATGAAGTGATAAAATGACTGCACTGGTTACTTACCTATTCTGTTGACTGTACTTTGATCATCACGGCTGAGGAACAGCCTACGACATAATTAGATTTTAGAAAATTAGAAAGATTCTAATTTCATGAATAGATTCAGTAGTTGTATTAGAACCAATTCTCGTTGAAGTTCAATCTAGTTAAGCTAGTCTAGTTCGGTTCCTCAACCAATACACAAACAGGCAAATATTCCCGTTAACTTGACGAGGGCAATGTCGTGTCTACAATCCAGACAAATGACAAACAGGTACTAAGATCTAAACCTTGTTTCGCATTATTTGAAAATGGGAACAGTGCCTGAATTACCTAGATAACGTATCTCAATGCCTGGAAAGCAAGAAATCAGGCTTAAGTTCAACCTAGTTAGATAATCTCAGAGCCGTGACTATCCTACGAGATATTGTTGGTGTGTTGGTCTGTGTGTAAGTGTCAAGTGAACTGGGTCAGTCCTGACTAATCATTGAGACCGAGCTGGATACAGACTGAGCTGGTTATTGTTATTCAAGACTCATTCATTCATTGTTTCCAGGTACTTACTTATAAGCTCTTATTTAATACTAGTTTTTGTCCGCGACTTCGTCCGCGTGTTCCCGTTCCCGTTCCCGGAGGATTTCCGGGATTAAAACTATCCTATGTCCTTTTCCGACCCCCAAATTTAATTCAAATCGGTCCAGTGTTTTAGGCTTGAAGAAGAGACAAACGGACAGAGTTACTTTCGCGTTTATAATATTAGTACAGATTATTAACCCACAATAAAAAATCGTTATGTTTATAAGTTTCAGGAAATCAAGGGAATGAGGTAACTAAAAAGTGGTCAGCATGCTTATTAACTTTTACGTTAAATCTTTTCGATTGTCAAGAAAATAAAAGCCAATAAATTCCCAGAAATGGTTCATTCGTTTTGACTGGTATCAATTTAGATCATCTGACCTTTAAGTTACATATCCTAACGAGCTATTCTCTAAAAAAATGTTAATATTTTTTCTAAGAAATATTAGCATTTTCGGACATCCATTGCAAAAAAAATATCTTATTTTTTTTTTTCCTCTATTGGCCAACCAACAATTGTTTACACTGTTAATGGTTTTTTTTTTCTTTTATACAGTAAACTTACAGGAATTTAATCACTGCCAATCTATCTAGCCAACTTTTAATCACCAGTTTATTTCCTCAAATGATCAGTCCACCGCGGCATCTGCCTCGTTCAGTTTAATAATCTCGGGACACTCCTGACAGTTCCAGATTCCTGGCGTGCTCTCGGAGCAATACATAAGTGTCACGGGGAAAGGACCGTGTCACGATGTCCGCCATATTGCGACAACTGACAGCCCTGACTAATGACAAGCGACTGTGTTGTTCTTTACTGTTGGCGTAAGCTGGGGCGATGTAATAATCTGTACCCCACTAATATCATCAGCGACAATCACTGTCAAAAATTTGTCAATTTTCGAAGTTAAGTTATAGTGAGTTCCATCAAACCTTCATAGCTATTAAATTAATGTCTGTGGAAAGATTGAATTTTCAATTTAAATCGTTCCAAGGATAAAATACTTGTCTTTAGATATGTTACCGATTAAACAATCCGCGCTTACTGCTGTTTTTATTGGGTTGTGAGAGTTGGAGACTGAGATTGGAATATCCTCGACGTTCTTAAAACTTAGTACACCTGTTTCTAGATGTAAATATCCTATCATATGTTTTAAAATAGATTATAGTATAATTAAAAAAAAATGATTAAAATGATTAAAATGATTTTTATTTCTGTAAATAGGTAATAAATTACACTTTTACACGTCATTTTTTTTTTCTTATTTTATTCGAACGATGGGGCCGGTGTTTCCTAGCTGGACTACTCTGAGAAGAAACAACCGAAACAAACTCAGAGGTCAAAGTCTCTTTTAAAGTCCATACAATATTGTATTGGTCAAATTATGCGAGGACCATGAAGGAAATAACTGAAGTGATCTCTTGATGAGAGAATCACACAGATTTGAGTAGACCTGTCCAAACAGTGCAAGCATTTGTCAAAAGTCGTTTAGCTCAACTAAAACGTAAGGAGCCTAACGTCTTGACGAACAATACCAAAGTAAGGACATTCGGGTAGGCCGCATTAAATACTCAAACCGGCAGTAATAGTCAAATATACTAGTAAAGTAACCTAACAGCCCACATAGTCCTCACACTCACAATAAATAAAATAAAATAAAAGATATACTTATAAAAGTACATAAATGTCAAGTATAATAATTACAATGTCAAGCAGAAAAAAAAATCAATTAAATATGGTATACAAGATAATATACTTACTAAAGTACAAATCAATGTCAAATAATAAGAATTTCAATGTCAATAAAATATAATAATAATGTAGACAAATAATGTCAAGTATAATAATTACAATGTCAAGCAGAAAAAAAATCAATTAAATATGGTATACAAGATAATATACTTACTAAAGTACAAATCAATGTCAAATAATAAGAATTTCAATGTCAATAAAATATAATAATAATGTAGACAAATAATTAATGTCATTGACCTATGTAAATAATTGAAGCAGCTTAATTCCAAGCATTTGAATCATCAATATACTCTTTAACAGAATAAAAAGCATTACGGCATAATTTACGTTTAATAAAGAGTTTAAATTTGGTAATGCTTAGTTCTTGAATCTGGCTAGGAAGTTTATTATAAAAGCGTATACATTGACATTTAAATGAACTACCTATTTTCTTTAGCCTAGTTGAAGGAACAATATATTTGTCCTTGTTTCTTGTGTTTATGTTGTGAATATCACTGTATTTTTTAAACTGATTAATATTTTTATGTGCATGCAACAGATTTTCATATATATACTGACAGGGCACAGTCAAAATATTAATCTCTTTAAAGTCTCTGAGGGAGTGTCGGGGACTCAATTCATAAATAGAACGAATAGCCCTTTTTTGTAAAACAAATATTGTTTGTATGTCGGCGGCATTTCCCCACAATAGGATGCCGTACGACATCAAACTATGAAAATAGCTGAAATAAACTAAGCGGGCTGTTTCCAAATCCGTTAAACCACGAATTTTCCTAACGGCAT
This sequence comes from Athetis lepigone, assembly GCA_033675125.1. NCBI lineage: Eukaryota > Metazoa > Arthropoda > Insecta > Lepidoptera > Noctuidae > Athetis > Athetis lepigone. The sequence continues at coordinate 18,918,635 of CM066215.1, read as the reverse complement.
ATGCTGCAGAGCTATAGACAATAGATATAACACAGACAAAAATCAATACAACTTTTGCAACAGACTATTGCATTTATTAACATAACCAAACTTGTTTAAAATTATAGCAGCTTTAAAAACATCAATATTTAGAATATTAAGAAATATTTGTTACTCACGAAATATGCAAATTTTCAAATATTCCCAGATAACGTTCATGAATAATGTAAATACCAGCCTTCAGTCCAGTTTAGCGTTAAACAGGACAAATAAATACTTAATAATGGCTTTATTAGGCGCTCCCGACGGGCTTATTATTGCGTTAATACGGTTGTTATTATAATTAGTGTACCACTTATATTTTATTTATTACACAGACCGTTACTTAGTCAATCGGCTAATTAAAGTTCAGGCTGCAAATCACAAATGTTAAGGCATTACTAAGAGTGTATTTTTTTAGTCAATTTAGTCAATTTGCAACAATGCAGTCCCAACCCTTTGAAGAAAACTATGTTAAAGAGCCATTCAAGTAAATTATTTAATTACGACTTTAATTACTCAATAATAAGTACGAGAATGTGTTAATGAACTGCGCCATAATTAAGTACAAATCGCCTCCACACATGGTATACAAAATTGGCAACAAGTGTGTACTCGCCCTAACACATGACCCGCGGCCAGCCACCTGGTTTATGATATTGCACACACACACATCACTAACATGTACACCATACAACAACCGCATCGCAAATATCAATCTTATCTCAACGCAATAAGATGATTTATAGATTCTCACAAAGACTTATATGGAAATCATGAATCAGCATCACCATATTGAATTTTAACAGCAATTGCAAATAAAACCGTCGGCCTGTCAAAATATTAAAAGTTATTTGTGTGCGCGGGAGTGAGGAAGCCGGTAGACGCGGCCATTGTTTTTTATTTAAATATGGAAGCACAATATTTTTTTTTTTGTTTTTATATAGGCTATCGAGTAGTTAGCTCATTAGTTATGGTGACATCATGTTTATTGTTATTATAACCGAAGTAGTTTGCGCAAAATAATGAACTAATGAGTCATTTGCTCTATTTTATTAATCGTAAAAAAACAACATGACAACGTGGTAACGTAGGCAAACGATTTTTCATACCATCGACTTGTAAATATTTACTCACTGAGTAAACTATGTTATGATCCGCGTTAATATTTCATGACAAGTTTTTTAGATAGGTATCCAATAAGTTTATAATTATAAGTCGTAGTAGTTAAAATTATTATTTATTTTCTAGGTAAGCAGGTAATTTACATGAGTTATTTAGACAGCCATCGACCTATAATGTTGATAATCAGATTTTCCTGTAATCAACTACCTAATAATATGGTTGACTCTACTTAGCACATACGGAATTTAAGTTGGGAAACAGAACATACCGATAGATTGAATTTGGCCAATGAGCAGATTTTGGCGAACAAGAAAAGGCGGCTTTAAAAAGCCGACATATCCTTCAAACGCACTGATTTGAAACACAGTAAAAGGACAATAGCAGCCCGACAGCCGACTGTCGGTTGGTTGTCGAAAAGAGAACAAACAATACATTGTTTGTTCTCTTTTACCGTTTCTACGGTCAAAAGTAATACAAGAAAAAAATGTTTTACTATCATTCCCGATCAGAAATTTACTGCGATTTTTTTAAATTACCACGCTTTCTTGTGGAAAGCTTTTGGTGGGCAAACTCTGGGCAGGCACACGAGTAACCCTACAGAATTCAGTCGAACTTAAAAACAAAGTCTTAACCTTTCGACGACCAAGCGACAGCCGCCTGTCGGGCTGCAATTGTCTTTCTATTGTCTCAAATCACATGTGTTCGAAGATTTAAAACATATACCGTAACTTTCCTATTTACCCACACAATACATACATACCAATATTATTTATCAAGTACACAGTGTTCGCATTTCCCCGCGCGACCCACATTCACAGAACTGGTTTCAATAATTCAGCTCGACCACAAATATCGACTAATTAGATATTATTTATTGACTATAAATTATACATCGATGCTAACTTGTATTATTTACGACAGCCTCGTAACTCTGTGTTTAGACAACTAGCTGGTTCACTGGGAAGGCAGATTGTGTATAAATAATTTAGTAAATAAGTCCTTATTTTCAGTGGTAGAAAGTATTGTTGGTTTTAGTTGAAAAAAATGGGACTATCATGAATTAGTCTTGGAAATACAATAGTATTATGCGTGTTTAACATGACTGTTCAATATATTTTTCTCTGCAACGCAATTAAGTGAATCTAATAAAAACTTATTGTTTAAAAATATCATTCAACTTCCACAGACCTGCAAAGGTCCCCCTTCACCTAGAAGTAGTAGAAAAAAAAACACACAAAACCCAATTTATCTCCTTGTTTATACTTAAACAAAACTAAAACAAACGCGAACCCAATCAATTTGTCAGTTCTACATGTTGCCAGTCTACACTATGTATAAAAGGCAACAATTCTTAGAAGAACAATCATCTCGTTCAAATGTAAGTTGGCTGCGTCTGCGCACTGACATCTCGTTAACTATGACGCAATAAGGCCCATAGCACACGGGATACTGAGAGTTGCAGCTAATCGCAATTCGCATTTTTTTTTTGACAGGCCTATTAGTCTATTGACCTTGGCTAAGCCGGAGATAGTTGGTTCGATTCCCACCCAGGATAAATTTTGTGTGATGAGTCTGATCGTTAGTCCTGCGTCTGGGTTTCTCTAGGTATATTATGTATTTGATTATATACGAGTATGAATGTATAGTAGTTGCCTGGATACCATGCTGCATCAGATGGCCGTGTGGGAATTGTCCCAGGACATATTTATAATGTAATATAAGTGCATAAAAATGCCTATGCCTAAGGCATTAAGTCTGCCCTTGTACGCTTGTGCATGAAGTTCAAATAAATAAATAAATAAAAAGCTGTCTAGTTACTGCAATAAATGGCAACCTATAAAAACACACAATTTATTCGCTAAAATATTATTAGGGCATCAAAACGCAGTAAGACAACACTTGGAAAATATAGATATTGATCTGTTCTCGTTTCATTAGCTATCTTATTTTATACGTATTTAATTCCCTTTTATGAAAATCTATATAAAACATTACGGGTAGTTAATATGTATGAGCTACATATAGATAGACGATCTTGATACTTACTTTTCAGTACCAAACACTCGAATAGTAAACAAGTGAGATATATAAAATAATAAACGCACGCACAATCGTTAATCGCAGACGATAAAAGTATTACGTCTGAACCAAGCCTTAACCTTACGATATCAATAAATGAATGTGCCAACATTAAACAAAACACACACATTATCTACATGATTTATATGTTTTTTTTATCCTCGGTTTTTAACATTTAAGGTCCCCTTAGAGGTCATTGTAATTAGGCATAAATCAAACAAAATGTATGTTTTTATTCGCTAATGTAAACTATAATATTTTTCGTAGAGGTCTAAGTTCAGTGTTTATCTATTCAAAAAACGCATAAAATATTATCTGCTTTCGATTGTGAATAAATAATATGTTTATGCTAAGCGCCTTATATGCGAAATGAAATTATACTAAATAGTAAATACCAACTCGTTTCTATTTTTGATGATATATTAGTAACTGAAGAATTTTGTATAGGTAGATAGCGAGTATTTTATGTAAATCACCTAATTTAATCAAAAGACCCACGATATACTTACTACTACTTTGCGAATACCTCTTATAAGTTGAATCATACATGACTCACGTTCCCGAAATCTCCCAAGGATCAATACTAGACAGTAGACAGTTAGACCCCACAGACAGTTAAACATACAATTCCACAAAAAAGTGGGATCCAACATACACGCATTCCTATCTTTAGTCAAAGGGGTTGACAGAAATATTATATTTCATGTGAATAACCCAAACAATTATATAAACTATTACATCTATTAAACAAAAACTTCTACTACATATCTTAGGAAACGAACAAATTCGAACAAATCTCACCGGGTACACATGTGACCGCCATACGCGGCAACAACGTCCCACGATAAATCCGTCGTCGCGCGCCACAATAACGCATGCGCTACAAATTGTAATGCTCTCGCGCAACTAAACGTGTCAGCGCTGTGCCTGCGACGCCTACCATAATGTACGCTGCGATGACTACTGCGGATATGGGACTAAATAAAATTCTGATATATTCGGTATTCACTGAATTATGGCCATTTCATGGTACATAACGTTGGTTGTTCAGCTGGCGTCGAAGAAATGGGGTTATCATTTCGTTGAAGTTGTAACTTCTATAATGATATAGAGTGGAATTTAAGTTTATTGACTCCATTGTTGTAGACAATAGTACTAATACTGGAAGCAAAAGGTTTTAGTGTTGGCCCCCCTAGACGTTTGTTAAGGTCTAATTTTCAGTAATTCTTGGCTCTATATACCGCCTAACTACCTAAGATCACACCGCGGATAGACACCCCCGAGACATTTGGACGGAATGGAACTCAACTCACTTGGCTCTCTCGTGCGTCAAGCTCATAAATGCAGCCTTAAAAAAAAATAAACATACAAAACTGTAACATGCTTGCGACTATATTAGAAATAGGCCGTGACAGACCTTCAAGCACCATCAAAAAAGAAACCTCCAAGTCATGCAGTACAAGCTACACTTGAACCACTAAACGTGTCAACACTGCGCCTGCGCATCGGCACGGATGACAACACGATGTGGTAGTCATCGCGTTGTCATCCGAACATGGACAAAATAAAATATAGGCATTTCTATGAGATGAGTAAGTAATAATGGTTTTTTGCGGTGAGAAATGGTGAGCAATAACACTAGTTTTAACAAGGAATAGGCTATGTCAATGATTGTGTTTAAAAAGACAGTACTTATTCCAATTTATTCTATGAAAGTCTTACCTTTCTTTTTTATTTAGTCTTAGTTTTTTTTTTATGGCTGGGAAATCATCAAGTGACTTCTCCCACCCTGAGCGTGGCGGGAGGGAGTGTCAGACTTTTACTGACTAAAACCCACCCTTATTCCTTCGGTTGCCCTTTATGTTTCGGGGCCGCGGTAACTATTACAACTATTCCGCAACCCCGGCAGGCATTTTTTTTTTTTTTGGTGAGTGGGAAATCATCCAATGACTTCTCCCGTCCTGGGTGCGGCGGGAGGGCGTGTCAGACTCTTACTGACTAAAACCCACTCATGTTCCTTCGATTGCCCTTTATGTTCCAGGGTCACGGTAACTATTATAAACATTCCGCAACCCCGGCAGGCGTTGGCCCTGTTGGGCCCCTTCCTGTGCTGACTCCTTCTCTTTGAGGCGCGCGTGGAACAAAACGCGCCGTCTACGCGGTCCTGGTCCTAGCCGGGCGGCGAGCTACCCATCGCTCGCCATCCGCAGAACCGCGCCTACGGTGGCCGGTAGTCGTCCTGCGACTCTCGACGTCTTCGCCTGGGTCTTAGTCCGGGGCGGGAGGCTCGTCGTTGCCTCTCGCGCACCGCCGCTTCCTTCACTAGCATAACTGCTTCGCAGAAGGAGGCGACGGCATCCGGCAGGCATTATGCAGTGATTATGTATATAGCACTAAATACATAGTTCAAAAATAATAATGAATTATTAAATTGCTTAAAGTTTCCGACATACTAATATACAGATATACATTGATATCTGTGTACTATTAATAGTTCTTAGGTAATTATTTTTTTAGACTTTATGCACGTCTTTACACATGCGTACATTGCGCCGCAGGCATTCTCTCCCAGGCAACCTAGGCCCGTATAGACGTCACTCAACTCCGAGACGCTCTCAAATCTATTGCTGTCCTTATTTTTTCCCTTTAAAATGACAAAGACAGCAAAAGATTTGAGAGCGTCTCAGAATTGAGTGACGTCTATTAATACGGGCCCTAGAGTCTTGACTTTAGATAAAGACTGCTTTTTATGTCTAAATATAACATTCTAACTTCAAATAAAACACTAATAAATATTTATAAGTTAACTTCTTAAGTCCCTTCCCCAGACTAAAAATAAACGACTTAGGTAAGTATACAGGCTGAAACTTGTGTTGTTAGTAAACGACTTCCGCCACTGTAATTAAAATGTAAAAACTTTAGCAAACTTCTAATGAATTCAGCCCATTTGAAATTCTATGAAATCTATCGAAATATTATGGTCGTAACTTTCTGCTTTAACAGTCATTTCCGAGACGCTTGTTTGATGACAATTTAAACTATTAGTAGATGCTTTAGGATTAATTGGAGAATTAAAGCTTCCTCTAGGGAATGTAATGCGTATTAAAGTATCAAGTAAAGGCAATATTATTCGAACTTAGATAGGTTTTACTTTAATTCAAATAATATTACTGGCTTGAAAACCTGACTGAGTGTGAATCAAATTAGTCGTTTACTTATTAAGCGCGTGGCTTCGTTCACATATTTAGTTTAAAGTTTAACGGAATTGAGTATTGAGAAAAATAACATTCAATAATCCCTTTTCTCGTCATGAGATACTATCACTTGGTACAATTGATCGGGATACAATCGACGGATTAAGGCACGTTAGTAGGCAGACAGCCAGACATAGTCATGGCTTAAGTTGTATTTGAATTTAATTTTAAAATTTGGTCTTTTTTGATTATTTTAATTTGATTATTGTATTTTGACTATTTTATTTTGATTATTATTTTTGTAAACTATTTTGATTTTTCATTTTGTTGTTGTTGTTGTTTTTATTTGGATTTGTAAAGTTATGGCTTAAAATTGCCTGAAATAAATGAATTTTAATTAAATTAATTAAAAACATTCGGAAATGGACTAGAATCGTCAGTGTAGAATAACACTTTCACCAGACGCAGAACTGTGAAGAGTTCCAAAAGACCATCCTACAGTAGCGGAGAGGCGCTACACGTAGGGTTAGAGCCCATTGCGCCCTGTCATCGTGCCTGTTTTCTATTTAATAGTTTGATATTTATCAGCATTTTCTCATATGTTTATTTATTTATTTATTTAAAAAACTTTATGCACATGTTAAAAACAATGCACAACGGCGGACTTAATGCCTTGGGCATTATCTACCAGTCTACCTTAGGGTGATGCAGAGACAAAACATGGCAGGTGCAAAGATATAAACAAAATGGTATAAGCAGCAATAAAATATATATATATATATAAATGTAAATACAATATACATATATAGGTAAAACATAGTATAGTAGTATGGTATATAGGTATATGTTACGTGACGTTATGTTTTTTTTTGTCATATTAAGGGCATAAGTAACAATTCTCTGCTTTGTGTAGATATCTCCGTAAGAACTTGAACAATTTAAAGTTTATTTGTGCATTTACACATAAAATCAGATTGGTTAAATGACCACCGTTGCGCTGTTAGGTATGCATTATTTTGATAGAAATTTGTAAAGAGAATTGCCAAATTTAACGCTGCCAGAGACACTTTTTTCACAATTCCACAGATCGACACCTTCTCTATTTTTTACACGTCTGCCCAAAAAAAGGAGTGTTTTCAAAAACAACAAGTCTTCTATGATTTTACCAAAATATCAAATATAACTCCACTATTCTCATACAAACGCTCCTGTAATGTACTGCTAGATACTCAACGGCTATAAAGGAGGCCATACACGCTAGGGTATGCATGATGGTTATAACTCTGCATGCAAAACCGACAAGCATAACCGAGTTTCATTTGCACCGATAACTGTACAGTTTAATCACATACACGCTAGGGCTTGCCTGTCGGTTATGCATGCACGGCTAAAACCATCATGCAAAACCTAGCGTGTATGGCCTCCATAATGGTTGATGTTAGAGGTTATCGCGCTTAACCGGCGCCCGCGCAGATTTCACAGAACCCTTATCACTACGCTTCGTTGTAAATATTTTAAAACGGATAATATTATATCGTGACTTGCTTCTGCGTACATTCTTGAGAATTTAAGTTCACCTTTGGCATTTGCTAATCTAAATACCTAAAACGTGATAATAATCAATTAATTCTTAGAAAAATATTAAAATTATTTTACTCGTTTCATGAGCACAGAATATAATCTTATGGAAGACAGATACTTTTTATCCTCCAAATCCTCCTTTACCCTAAAGGAGGATTTGGAGTATACAAAGTATCAAGGACCGAAAAAAAAAACTAAAATCTACTGTTTCTTAACTAATTGAATAACAGTCTCGAAGTTTCGAACATTTCAAAGGGTCAACCCACCTAGGTATATTTATGGAAAGAAATATATTCTTATGTAGTAAACTGCTGCATGATCTTCCAGTTTATATATTAATAAAAAATACCAGCTGTCTCCATAACCCTGGGAAGACATGCCGGCTTCACATTTACATCAGCACCTATAAAAGGGGTTAGGCAGTAAAAACAGTAATTATGATAATGAAGTACCTATGTCGCCCATGTACAGGCAGCATACAAATGATAAAATATTTCTGTATATTTCAATAAATTATGTACAGTATTTGTAAAAGTATTCTTTATGACATGTTTTTTCGAAATAATCAATATTATAAATAACAAGTTTTCATTAATAAACATAGGACTTAAACAACCTACACGATCTCCTGCGCGCCTAGTACCTTCCATGCATTTATTTTTTACAGCCTCATTACAGGCTTGCTAAATAATTCATTTGAACTATTTTTAAACTGATGCCTTCTCTTTCATATGGAATTAATGGAGATATTCTAGCTATTCGCTATCTCCCGGCTTGGTTCGCATCGTACCCTAACAAACTAGTGCAGTAATAAGGGTGTTACAATGCGGCCTGCAGCCTACGTATGTAAGAAGGCTAGTAACGACTGAACATACGATTTAATTAGACTTTGTCGTATTTTATTGGTTGTTACAAGACAGCTACTGATGCTGAACGCATTTATTACTTTAAAGTATTTTTAAATGGTTTTCTCATTATATTTTGTTGTATCTAATATCACTTCCCTTTGCTCAGTCATATCATAATAAATGATTCAGTTCAATAAGTTTTTGGTCTAATTTAGCGATTACTGGTTTAAAATTAATGCAATACCTACTTTAATGGTCTCCTTACGTACTGTTGGTACATAATGTAACTATGCTCTGTATCTAGAGGAAAGGTAGTGGCACCACCAACCACTTTCAACTATTAAGCAAGATAGAGAAATGGCACTACCTTTTCAGGCCCAATATGCATAAGTATTAGTAGAAATATTAAGTTTGCGTCCATCAGAGCATTCTCTCAGGGGTCCGAACAAGACCAGGGTGTATCGAAAGCAGTGAGTCACAGGGTGGCCAGACAGGCATACTCACGACATGGACAGTCACACAAACAAACAGACGTGTGTACAACATGAGCAGTAGGCAGGGAGGTGTCGAGTGCACGGCGTCATGACACAATATGATACTGGTTTTTATCGAGAACTTTCGCAGCTTCCAGCGCGGACAAGGGCTGTAGAATTTCACAGTGAGTATTCAATAATAATATAATAGTTACTGTAATCCCGGAACATAAAGGGCAACCGAAGGAACAGAGGGTTTAAGTCAGTAAAAGTCTGACACGCCCCGCCCAGGACGGAAAAAGTAATTTGATGATTTCCAACTCCAAAAAAAACTTTAAAAATACTGAGATTTCGGCTTTGTCTCTGTCCTGTGTGTCGATGACATCGAATCCCGAAGACCTCTGGTTTTACTGTGTCTATATGTGATCACTGAACCTGATGATCAGAACATCTGGGACGTTAGCTTGCTTGTCACCCAACAATTACCCAATTAGAAATGGAAAAAAATACAACATTTTCCAGATAAATCCGATCTTATATCATATTACTTCCATTAACTCGGTGTGGTTTCTAGAAGCACCTTTGAGATCTCAGGATTATTATTATTATTATTTATTAATATTTATTCATAAACAAATTTACATTATTCAAATTTAAAGTAAGTCATCACTAGCTAGGACAATGATTATTGCCCATCACATTTAAATAATTGAACACGGCTACGTAATATCCGTTTTACATTAACACACCTCTTTGGAAATAAGGATGGGCAATTGCTTACAAACTGCTAATGAGTCTCATCATTAATTCCAATTAGTCTACATAAAGTGAGTAATCAATAGTTGGTAATAAATTAAATTTCCTCGCCAGCCCTGAGCGAGTCGTCGCCTGCGCAAGTTCCACGTACGGCTAGGCGACACCGCGCATGCGCCGTAGAATCTTAATTGCCACCTTAGTTATTATAAGCTGGAAGGAGTATCGCGAAGTGTTACGGAAACTTTTATGTTTACACATGTGTGTGTGTGTGCAGTGGCAATAGGCTTTGTTGGTTTCAGCGTTTAAAAAATCTATTCGAGAGATAGACAAAGAAATAATTCGCTGGTATAGGAGAACAGGAGATGATAAGACCAGGAGTAACAAAATTTAATAACAGCATGAAAAACAATTAAACTAATATTGATACAAAAGCTGACGTTCTTTGTAAAAACTGTATTTATTTATATGTCCGTAATATAAATCTAAAATAATGACAATTGGTATATCCATAGCAATATATCTATATTTTTTACTTATATTTTTTGTTAGAGTCTAACCGCCTCGACTTGAAATTTTGCGCACATCTTTTTATGTTGGACGATTGTTAAGAAAAAGCTTTGGGAAATTCAGCCACAATTGCTACAGCAGGCAATATTTAACTAGGTTTTTTATAGCTGGAATCAATATGTATAAAAGACTTGGTTGTGTAGATGCTCCTTCCAGTTGTGACCACTCTATGTTACCACATATCCGCCAACACTAGGTAACAGGTACAGTCGCTGTAATTAAATACTTATTCGCGACACCTACGTATTAGCCAACCAAGACGCTAATAGGAAAAACTACTTAATTAAAACTGTGTTATGGCTTACGACCTGACATTCCCTTCTGAGGTGTTAACAAGATTCTATTGATTTACACTTTAGATACGTTTATGGAATAACTGTGTGTACTGGGAGCTGTTGAAAGTAATTAGGACAAATTAAAACAAACAAGTTAGTGGAAATGTGGTTAGGACCTAAGAATTGACACCAAGAGATTCAAATGTAAATTCCAATATATAATACAGTATTCCTAGGTCTCGGTCTTAATATAAGACTAAACATAGCTTTTTCCTGCTGCTTTGTCCTCATACCTGTAAACTATGTTTTTTATGCAGGGTATTTTGCCGAAAATTAGGGTTTTGCTTTGCTAAATGTTTCGTTTGTCTTTGCTTTGTCTAAAATAAAAGTAGTATTCTCGAAAGTCGTTACAGAGCCATTTGAATTCTCGTCTAATGCGGCCCAGTCGTTTCTGAAAAACAAGGAAATCCAACAGAAAGGGGGGAAAATTACAACTAACGAAAACCATGCTTGTTTTGACAAACCTAAAAAAAGTGTTTATAGTTCTACATATTGTTTCTTTTCAATAAAATAAACATTTTCAATACAAGACAATTTCTCCACATTCTTCAATTCTACCTCAGCCACAATTCCTTGCTCTACACTCACTTTATTCCAATTCTCGCAATGTAACTCGTTGAATAGTACTCGCTCTCGAGGTGTAATCGTAAAGCTCGCACAAACGCTCATATGAACAGTAAACCATCCACAACTCCTTGTGAACACCTCATCTTGAGTTTCACGAGCGACATCTTAAATTCTAAATCGTCGCCGAATTTCCCATGTTATGACGTCACACTTCACGCCATGCTTGTTGGCATGAAGGAGGTAAGGGATAGAAGGTCCATTTACAACAAAGGTTCTTTTAATGGCCCTGTTCATCTACCGAGAGCAAAGATTTTTTTAATTCGTACCAGTAGTTCCCTGCTAGGGTATTATTGTTTTGTAATACAACCAAAAAATAATATTTTGTTTATTTTTCTGCTCATCAGAAAAACTATCAGCCATGCTATGGCGTTATTATTTCCTACCCTAGTTTTTTTTGTTTGCATTGCATTACATTTTATAGAAACAGCAGAGCCACAACACAAATTAAAAATACGATTTGACAAAGACGGCACGGTTAATGTTGTTAGTCAACAAATATTTGCATGACCTACAGGTTCCTAATGTGGTTGTTAATGTGAGTTTATACCACCCATGATTCAGGAAAAAAATCTAGAATAGGACAACGTTTTATTACACAAAAAACAAAACCTCTCGATTGTTTACGTGAATGTGAAATTGTGAACCTTCTCTACTATATCTTGTATCGTGTTCCTCAGTATCCGCGAGCCCAGGGTAAGGAACAATGCATTGTGATATATTTCCTCTTTGTGCGGGACTCAGAGGGTTTCTATGAAGCCTGTTATGGGACATTTTCATAGGAATCACTGCCACATACATACACACACGCCGGGATACGCTTGTGTTGGACGTTTTCGCTTTCTTTACCCTCTTTCTCCGTTATTTATTGTTCGGTGATGTTCTTATACATGCGATAGCAGTTTCTTTGTGAGTTCGTGTTTTTATTTTGTATTACCAGTGTGTGACTTATTCAGCAGGCAGCTATGAGTCTTTGTATCATAAAAATATTGCCGAATATTGGCGAAGCTCAGAGTGAGGGAAAATTTGACAAAGAAATAAATCATATTTGAATCATCAATATATGAATTATCTCTTAATAATAATAATAACTTAATCAATCAATTCTATAATATAATAATTAAGACTGAAGGATGTTTAAACATGCTATTTTTAGAAAGACCAGTCAGGTGAAATAAATATGTTTGTATATCTTAGCCTAATTCTTGTGCATAGCTATATTACGTTAGGCTGTTTGTCAAACTATAAGCCACTAAAACCTAGTACTCTGTATAGCTAGTCTAGTGTTTAAATACAACAGAAACTCGCTCCAATTATTGCAACAAACAAATATAATTTTGCTGCAGTTAAAATTCAAATATTTAGTCACCCTCCTAAACAGTCAGTAATAAATCAATTAAACATTCACCAATTACAATCGTCGCCGCGCGCCGGCGCGGGCGCAGCGTCCGGCGCGATTTACTGCCGCACCACTCACTGACACACTCACCAACCTTGTCAAAATGTTATTTATATCAATTCTTGGTTAGGATGGAGCACTGTGATAGGAGGTAGCGATTATGATAAGAGAAGAAACTAATGAATAAGTGTTCCAAAGGTTAGTTGATAAATTAATACTATAATGATTCCAAAACTGAACGTCTTCCATGTCTACAAATGTCTAACTTCTTTCGAACTAGTCTAACCAGACGTAGCTAAATACTACTGAATTCATGTAGCAACTTAGTCTTCTACAACTTCCTCTTGGATTCAGCTTTTCTTCCTTTTTAAACGACTGTCAGAAGTCTACGATGAAACCGTTGTCACGTCACCAACTTTCGAACTCCGAATATTACTAATGGAAAAACTCAATAACAAATATTCGACCTGAAAATAGAAATCATTCCTGTGCTATCTCGAGCAAGCCACTTCATCAGCAATAGTAGAAATAGAGTAGACTATACAGAAATGTATAGTCTACTCTATTTCTACTACAGTAAATATCAGTTTGTCGTAGTTTCGTCTCACAATAAGTCACGTATTAGTATTTGTAAATGTACCTGGTTGATCGACATCTGGCCGAGCAACAACTACCCACCCAACCGATAGGCAGCTAAGGAAAATGTGGAACTAAAAATATGTCCTTTAACCCTCGCACTAAAAAACCTAGTACGGTGAACACTACTCGCCATCTCTCACACTATACTCTAGCCCTAACTCAAGCAACAACCAATAAATATGTAATTAATAACAATAAGCTAGACAGACGCCGTCCTCAATCACTGCAGGTCACCTCTCTCAGCAATATATTCACCAGCGAGTATTCCTCACACGGAAGAATTAGGATTTATGAAAGTTGCAGATAATTAACTTATTTTGTAATATAAACACGGCAATCTGTCTGACAAGAGGAAATTGCTTCTTTCTTTATAAACAGGATTCCCAGTAGATAGATTGTTTTTCGTATTTGCATTGATATAGCATAACTATCATCATACAATGCTCTCTCTAAAGTTGTCCATTGGTTTAATGCAAATAATCTTCTTCTTAACGAAAAAAAGACAAAAGTCTTAAAATTTTCTACGCCAAACGTTAGACAGCTGATTACCAATGTTCAACTGAATGGAATAGAGTTGAACCCTGTTGAGTCAACAGTTTTTCTTGGATTAACTATTGACTCCAAATTGCAATGGGGGCCACATATTGAGAAATTATCAGGAAGACTAAGTTCCGCCGCCTATGCTGTTAAAAAAATTCGCTATATAACTGATGTGGATACAGCCAGAATTGTTTATTTCAGTTATTTTCATAGTCTAATGTCATATGGGATTCTTCTCTGGGGAACCTGCGCGGACATCAATACCATCTTTGTTTTACAAAAAAGGGCTGTTCAAGCTATATATAACCTTGGTCCGAGGGATTCTCTTAGAGAAAAATTCAAAGAAGTGAACATTCTGACTGTAGCTTCACAATACATATTTGAAAATTTAATGTATGTTCATAAAAACATATCGGATTTTAAGAAAATATCTGATGTTCATAGTTTTAATACCAGGAACAAAGACAACCTTGCTGTACATCACACTCGCCTCCACAGAGTAGGCAACTCGTTCATGGGTCAATGTATACGTTTTTATAATAAACTTCCCACAGATATCCGAGAGTTACCCATTAGAAGATTTAAAAGCTGTATTAAAACCAAACTTTGTAAAAAAGGGTACTATAAAATTTCAGAATATTTAGAAGACAAAAAAGCTTGGGATTGAACCGCTCGCTCTGCTAATCACTGCTAATTCATACTATATATTTTTTTTGTTGTATAAAAAAGAACCATATTACCTATTATTGTAAGTGTACAAATCATGTAGAATGCACTATATAACTGTTTTGCACGCGACTTGTAAGCCCACTTTTTAGGGTTCCGTAGCCAAATGGCAAAAACGGAACCCTTATAGATTCGTCATGTCTGTCTGTCTGTCTGTCTGTCCGTCCGTATGTCACAGCCATTTTTTTCCGAAACTATAAGAGCTATACTGTTGAAACTTGCTGAGTGGATGTATTCTGTGAACCGCATTAAGATTCTGATACAAAAATAGAAAATAAATAAAAAAATTTGGGGGTCCCCATACATAGAACTTAAACTCAAAAAATTTTTTTTCATCATACCCTTATGTGTGGGGTATCTATGGATAGGTCTTCAAAAATGATATTGAGGTTTCTAATATCATTTTTCTCTAAAATGAATAGTTTGCGCGAGAGACACTTTCAAAGTGTTAAAATGTTGGTCCCCCCCCCTGTAACTTCCAAGATAAGAGTATGATAAATCAAAAAAAAATATATGATGTACATTACCATGTAAACTTCCACTGAAAATTGGTTTGAACGAGATCTAGTAAATAGTTTTTTTTTAATACGTCATAAACCGTATATCGAAGCGAAACCCTTCATGAGCGAGTCCGACTCGCACTTGGCCGGTTTTTTATTTATGTTCCTACAAGTAATATTGTGTCGGTTCGTGGAGCTCCTTAAGATAAAGTTGAGCTCACGATGCTTGTTGAGGCAGGTGTACCTAAATATTGTAATTGGAACTTTCCTCAAGAGGCCTGACCGAAACGTATTCTGCATGGTTCGTTGCACAAAAAATGAATCTATGTCTGGACTTTAAAAGAGACGATAATCCTTTGAGTTTGTTTCGGCATTTCTTCTCAGAGGTAGTCAGCAAGGAAATGCCGACTCCATCTAGTTTAAAAAAAAAAAAAATGACATGTAAAAGTGATGTAATATCCTACTTGCATAATAAACAATTTCAATTTCAATTTCAATAACATGAACATGTCTTTTTCACAAATGTTTAATACCAGAATTGAAAAAAATGTAATAAACTCCGACACTTACTTTGGGTAAGTATGTTACCTAGATCTCAGTCCGCACAGATTGTTTTTAGAATCAGACCCGCGTGAAAGTCGATACATCCGTCACCTATTTTATACTTTTTGGGTTGGAATTTATAAAAATCCTTTCTTAGTGGGTACCTACTCTTTACAAAGAACCTACCACACCCTGCCAGTTTCATGTCTCTAGGACCAGCAGTTTGGGATGTGCGTTGATATATCAACAGTTAGTCAGTTTATTGGTTGATCAAATGCATTCTGGATATAGATATGACCCGAGAAATTTTAATAACTGAGACCCTGTTTATACTACTGTCCACTCTTTCAATTATGTGTTATTAATTGTATTTCAAACTAGCTATCGGCCGCGGCTTCACTGGCATAAACGTACGTCGAACCATTTAAAACATTAGGGTTAGAATTTCGAAAATATATAATTTCAAGAATTCTTGGAGTGGATACTTACTCTTCACAAAGAACCCTCCAAGTTTCACGTGTTTAGGACCAGCGTTTAGGGCTTTTTGCTGATTTATCAACAGTCAGTTAATCAGTCAGCCAGTATACTATTTTATATGTATAGATAGAAGACTACCTTATCTTGGATCTGGTACACTTGCGCGAAAGACATTTGCGCGAAAGACACTTGCGCGCGGCCGTTTGGGCGAATGGACACATGCGCGAATGGACGTTTGCGCCCATAGACATTTCCGCGAATGGACACTTGCGCGACTAGACGTTTCCGCGCCAAACCACTTGCGCGAAGCCCTTTGCGCG
This sequence comes from Athetis lepigone, assembly GCA_033675125.1. Taxonomy (NCBI): domain Eukaryota; kingdom Metazoa; phylum Arthropoda; class Insecta; order Lepidoptera; family Noctuidae; genus Athetis; species Athetis lepigone. Next base: position 18,901,891 of record CM066215.1, on the reverse strand, counting down.
ACGGACACTTGCGCGCCAGACAGTTCCGCGACAGACGTTTGCGCCCAAACACTTCCGCGACTAGACACTTGCGCGAACTTTTTATTCAAAGGACATTGGGCAAATTTAAAAATATTATGTAAGGGGTACCAATATTTTTTTATTTACTTTTGGTTTACATGGCGTCCACATATCTACCGAGGGTGGTAAGTCGTTTTCAAAAGCAAGATGGCGGCCATAATATTTTTCACAAAATACGTCATGGGTGTCGATTTCATGGTTTTTTGGGGTGCCAAGGTCAATAATGAGGTCGCTTTGAGAATCCAAGATGGCGGCCGTGACCTTTATCATAATATGCGTCATGGGTGTCGTTTTCATGGTTTTTTGGGGTGCTAAGGTCAAAAATGGGGTCAATTTGACAATCCAAGATGGCGGTCGTGACCTTTCTCACAATATGCGTCATGGGTGTCGTTTTCATGGTTTTTTGGGGTGCTAAGGTCAATAATGAGGTCGATTTGACAATCCAAGATGGCGGTCGTGACCTTTCTCATAATATGCGTCATGGGTGTCGTTTTCATGGTTTTTTTGGGTGCTAAGGTCAATAATGAGGTCGATTTGAAAATCCAAGATGGCGGTCGTGACTATGCTCATAACATGCGTCATGGGTGTCGTTTTCATGGTTTTTTGGGGTGCTAAGGTCAAAAATGGGGTCAATTTGACAATCCAAGATGGCGGTAGTGACCTTTCTCACAATATGCGTCATGGGTGTCGTTTTCATGGTTTTTTGGGGTGCTAAGGTCAATAATAAGGTCGAATTGAGAATCCAAGATGGCGGTCGTGACCTTGCTCATAATATGCATCATGGGTGTCATTTTCATGGTTTTTTGGGGTGCTAAGGTCAATAATGAGGTCGATTTGAGAATCCAAGATGGCGGTCGTGACCTTTCTCATAATATGCGTCATGGGTGTCGTTTTCATGGTTTTTTGGGGTGCTAAGGTAAAAAATGGGGTCAATTTGACAAACAATCCAAGATGGCGGTCGTAACCTTTCTCACAATATGCGTCATGGGTGTCGTTTTCATGGTTTTTTGGGGTGCTAAGGTCAATAATAAGGTCGATTTGACAATCCAAAATGGCGGTCGTGACCTTTCTCGTAATATGCGTCATGGGTGTCGATTTCATGGTTTTTTGGGGTGCTAAGGTCAATAATGAGGTCGATGTGAGAATCCCAGATGGCGGCAGTGACCTTTATCATAATTTGCGTCATGGGTGTCATTTTCATGTTTTTTTGGGGTGCTAAGGTCAATAATGAAGTCGATTTGAGAATCCAAGATGGCGGTCGTGACCTTTATCATAATACGCGTCATGGGTGTCGTTTTCGTGGTTTTTTGGGGTGCTAAGGTAAAATATGAGGTCAATTTGAGAATCCAAGATGGCGGTGGTGACCTTTCTCACAATATGCGTCATGGGTGTCGTTTTCATGGTTTTTTGGAGTGCTAAGGTCAAAAATGAGGTCAATTTGAGAATCCAAGATGGCGGTCGTGACCTTTCTCATAATATGCGTCATGTGTGGATTTCATGGTTCTTTGGGGTGCCAAGGTCAATAATGAGGTCGATTTGAAAATCCAAGATGGCGGCCGTGACCTTTATGATCATATGCGTCATGGGTGTCGTTTTCATGGTTTTTTGGGGTGTTAAGGTCAATAATGGGGTCAATTTGATAATCCAAGATGGCGGCCGTGACCTTACTCATAATATGCGTCATGGGTGTCGTTTTCATGGTTTTTTGGTGTGATAAGGTCAACATGACGCATATTGTGAGAAATGTCACCACCGCCATCTTGGATTGTCAAATCGACCCCATTTTTGACCTTAGCACCCCAAAAAACCATGAAAACGACACCCATGACGCATATTATGAGAAAGGTCAGGACCACCATCTTGGATTCTCAAATTGACCTCATTTTTGACCTTAGCATCCCAAAAAACCATAAAAACGACACCCATGACGCATATTATGATAAAGGTCACGACCGCCATCTTGGATTCTCAAATCGACCTCATTATTGACCTTAGCACCCCAAAAAACCATGAAAACGACACCCATGACGCATATTGTGAGAAAGGTCACGACCGCCATCTTGGATTCTCAAATTGGCCCCATTTTTGACCTTAGCACCCAAAAAAACCATGAAAACGACACCTGTCGCGTTATGGAATAGGATTAACACAACATAAGGGGGGAAAATCTAGTGATAGACTTTCAACGATATGAAGGCTTAGTTAAAACGATTAGCAATATATGAAACGACTCACCAAAATTCGATGTTCCCCGGTCTGGAGGCTGTCTTCACTCGTCCGCTAGGTACTTTATGATTGCAGGGTTATATGATTTGAAGGGTTTTTGGGCGGCCGCCCGAATTATTATCACTGAAGAATTGATTAACGTGGAGTTCGTGGAGCGCGCACTTCCATGTTTTTTAGCGAACAGTCGACTCAATAGTGATGTGTGTAATCACTAACTACTTTAGTGATGTGCAGCAATGCACGCTGTAGGTTGTTAGTCGATTTCCACTGGGCAAATCGTTTTGCGCTTTTCATTACGCTTGCTACCGTTTCATACTAAGAAGCACATATCGTTGAGAAAAGGTAGGGAATTAGCTACTGGTATAGAAATCGACTGCGATTACGATACATTCCGCCCATCAAAATACACGCTAGTCGTATTTTCAAAGAAAATTAGTTACTCATGAAAAGGAAAGGGGAAATATGAATGCTCATTGGCGCCGGTAGAATGTAAACTAAATAGAAGCCAATGGCTGTTATCCTAGTATATGAACAATTTGCTTAATTCTAACTTAACGATTAAAAACTAACCTAACGTGAAGAGATTAACGTATGAAAAGCTAATCTGTGCAAGTTGGCAAAGGACATACCTTTGTCAACGGACGTATGAGAGAAGAACCGTTTGGTAGACGAAGAGTAACGATACGTATTATTCCATCCGGACCACGATGCAAGTGTTCTACACGAGCTATAGGCCAGTGAAGCGGAGGAGAGTCAGATTTGATAACTACCATGGACCCCACTTCCAACGGTTGGGAATGTTTCGTCCACTTTGCACGTTGAGTCAACGAATGAAGATATTCATTTTTCCAACGCTTCCAAAAATCTTGTTGAAAACGTTGAATTAGCTGCCATCGCCCTAAACGAGTTATATTACATGAGGACAGGTCCTCATCCGGAACAGACGTCAGAGGCTCTAATGTTAAGAAATGACCTGGTGTAAGAACCGCGAAGTCATTAGGGTCTGAACTCAACGGGTAAAGTGGTCTTGAATTTAATACCGATTCTATTTGAACGAATAATGTAAACAGTTCTTCTAACGTTAACGATTGATTGCCAACGGTACGATACAGTAGCGACTTGACTGCCTTCACCTGAATTTCCCACACTCCGCCGAAATGTGGGCTAGCAGGAGGATTAAATTTGAATTCAATCTTCTCGATGTGGGTCGCGTTTCGCATCAAAGACGACAGCTCTCGGTGAGCACCTACGAAATTAGTACCACAATCAGAGTGGATAACTGAAACTCGACCGCGACGTCCTACGAAACGTCGGAGAGCGGCGATAAAAGCGTCGGATGTAAGATCAGTAGCCACTTCTAAATGAACTGCTTTTGTTGTGAAGCAAACGAAAAGACAGAGATAAGCTTTACTAATCCTAGCACCGCGGTGTTTACCGGATTTGATGCGGAACGGACCTGCGTAGTCGACACCTACAATACTAAAAGGCTTGACTTGATTAATGCGTGCTGAAGGCAAGTCACTCATAAACGGTTCAAGTGAAGTTGGATTTGTTTTAAAGCATTGTAAACACTTCGAAACCTGATGTCGTATGGCACGCTTAGCCGACAATATCCAAAATTGTTGACTAATTAAGTAATGTAATGTATTAATGCCAGGATGGCAATTCTCTCTATGGAAGGCATCGATTAACATGAAAGTTAACTTAGCTTGACGAGGAAGCAAAGCCGGATGTTTGTGCGCGTAGGCTAAGCCTGAACGCGTAAGCCTACCGCCCACCCTGAGAATACCTAGGGTGTCGATGAAAGGATTAAGCTTTCGCATTTGTTTGGAAAGAAGTTTACCTTCCTTCAACCTTTTGATTTCTTCGCAAAAGTGAAGAGACTGAACATGTCTTACGACTATTAACAAGGCGTTATGAAGTTCTGTACGATTTAAATGAAGATCAGAACGGCGATTATGTTTATAACGCGAATTATTAATGAAACGTAAACACAATCCTAAGATACGTTGAACTTTACGAATTGAAGAGTATTTAATCAAAAGGTCATTAATTAAATCTGAAGAATTATTGTTTGTGATAAGAACCTGTACCTTTTCTTCAGCACGACAGTCCTCACCACAAAGATCTGAACTGGTACAAGGCCAGAACTGAGAATCTTGCGTGAGCCACGGAGGCCCCGCCCACCATAGAGAATTGTTGACAAGTTCCGCTGGGGTTTGCCCACGGGAAGCTATGTCAGCTGGATTGTCAGCCGTGGGTACATGACGCCAAGTTGCACCAGGGATCGCATCCTGAATATGGCTGACACGATTGGCCACAAATGTCTTCCAACGCGAGGAAGGTGAACGAATCCAGGCGAGGGTGACAGTTGAATCTGACCACGCATATGTTGCTGAAACAGGAAGAAGAGGCTTATAAACCTCAACAACGAATTTGAGAAGATCTGCAAGTAATACTGCAGCGCAAAGTTCGAGCCGAGGAAGTGAAACAACTTTGAGAGGGGCAACTTTTGCTTTCGAAATAACGAAGAAGGTTTTGACGTTTTCCTGAATGTTTACAACACGAAGGTACACGACACAGCCATACCCACGCTGACTGCTATCGGCGAATCCATGAATTTCGCACGATTTGATTTGAGGAACTAAAAGGAAACGCGAAATTTTTAAATTTTGAATTATAGAAACTTCAGAAATATAGAGATTCCACTGACGTTGAATGTCCTCAGGAGGATTGTCATCCCACGATACTCCTAAGACCCACAGCCGTTGTACAAGATACTTGGCAAAGAATACCAAGGGCGATAAGAAACCGAGTGGGTCGTAGATGCGTGCGAGTTCGCTAAGAATGGTACGTTTACTACAGGCACGGTTCTGAGGTTTAACTTCGAACACGAAATGGTCAGACTTTGGGTCCCACTTCAAACCCAATATCTTGAGCGTGTTAGATTTCTCAACATCCATCGAAACATTGTCCGTAAGACAGTGTTCTAGTGGAAGATCAGCTAACAGCTTTGGGTTATTACTGGCCCATTTGCGTAGCTCCATTTGACCTCGACTGAGAAGTTCAATAACTTCTGCTTTTGTTTGTAAAGCCTGAGTTAAACTCGAACAACCTGTTACTACGTCGTCAATGTACACGTCATTCAATAAAGCGGATTTGCCTAACGGAAGGCCAGTGCCTTCATCTTCGGCGAGTTGCCTGACGGTGCGACAAGCTAGAAAAGGTGAAGAAGAAATGCCGTAAGTAACGGTGTTAAGTCGGTACTCTAAAATAGGTTGCGAGGGATGAAATCTCCAGAAGATTCTTTGATAATCACGATGTTCTTCATGAACTTGAATCATCCTGTACATCTGACGAACGTCCGCCGAGAATACTACAGGATGAGTACGAAACCTTAACAAAATTTCACTAATGTTAGCTTGTAACTTCGGACCTACGAGTAAGGTTTCGTTTAACGAAACGCCTTTGACTGAGTCTTTATTCGACGCGTCGAAAACGACGCGCAGTTTTGTACTCGCGCTATCAGGTCGAAGAACACAATGATGTGGTATGTAGAATTTACCTTTAAGTAGATCGCCACTGGGTACAACACTCATGTGGCCACTCTGAAGATATTCAGACATAAAGTCGGAATACTGTTGCTTTAGAATCGAATCAGTGGAAAGTTTACGTTCTAAAGAATGAAAACGTCTCAATGCAGAAGCTCGTGATCCAGGAAATGATGGTTCCTTGTCTTCCTTGAACGGCAAGGCTACGCTGTAACGACCGGTAGAATCACGAGTAGTTGTTTCACTATAGATTTGCTCGCAACGTTGATCGTCCAAAGTCATCTTGTTCACGGTAGGGATAATGTCTAAATCCCAGAATTTCTTGACTTCCTGAAAGATCTGGTCGTCAGAGACGAAGAATGAATCGATGTTGTCTGTGTGCTTATCAGACACACTTCCTATGAGAAGCCAGCCGAACACAGAATTCAACGCTGAAGGCTGCCTCTGTCCACCACTCACACAACCAGGTAAGATGAGTGAGGAGAAGAGCTCAGCGCCAAGAAGAACGTCGATCGGACCAGGTCTGTCACAATCTGGATCCGCCAAATTGAGACCGCGAAGATGAAGCCACGATGATTTATCAAGATGAACTTTAGGCATATCATTGCATATGTTAGGCATAGTCAATGCTTCAATATTGAAAGCCACTTGACCTTTAATACCTATCTGAAGAGTAACAGCTCCAGAGATGGAGGCTGGCGATTGACCTACACCACGAAGTTGGCGCGAAGTCACGCGTTTGTCAAGTCCTAGTCGATTTACTGCACGCTCTGAAATTAGATGGGTTTGACTACCAGTGTCGATAACAGCACGGAAAGACTGGTAGTTGCCCGTCGAATCACGAATATCAATAGCGGCAGTCGATAGAAGAACAACCGAACTATCTCCTAAATTAGTCATAACACTAACGGGTTCACTGGCTGAAGGCTTTTGTTCAGAACTATTCGAATCTATATCATGGTGAAGCAAAGTATGATGCCGTTGACGGCATCTCTGACAAGTAAAAACAGATTTACAGTCACGAATTAAATGTGAAGGTTTTAAACAGTTAAAACACCAACGATTTTGTTTTGCTAAATCACGCCTATCCTGAGGGGACTTCGCGGCAAATGATTTGCACTGCATAATTGAATGAGGTTCTGAACAACACGGACACTTAGAAGACTCGCTTCGTCCAGTGGAAACGGAGACAGACGCTTTGGTGGCTGTCTTCTCTGAATTCGCTAACAGTGACGAAGAAACCTTTTTCTTATCATTGTTAGAGAGGTTCGACTTGACACCTTTACTAGAAGAAGAAGAAGAATGTTCGCGAGAACCCACGAAGTGAGTGTCGCGCTCGAGGGCTACACATTGCGATTCAAGAAAGTCTTTAAGTGTGTTGAAACAAGGTAACTCAGGAGACGGGTGCGCCTTTTCGAACGCACAACGCGTCTTCGAATCTAATTTCGACAATAGTAGATAACAAAGGATAAAATTCCATTGGTCCGTAGGTAAATTAAGGCCTTTTAAAATAATTAAGTTTTCATTAAAAAGATCTAAAGTGCGTCTAAATTCGGTAGGTGGACTAAGTTTCAAATTAATGTTTATCATTTCTCGCCAACAAGTAAAAGCGAGTTCACGATTATCGCGGTAACGATTCACTAATGTTTGATAGGCTTGAGAATAATACTCGCCTTCCACAGGAAAAGTACGAATGAGTCCTAATGCGTCCCCGAATAAACTCGACCGCAAATACTGCATACGATCAGAGTCCGAAAGTGACTTATTTAAATGAATAAGATTATTGAACGCATCATAGAACATTGAAAATTCTTTAATGTTACCTCCGAATTTAGGCAGTTCTAACTTTGGTAAACGTACAGCTGACGAGGGCTGCGGCTGACTGATAGACGGTGAATTAACAACTGACTGGACAGACGGAAAGAGTAAACTATAAATCGCGACAATTTTATAATAAATATTGTCGAATTCAGAACGAATGACATCCTCACGCTCAGCATGTTCATCATCAATCACGCTTAAAATATCTAAATGAGCTTCTTCAAAACTTTTAGAATGCTTTGCAATGGTAGAATAATAAGCGAGAAACTCATCCGAACGAGAAGAATCTGATTGAGCCAGTTCAGCCACTTCTAACGTCCTTTTTAATCGATTTAGGGCCAAAGTACGCTTTCTACGTAGTACCGGTAGGTCGTCATACGACAGACCACCTCCATCTATAGATTTAGATTTCTTTGAAACACTACAACGTTTTTTAGTAAGATAAGACATGATCAATCACTATCTGAAATTGATTTAAAATATTTAAAACACGAAACGGAAAATATATAGTGAAACACTGAACTAATTCACCCACGGAACCACACGGATACGCTTACGGAACCCTACAGTTCGCGTCAACACAATAAAACTTTCACTTGTCAATGATAAATGCATGCAAACTTCAATGTTATAATATTACGATACTATAACAAAGAACCGAAACGATTGATCTGTACCTACACGTATACTAAGTTAGGAAACACGTTGTTTACCTGCTATTAATTGTTGCGACGATAAGTTGTACGCACAAATTTCTATGCACTGAAGTAACACGATAATTTGCATAAAATTTATTACGCACGAACCAACAATTCTGAACATTGATTAGGTACAAATCACTGGTCTATATCCGTGTTAAACACTACGAATTAATTGCGAGCCGTCCAAATTGAAGAAATACACATCCATTCCAAACTAACTTTTGAAATTAGAATTACGTATTAATTAGGTCACTCACGATGACTGGGCAGCCATTACTGCCTTGTTAACTACGAATTCAAATAATCGAATGAATGAATGTTTGTTAATTTCTTCACTAATTCACGATTTGGCATTAAAATATACCCTGCAATAATTAAATAATATTGAATAAAGACGAATTGTTCATATACTAAGGAGAAATATTCAATACTATTCGAGATTTAAATAGATAATTTTCGCCGGCCGGCAATACGCCGCGGTCACTTAACAATGATGGCGGACGAGACGTAAAATTGAATTGGGAATTTTAAATTTACTATTTTCTATGGGATATCTTATCTAAAGAGTCCCGGGTTTCGGCACCAAGAATTTATGTCGCGTTATGGAATAGGATTAACACAACATAAGGGGGGAAAATCTAGTGATAGACTTTCAACGATATGAAGGCTTAGTTAAAACGATTAGCAATATATGAAACGACTCACCAAAATTCGATGTTCCCCGGTCTGGAGGCTGTCTTCACTCGTCCGCTAGGTACTTTATGATTGCAGGGTTATATGATTTGAAGGGTTTTTGGGCGGCCGCCCGAATTATTATCACTGAAGAATTGATTAACGTGGAGTTCGTGGAGCGCGCACTTCCATGTTTTTTAGCGAACAGTCGACTCAATAGTGATGTGTGTAATCACTAACTACTTTAGTGATGTGCAGCAATGCACGCTGTAGGTTGTTAGTCGATTTCCACTGGGCAAATCGTTTTGCGCTTTTCATTACGCTTGCTACCGTTTCATACTAAGAAGCACATATCGTTGAGAAAAGGTAGGGAATTAGCTACTGGTATAGAAATCGACTGCGATTACGATACAACACCCATGACGCATATTATGATAAAGGTCACGGCCGCCATCTTGGATTCTCAAAGCGACCTCATTATTGACCTTGGCACCCCAAAAAACCATGAAATCGACACCCATGACGTATTTTGTGAAAAATGTTATGGCCGCCATCTTGCTTTTGAAAACGACTTACCACCCTCGGTAGATATGTGGACGCCATGTAAACCAAACGTAAATAAAAAAATATTGGTACCCCTTACATAATATTTTTAAATTTGCCCAATGTCCTTTGAATAAAAAGTTCGCGCAAGTGTCTAGTCGCGGAAGTGTTTGGGCGCAAACGTCTGTCGCGGAACTGTCTGGCGCGCAAGTGTCCGTCGCGCAAAGGGCTTCGCGCAAGTGGTTTGGCGCGGAAACGTCTAGTCGCGCAAGTGTCCATTCGCGGAAATGTCTATGGGCGCAAACGTCCATTCGCGCATGTGTCCATTCGCCCAAATGGCCGCGCGGAAGTGTCTTTCGCGCAAATGTCTTTCGCGCATGTGTCCTGATACCCCTTATCTTCGGCAATAACAAGATATTCTTGGCAGACGAGTGAAAGACCCTAAAAAACAGCCACATTGACTCGCCCAAAAATAGAGATATGTTTAGTGAATCAGTACAACAACAGGCCTGTCACATGACACCGCCATTTCTCAAACATTTCTACATTATCTCCAAATGTAAAGTTAAGTAAAACACGGCGCTTAAGGTAAGCGACACGGTTCGCTTCCGGCGCGTTTCTGGCGATAATTACTGAACATTTACAATGCCACTGAACAGTGTCGGGTGTGCCTCGTTTTTCAGCTTCGTTTACTGTAATTTATATGCTGTTTCCAGTTTATTATGGAATTTAAAAAGAATTGAATGATTTTTGTAACGATTTTTTTATTGTAGCCCAGTTAAAAACACATTTCAAGTTACATAAATTCGCATAGCACTGAACATTGATGGTGGTCTTAAATACACCATTATAAAAAAATTACGCTACCAATACGACGACTGAAAAAGTTTACAAATTTGTTTTACTTTTTGACTGGACTAATGTACATTTCTGATTTTCTGCAGCATCCTTGAGTCACTCCTTACATCATCTTCTCCCAGAGACAGTGACGTGGCTTTTTTTCCTTCCCAACGAAGATCATGACTAACTCTTCTATGTATAGTGTAACTCCGAAATAGAAGCACTCTTAAATGTGCAGATTATAGCAACCAACAGTTATAAAACCTTTTACGCTCAAGTGTTGACTTTCTGACCCAAATATTCCCAAGCTATTTGAAATATCGATCAATTTCTGTAATAGTTTTAAATTGCCCGTTTATGGACTTCTAATACAAAAGGTAATTGTTTCTTTTGAGCGTCTGTTCAGTCTCGAGAATTCGGGACTCAATTTACTGAAATAAAATATCTCTTTAAATAATTGGATCGAATTTTAAGATCCAAATTGTTTTCTGAAGTACTTTTGCAGTGAGAAATAACTGTCTTCTGTTTCATGTAAGACATGAATCCAGCTGTTGCCTGCCATTTTGATTTCGTAGTCACAAGCAAGTCTGCTGAGCGTGACTGGATTAGATTCCCAAGTTAAGCAACAGCCTAGTAAATGTATTCTCTCCATTACTATTTTTTATATAGTTAGCATATAGTTATATCCTAACATAATTGTCTATCCCAACTATGCCAGGATTCGCCGCCAAAATAAGTTGATATAAATCCAGCTTACTAACTTTCAGCTCCTCGCTTGTCACATCATATGCACCGTTACAAACGTGCGAAAATCTTCAAATATCATATGTTTAACTTGCATCTTAACTTCTCCGAGCTTCAAGCAGTTCTTGTCAAAGTTAGTGGAGGTAACCGATCTTATAACAGGCACTGTGATCACTGATAAGAGCGTGTCGTACTGAAGTAGTGCAGTTAACTGTCGAAAACTTTCAATATATATTACTGCACCTACTCTTCAGGTAGTTAGTTTGGGAGATAAGAGTTGGGTGCAGTTTAAATGTGTGTGGTGAATTGTGGTGGCTTTTGAAATGTTGTGTGTTTGATAGTTTTATCTACTGTGCAATCAATGTAGTTTGAATAAGGAATTTATCAAAAATAAATAACGTAATAAACATTTAATTTACTCATATTTTTTTTGCTGTTTTGTAATGTGTATTGTTTTTCTTGCGTAATAAAGAATAAATAAATAATAATATATAGTTAATTTATTTGGAACAAGGAACACAATAATCTTTGACGGGCCTGTTGGTCTAGTGGTCAGTGACCCTGACTGCTAAGCCAGAGGTCGTGGGTTCGATTCCCACCCAGGACAAACTTTGTGTGATGAGCATAATTGTTTGTTCTGTGTCTGGGTGTTATTTATCTATAATATGTATGTATTTAAAAAAATATATAAGTATGTATATCAGTTGTCTGATTACCATAACACAAGCTCTGCTTAGCTTGGGATCAGATGGCCGTGTGTAAGATGTCCCAGGATATTTATTTATTTATTTATTTAAGTTGAAACGATAATAACAGCACTAGTATAAAATAATGTTCCCTTTTGTTACCCATGGTCCACGTGCGATATTTAATTAGCAGAACGAGTTTTTTCTTCTGATAGATTTTCCAGGCTACTACTACGAAGGTCAATAATTTTAATGTTTCTATTTCAGAGCATTCAATATACAGGGCGTCCCACGGCTATGCCACATGGAGGAAAACTACCTTAAATATTGTAGATACAACATTTTATTGAAAGAAGACATTATTTGAATTTTAATTACTACTTTGAGTAGTACGGATCATTTAAATAAATAAATATCCACCACAACAAGACCAAAAAATCGTCAGGGAACGAAATAATCAAAAGCCATCACTTCGTATTCAAGAAGAAGGGACTCATTTTGAGCATTTGAAAAATTTACTAATTTTGTATTAAAATGTTAAAATTCATGGTCTTTCTTTTATTTTTGACACCATGTTATTTAGCAAAAAATAATCCTTGTGATGAAGCCTTTCGATCGGTAGGATAAAACTACAGGCTGATTAATTTTCTCGAGTAACAGGTTCGATTCCCGGTTCAACTATGTATTTATTTAAATATTTATGAATACGGTTTAAAATGTTTTTAAAATTCAAATAATGTCTTCTTTCAGTAAAACGTTCTATCTACAATATTTAAGGTACTTTCCCTCCATGTGGCATAGCCGTGGGACACCCTGTATGTATAGTCACTTCTCAACTCAATTACTTTTGTCATGTCAATCACATTTATTCATTACTATTGTGTCTATAAAAGTTGGTGTTATTATTTTCTATAAATACGTGAAGCAGCCACATGTAGTGCGGCTCCAGTTCCTTCGTAATGTGTGTAACGTGAGCCTGCCGACAGGAATGTGCCCTAAATATAACGAGCATTGAATGTATTAGAAACCGTTTTTACTTGTGTTTCTCTTTTTGTTTAATTAACATTCATTTTATGTGTTGAATGGAATGGAGCTTTAGGCAGCAAACATAGCCCTTTTTCTACGACCCGGTATAGAATTATCTTAGGTTTAAGGTCCAATCTATCTCCATAAGTTTAAACCATCAAAAGTGTACAAATTATTTAAACTTGAAAGCGTAAAAAAATACAGAAAGAAAGAAAGTCAAAATTATATTATATATACTATTTATTTTATCAAGTAAGACAGGCTGTTGGAGAACAATTTCAAACAAAAAAGGACTCGCCCCACAACAATATGTTTCCTTATATCTCGTGTTTACGCACCAATAAACATTAACGTTTTATTGTATATGTTCCGTTCACATTTCCAAATCATAAATTAAAACATGATCACAAAATGGCCAGCGCCATTTATTTTAGGGCGCGAAACAGCTCAAAATGGCGTCGCATTGTCGGCCAAAATGTACGCTGGCTGCTCTCCAACAGGACTTGAAAGCTGGTCCGAAATAAGGCCACTCGCTGCCTCCTTTAAAACACCCTGATTTTCTTTATTGCTCAGTTTTATGAGGAAATAATATCCTGTATGATTCATAAAATCGCACGCTCCCAAACCTATGTGCTTCATACATTCCTGAAAGCAAACTTTCCAGAGCATTAAAGCTTTTTATACTTACCTACCGTACTAAAAGTCTTAAGAGAAAATTTTATTTTTTCGATTAAATTCCTACGAGAACAAAAAATAATTGGTATAAAATCATATTTCCGAACTGTTATTAAAGAAATTGAGTGGGAACTGGAAAAAAGTTAATTCATAATCTAAGAATATCCGAACCAGAGAGATTGGGATTAAGCTTGGAACTTTATAAAATATTTGATAACATTTCTTTTCTTTCATATTACAGTTTATTAAAACCTTATGTAACATGTCTGTAATGTTTCGTCAAGTCGACAGTCGATACATTCTTTTCATTGTGTACTTAATGCTCAAGTCACGACAATGGCAACTCGGTACGAATCACATCTCGCTGACAATATCCACAAATCCGATTATGTATCGAGATTAAAATCGAGTGGCTCGTATCGTTATTAAATCGATAACGAGGTGAATGCCTACATATTATGACGGTTATTTCGTTGATTAGCTGTAGGGTTGCCAAATGTTGAAAATATTGTTGATGAATACAGTTGCGGGGGAGTGAATCCTTAGAAAAAAGAGCTTTTTTTGTTGTTACCTATAGCGGTTTATAAAGATAATAATTATTATTTAGGTACAGTCAGCAAAGTGGATAGGTATGCAAGGCCGTCATATAAAAATGGTGTTTTTAATTATCCATTAATAATTTTATAACACATTCGTCATCGACGAAGAAAACTAAAATTATATGTGACGGCCATTTTTATCTAATGCGGAAGTAATGTTAACAAGAAATATCTACCTATTACCCAGTTTATTTCCATAATTCGACTCCATATAAACTTTGACATTCACGTTCCCACAAAAAGCCATCGATATCAATAACATGGAGTCACAAGGTAGAAAGAAATCCTCTCACGTAAAAATATTCCTCTGTGTGACAAGTCAAAGCGACAATTATATGGAAATTCAAAGAAACGTAATCGGATTATTTTGAGGGTACTGCGACATATGTGTCGATGTTGAGCCCAAATGACGCGACATAAGTTATATATATCTGCATAAGTTGCGATTACTTCTCCATTGAAACAGAATATCTTCACAAAGATAAAGGTGGGGAAAGTACTTATACGTTTTTTTTTATTTTGATATAATTACGTATGTATAATGTATCTTGCGGTTAATATGAGATTCTGTCTATTATCCGTTTTTTTTTTTTAAGCAGTTACGTCGATTTGTAAACAAAATAAAGATGTGAAACATAGTATAGTGTGCTATAAATATTGTATATTATGTCAGCGGTCTTAATAAAGGAGCTTGTCCGAGGAAGTACTAACACCACATCCCATCCTATTTCTGCCACTAAGCAGAGTTGCTGAATTAGAGTTTGAACTTGAAGAGTATAATAAGCACATGAGACAAACTAACTTTGGGCCTGGGTACCTGATACTGGCTGGCTATTAGAAATGTCTGACTGTGTGCCTGTGTGAATGGCCGACTGTGACCACTTTACGTCAGATTATTTGACTTCCAATTAAATAAAAATCAAGAAACAGCAGCCTTCATCATTCAAGTTCATTTTATTCGTTTGGAACTAGCCCATTCTCCCTAAATGTACTACGAGTAGTGTAAGTATAATTTTATTCGAATAGGACATTCTCAATCTGACACCTTATCTAAACTCTCTCCTACAACATGAACAGTACCTCTCCCTATCTCTCCGGACAGCTGACAATGAATGCGCACCTCAGTCGTCTATTCCCGATACGATCGCTTCAAGATATAAACAGCAATTATCATGCGCATTACATTGTCGCAATGAGAAGTTCCTTCACAGCCAACAAAGTTATGACTTCGGTCGGTTACAACTACAAGGTGGTATCTTTTACCTTGTTGTGTGTTCCTACACTGTCCGTTAAATATCTAGATGTGGTCTGTTTTAGATTCCTATCTGATTGTCCTTATCTTTTCAATTTATGCAACTTTCTTGTTAGAAATCTTTGAGAAAGTGTCGTTTTGATACATAAATCGTGCAATCTCAAAAATAAGGATCTGAAAGCTCTCGCAATCTTTCAGAGAAGTGTCATTGATGTTAATTGAAGGAAAGAATAAATAGCGATGTTATCTTTATGTCACTATCCAATGCCTACCAGTGGCGTGCATAGGGTTTTATGACAGGGTAGGCAGCTTTTTTTCGAAAAAATAAAAAGTTTTTCGCTATTGCCGAGATAGTAAAAAAACTCACTAGATGATTAAAAGTATTTATAGTTTAAATAAGAAAACTAAATACCTACCTACCTACCTACTGGTTTGGTTTTGTAACAATTGAAATAATTAAGTAAACCAACTCATTTATAAATTAAATCTACACGCCTAACCGTTTTTAAATACGATTTTTTGACGTTATTAACTATTCAACCTTCGAAAACAAGTGATTCAAGACACAATAGAAAGACAATAGCAACGCGACAGCCGGCTGTCGCTTGGTCGCGAAAGGTTAAATAACAGACACGTAAAGCAAAATAATTTCATTGTGTGTACACAAACACGCAGCGAGTAAAAAAAATATTTCGTAATTCTTACATTCACTTATTAAATTTAGGGGTTATAGCTATTACCTTTTTTCTGGGTTAATTCTCGTAATTCAGGTACACATCTCGAATAATCTCGATACACTTTCGATACACCTAGCTACTTGTTATTTGAAGTTTTCAATAATTTCGTAATTCGTAAACCTAACATCATAACTTGTAACAAACTCACATTGTCAACACAAACCTCACAATCGAACAACATTTCACAATATTTTATAAACAAAACAAACAAAAATTGTAAAAACGTTTAAATAAACTAGTAATCGAATTTAGCAACAAATCGACCTAAATATTTGCGTTTCAAAACAAATAAACAACATGGACCCTTTTACATTATGCAATATTCTAAATTTTGATGGATAAAATGTTGACAAATAAAGTTGCATCAATTTCAACCGACATTGTACTTAGCAAATGACTTTTTCAACTTAGCGTATAATCTCTCGGTGACAGCCAACAGGCGAAATATTTGAAATGTGTCAACCAATAGAGTGGTTGTCGTTGTAGTCCACGTCACGAAGTGGCTCGTGATTGGCTGTTAGGCACGGCCTAGCTGGGGAACTACTTGTAATGTACGCGCGTTGATGTGTGCATTTCACAGACACGAAATGTACCACTACATGTGCACATTTATGAATGAGATTTAGGCAGAATCTAACTCTGCCTACAGCCGTTCAACGAGACGCGGCGCTGGCGCGCCTGTTACGAACGCGGCGCGAAATTTGAACACTATGATTTATTGCTATTCCTTTATCTTAGAGACTTTTACAATTTTTTTATTTGTTTCATACTTTTTAGTTTTAAAATATTAGGATTTTGCATCTACTGGGTCTGGGTGAATTGGTCTAGGGTCGGCAGTGCCTTTCTGCCTATAAGGACCGCACGTCCCTGATGCCTACTAAATGTAAATGGTGTCCGTGAAAAAGAGATAAGTAGATGGCCTTGTAATAAAAATGCTTCATTTAGACCAGCTCTTTATTCGGATTGATGCTACTAAGGATTTGAATCATCGCTGTCAAAGTATAAATTAGCAAACAGCAGGCATCAGGGTTGTGCACTGAATCTCGTCTCGACTCCTTCAGAGTTTTGCAGAAACGATACGCAACCTCGCAACCATGTAGGGTGCGGGTCGGAGCCAATAGCATCCTGATCCTGATTGAGATAGCATACAGGCTAGACTTATAGACTGTCTTTGTGGGAATTACTGCTGCAAGGATACGGCTGGATTGGAAGATCATTCGGATGTTATGAACAGTTTTTGTATTTGTTATCCAATGGTATTTTAAGTAAAAAAGGCGTAGATAGGTTACCCAAACGAAATTCTATCCTCAAAAACGGCACACTAACGCACACATACATTACACGTCAAAGTAGGATGACATGATTGAAGTAGTGCGAGTGAAAAAGAGATAAACGTCAAATGTCAACGCGATACTCAGTATCATGTTTGCCAATTGGCAAATTTTTTATGTGCCACATTTTGACTGCATATAACCTATCTACACTTTTTAACTTAAAATATCATTGTTGTTGTCTACGTATTTTCAAACACAGCTTATACATAATTATAATGTTACCAACATGAGTAAATTGAAAGTAACAATAACCTCAACAGTAAACACAAGCCACTTTCCAAAAAGTACATTTGCCACGAACACCAAAACAAACAATAGTTTCGTCGGACGGCGGCCATTACGGCAGTATCGTGGAATTCCGCCATGATTCGCTGAACGGCTGAGCACTGTCGCTCACTCGGTCAGCTCTTATCGCCATCTTAATGCTGCGCCCCAGGACTTGTGACCTGATGCTCTCACTCTGATAACTCGAGACGACAAAGATGAAGGAAATGCACAGATGGGACATACTCATACTCATTCAAAGGATTGCGAATCCATGTTACAAGTTGATAAAAAATAAAATAAGGATATTTATTGACACAAAAATGGTATGAATACATAGACGGTCATGCGTACTCGACAGCAAATTATGACAAAACGTGTTTAATGGTTTTGACGTAAAAACATGCCAGACAGACCGACAGAACTACTTTCTCATTTAATGGATTCAGGACTCATTTCCCCCCGTTTAATGTGAGTTCATTTCTTGAAGAGATGTCATGTCTGTTACACATTTTAATATCAAGAGATCTTTAGAAAGCAAGTAAGTAGAGTGTCGTGTCTGCAACATAGTGTATGAGCAGAAGTGTGCACAGCGGTCGTTGGTAGCTATCTACTGAAAGTATCGCCACCACTCACGCTACTCTTATTTAAATATACTATACAATGTTGATACCTTGGCCAACACTTACATAATGTAGCTTCGGGTACTAAGAAACGGTTTATTTAATTACTGTGACACTGTTCGATGTACAAAATTATGGATAGCTACGGGGAAACTTACAAAGATCTTTTTACAAACGCAATATATTAAAACTTTAGTTTCGATCCCCGCTGTTCACCAGCGATTTTGGTTACTGATATTACATATTACCTTCATCGATAAATGAGCTATCAAACACAAAAATATTTTTTTTAATTTGGTCAAGTACTTTTTGAGCGTGTTCAATCAAACAGACAAATTCTTCAGCTTTATAATATTGGCATAGATATACAGTGAAGTAAATATTACATCAACCAAGAACCACAGAATTTAATTTGCAGACCAATAAATAATAGACTTAGATAACACCGTTATGTCCACAAATAACTTAATAACTTAACACAATCAGCAGTAATAAAATAATAATAATAATATATATATATATCTACACTAAAATGAAACAAGCAATAAATGTGATTAGCTAAACATTTCTACAATAAACTGGTTTGCATGTTAATGCTGTTCCGAGCTAAACAAACTGGTTTAACTAATTATTAGAAACGCGTGGCGTCAATCTGAGACAATCGTATCAATTAGCTATGGAAATAAGTTCCTAGAAATATTAAAAACAGAAGAATTAGTCCTTAGAGTAACCAAAATTATTTAATGTGGAGTTAACTTGATGGTAACTAACCTTTTATTTTATTACGAAGTAATGAGTTAAGTGAAAATACATACTATATACATACTAATATTATAAATGCGAAAGTAACTCTGTCTGTTTTGCGTTTACGCCAAAACTACTGAACCGATTGAAATGAAATTTGGTACGGAGATAGTTTATAGCCTGAGAAAGGACATAGGATGGTTTTCGTCCCGAAAATCCGAAAAAACTGCGGGGACAGCTACTAGTAGTTAAGAATAACATAAAACACAGCCTGCAAAACAACCTACTACCTATACTCGACAACAGTGTAAGTATCTTGTAACCGGCTTAGTAGATTCAAGAGATGGACAAGCAAACGCATATACGCATATCTATTTGAAATAGCGTACGTAGACCAGTAATAGCGGAAATTTTCAAAACTATATAAATAAATAAATAAATACCTTGGGACAACTCACACACGGCCATCTGATCCCAAGCTAAGCAGAGCTTGTGTTATGGTAACCAGACAACTGATAAACATACTTATATAATTTTTAAATACATACATATTATAGATAAATCACACCCAGACCCAGAACAAACATCCACGCTCATCACATAAAGCTTGTCCTGGGTGGGAATCGAACCCACGACCTCCGGCTTAGCAGTCAGGGCTACTAACCACTAGACCAACAGGCCCGTCAAATCTTCAGAACATAATAATTTACGACGACATGTCATAAATTATAATTTTCTGAAGCCTTTAAGTTATAACCTTCATCAAAAGAAAACTTTATAGAGAAGTTTGAAAATAAATGAACCTTCTGTTGTTAATATACCACTGTTTGCGAAGTGAACGAAATCGATAAATCCGTAATAATGGAGAAGTTTAAGTTAAATTGCGTGTGTCCGGCACTGAGCGTGCTCCACTTGATTAATGTGAACAGATAGCGTTTAGTTAAGTATCTAGCGAGGTGGTGTACTGACATGTAATCCCTTCACAATCCCTAGATCTAATTGACTTGTATATCCAATTCGGGCAAAAGCGTTTGGATTTCATTTAAGAGCTTGTAGATATCTGTTGCCAACTGGAATACCGGGATAATGAACTAGCTAATAACTTGTTTTTTTTTTGGTTCTGGTTTGGCCTTGCCTATAGTCGAGAATTTAGGGAAGGCAATCCGTATTATCTGTTTCCGAAAAATCCGGGTATCTACACATTTTACCTACACTTTTTTGTGTAGTCCCTCACAATCCCTAGATCTAATTGACTCGTATATCCAATTCAGGCAAACATTTGTATTTCATTTATGCATGTAAATATCTATTGCAACACGGCAGCATGCTGGTCTACCGACACAATGAACTACCTATTGTTTTGAATGTACTGGTTCTTGGTTTGCCTAAGTTGAGATATATACACTATGATTTTTTTTTCAACTAAAGGTCCAATGTTAATGCGCGAATCCTTGTGCGCGAAAGTTACTTGCGCAACAATCCTTCTCGGAAATGTCTTTCGCACACATGTCTTGTTAACTGGCTAGCATTACCAATAATTTCTTATCCTATAATGTTGATTATGAGGTAATGTGAAAACCCAAGCACATAATCGTGTGAGTCGCTAATCACATATCAACTGCGACTTTTGACAGCACCGTGCGTTCTTTATTTCGCAAGCTCACGCTTGGAGTTTGCTCTTAATTAGCGCAGCACCGAGACTTTTCCCGAAGGCTCGTGATTGTTTACTTGATTATCTTGTGTTTCCAAAATATTAACGTTTAATTATCATATCCGCTTCCTAAGGTTCAAGTTACTTCATAATTACTTACGCACCTCTTACTATACACACGCGGGGATATAAATAATGTAGATAATCCACTCGTAGAAAATTTTCTATTCTACGTCTGCACGGGACGAGATAATAAGATTACTCAGACGCTTACTACGAAGGCTAGAATAGAATAGAGTAATTTATCTTGTCAGAAATATATTTAAAGAGACACTAGTTTATAGGAAGCGTAGAAAAAGAGTGCCTGGAAAGCTGAGGTCTCTCCCGATTAGTCTAGAATAAGAGTCAGCCGTGAACAAGAAGAACAGCTAAGTTTAACTATACCCATAACGAGATTTATTCCATCTAGTCGTTTAAAATAGACGTCATTTCACCCTACAGTAATATAACTATTAATCTACAAACAACTTCACTTATACAATGACCCATGCATATTAATTCTAACGATGACAATCAACCAATAAGATAACAAACAATATATTCCCTACTTAATTGATTCTATTCTTCTCTAAAAATCTATTCACCGTTCACAAATTCTTCACAATTACGCATCACTATTCAGTATTATGAGCGCGGGACTATCTGCATGATCTGTACACGGACAAAGGAATGTCAGAACGGTTCGTTTGGCAATACAAATGTCACCGATTGTCACGGGATAGACACACAAACGGCTGGTAACGTCAAAATATTTGACACATTTGGCCTTACCTGAGATAAAGCGATTGGAGATAAATGTTGAATGGATTTCGCTTAAATGTTTAGTATTTCATGAGCTTGGTTTCGAGAATGGTGAATGTCCCGAATGCGCAGCTTACTTGCCAGTTTATTGGACCGAAGTGAGCGGACCTAGGCCGGGAATGTGTGGAATATATTGTCGACGGAGCTCGGAGCTGAGCTCCTAATTTGCTCGTATTCTAGTAGATCGGATGTGCTGATTACGGTTAGATTCAGTCTACGTATGCTTGTTTGGTATGCGAACCCACTTGGTTCGTTTTTAATGTTAATTAGATGCTTTTATAATTTTAACGTGTTTCTACAATATTGATTATCTTATGTTAAGTAAGCTGACCACCCACGGTTTCAGCTGCGGTAAGTTAGATCTTTAGGTAGGCTCCCGCGAGTCACAGCGTGAAGTTATGTTGGGTATGAGAAGTTCTGATATATAAGGTTTTTATAGGTAGTAAAGTTAGTTCACCACTATTTTTATGTTAAATAGTTACTTCCGCATTTATAATAGTTGTAAACGATAATCACGACACGACTTACAAAATTTGTCTTTCTTTCACGGCAAAACGGAGGATTTTTTAGTGGATACAGTTAAAGGAATGGAGAGTAACATAGGCTACTTTTTGTCTCTTTCTAACGCGAGTGAAGCCGCGCGCAAAAGCTAGTTCCTTATAAAAAAAAATCTGACGAAAAGTTTAGACAATCTACATAATCTTGCACAAGCTCTCAACATTACTCATCCTTTAATACCTCTCAACAATCGGAAATACCATTTTAGTTACATTTAAATACATAATCTGTTCAATATAATCCTGCCTCGAAGTGACGACTGTGACTTCTTATCGCTTGTCACAGTTTTTGGTCCATTTTTTGTGACCAAAGATTATCAGTTCGGGTCTATCCGTGTTGTGTGGTGTGACCACATTGCTCTTTTGCCCTTTTTCATATCCGGATTATAGCTTTTGCGATAAAATTTTACTGATAAGGTCTCTAGATAAACGTTCGTATTTGTATTGGTTTAAAAGGATGTTAAAAGGTGGTGTGCAAACTGCAATAAACTTAAATAAATATAATCTGTGCAGGGTCTGTGCACTGTCTATGCTAAGAGCTACGTGCTAATGAAGAGAAATATGATGTTTTATTTTCTTTAAAATTCACTTTGCAGAATATACAAGCGAGGTTTTTATTTCATTTTCACGATTGATTTATTGTATTTAAAAATTATATAGCTACAAGCTCTGCGGATATTTATTTTTATTTTTTTATTAGCTAGTTTCCATTTTTACAAAAAATTTGTTTTGCTCAACTATCAGATCTACTAGTATACTATTATAGACCAACTGTTACTCAGTGATTAAACCAAACATCCTTTTTTCTTGCCCGTCTTATCATAAAAGAAAGCAGCGTGTATAAATTAGAGCTCTGAATTAATGAATCTATCAGGACAAGTAATTATTAACGTCTAGATAGATTCAGTCTCAAGACAAGTCTCAGAAAATCCAAGAATATCGATCGTGCCACGGCTCCATGTTTTAATTGGCCTAGTTTTTCTCCGATACTAAAATGAAACGTCACGTCTTTTATAAAAGCTTCTGAGAAAGATTACTAAAATGAAAAAAATACGAGACAAGAATTTTGTGTCAGCTTTCATTGTACTACCGTTAGCAATGATGATTTGATGAGAACTTTCTAGAAATACAGATTATACGCTTTGACAGACCAGAGACAATAAAGAGAGGTGTGGAATAATTTGGCGGGGCCCTCAGGCCTTTAGATCAGCGGAGAATCCTAACTTAATCATTTAGAAACTAACCAGGTAACTTCCAGTACCTTTTTTTTTTTTTTGGTGAGTGGGAAATCATCCAATGACTGCTCCCGTCCTGGGTGCGGCGGGAGGGCGTGTCAGACTCTTACTGACTAAAACCCACTCATGTTCCTTCGATTGCCCTTTACGTTCCAGGGTCACGGTGACTACTATACACATTCCGCAACCCCGAACTTCCAGTACCTAAAGGTTAATAGAACCTTCGAAAATAGACTGTATAAACACTAATCTAATCCGTTTCTTTCGTCCGAAATTCCTCCGACAATCCTCCGTCGGAGGGCGTCATCCTGTAAGACGAACGGCGCAATACATTGGCGTCTAGACGCCGCGCTATGTGCTAATATACACGCTCATACATCACCGGAACAGAGATATACTAGATATAACTAGCGAACATTGCTTATAGGTAATAGTGATGGAAGCGAACGATTACGTAGAACAATGTAGTATCAAGAAGGAATTTGATAAACTTCGTTTAATATACATATTTGGTTAGAGCTTAAATAGTTCAAATACTTTGTGATTCTTATTTCCAAAAACATTTAAAACTACACTGAAAAAAGGAGCAGTTAATTTCCCACCCGAAAAGTGTAAGTATCTTTACATCTTTACATAGTATAAAGTTAAGCTTCTTATCTGTCTATCTATACGATTAGATCTTTGAAACCGTAGTAGTAGTAGTAGTATTTTATAAAACATCGCCCACGTAACCTCATTTCCTGAGCTTAAAAAGCAAATTGCTGCTTCAAGTACGAGAAAAAGTCCTTAGTAGACAAAACAGGAGAAAGTGGACGTACACGTTTATCTTATTGAAGGTATCACCAAATATTCAGCGCCGAGTAGGCAAGCTTGTCCTACACACGACCGGTAAGCTGCGGTATCCGTCTAGATGTAGAGCGCGTCTGTAAGCTCCTTCGGGCAAGTAAATTAAGGAAATGATTTGTTTGTGTCGTCTATTGTGACTTTTTCTACAAAAATATTAAGCATTCTGGAGTTTGGTTATAGAAGGTTTTTTTTAGTTCTTAGGTTAGCCTACATTTGTGAGAAAGTATTGGTAAACTATAACTTTTTGTCTGAAAAAGTTTTTAATTATTTTTTATTACCCCAAGATTGCTTACTCACCTTTTGGTTGGAGTACTACACTTAACCTTTCGACGACCAACCGACAGCCGGCTGTCGGGTTGCTATTGTCTTTCTATTGTGTCTCAAATCACGTGTGTTCGAAGGATAGCATCCCTCGCTCTTACTCGCTACCTCGTCTCATACATACTGACTGTCTAAGCAAGTCCTAACCTTCGAACAGGCTAGCTAAACAAAAAGAAAATATCCGAGACTTGTATACTCAGTGAATACAAATCATTTTGCCGCAGGGCTCTCTCATCGTCCTATATGAGTCCGAGCTACTTTTCGGAAGGAACACTATATTTTAGGACTTGACAGATCGGTTAGCGAAATTAATGGTAAACTATAAATTCGCAGGTAGTCGCGATTTAATTGATTTCATTCCATTTTGTATTTGTTGTTGGTTTTCGTAGTCGTTTGAGATACATCTTAAAAGCTCATTTAAAAGTTTCGTTGATTATTCAGATATAAAGTATTTGCGACACTTCCGGTGCTGATAAGCTAATATGTATACTCATTTAATGGTTACTAAAGGCTCTAAGATATTTTAATAAAGAGACAGATACAAAGATTTGGCATACATAATTTTTTTTTTTTATTATTTCTTTATATATAATACTAGCTTCTGCCCGCGGCTTCGCTCGCGTTACAAAGAGACAAAAAGTAGCCTATGTTACTCTCCATCCCTTCAACTATCTCCACTTAAAAAATCACGTCAATCCGTCGCTCCGTTTTGCCGTGAAAGAAAGACAAACAGACAGACAGACACACTTTCCCATTTATAATATGAGTATGGATAAATCCTTTCATTATTAAAGTCGCCAGTGTCATAAGTTTACGGTAACATTGTAACACTCTTAGACAAGTATAGACTTTAACAGTTCTGTTACAATAATACCAGTCATTTCCTAAACTAGTCCAAATAACATTAAGGAATACCCTGCCCCCATTAGTGGATGAATCACGATCGTGTAGGAAGTATCCACTTTCCACACTACCTCTAAAAATAGCTCCACACAATCGTGCCGGGCTACAACAGAGCAATAATTGCGCAACTGTCGCTCGACTCTATGTCAGTAAAATGGAATAACTTGGTATTTCATATTGTTTGTTTGTTAATCAATTATTTCGTGGAATGTGGAGCTGGTTGCTGAAATAATGAGTTCATGGTGAGATATTTATGCATGAGTCATGGAAACTTAATGAATAAAGCCCTAATGCTCAGTGGACAGGGGGAGTTACATCAATGCTATAAAGGTTAATTTGGCAAAACAAAACATAACATTATGAGTAGGTCAAGCAACAAAATGCTATTGACAAAAACGATGTAACGAACCCTCCTACACCGTGGAATTTTACGAATTTGACAATGGAAATTAAGTGTCGTGTTTGTCCCTTACAACATGATTTATCAATATACCTATAGTAATATAACTTAGCATATCAAATATTGATGTAAAAGTATCTCCTACTATTAAACTACACACATCAAAAGTGTCTAGGGATATTTTAATTAAACCTAAATAACTAAAATTCTATTAACTTTTTGTTAAGACACCTACACTTTAAAATAAACCTTGTTTAATTGCCTATCTAATCTGATAATAAACTTTTAGATAAAGTTAAATTTAAAAAAAAACTTAAAAGAAGAGGAAAAACTCAACAAAATTTCAATTTAACTTTATTTTTGAAATTTCAAAACCTAAACAACAAAACATTTTTTTTTATAAAAATTGTTGAAAACTTAAATTAATAATTTGTGGATCCACCTAAGACTCTCCTGACACATTTGGAGCGGTTCTGCATACTCAAAACAAGGGTGTCAATATCCTGTTGTGGAGTACTGTCCCAAATCCTGCTAAGATGCAAGAAAAGCTGGTTTTGATGCACAATATCAACAGGGAAATTCCTACGAGCTCTTCTCTGAAGCATATTCCAGGCATGCTCAATAGGATTTAAGTCAGGGGATTGTGCAGGCCGGTCTAAAGCTTGGATAACATGCTGTTGTAACCAACTTGTAACGATACGCGCCGTATGTGGACGGGCATTGTCGTGCATTAGCTGGAAATTTTGTCCCATTTGCTGTTTGTGGGGCAAGATTACAGGCTCTAGCACCACATCTTGGTATTTTCGAGCAGTCATATTGCCTTGTATCCAAACAAGGTCCGTTCTACCGCCGAGACGAATTCCTGCCCAAACCATAATCGTGCCACCTTAATATGCATGAACTTGTTGTGGGTGCTGCAGTCGATTCCAACGTCCAGGTTTTCTCCAAACGCGTACTCTTCGCGAATCAGGATGAAATCCAAACCTAGATTCATCAGTGAAAAGCACAAGTGACCATTGAGAATGGTTCCAGTTTTCGTGTGCAATAGCCCATTGTAATCGTCTTCCTCGATTACCTCTCCTTAGTGCTGATACCCAAAATGGCCTACGAGCACGTAGATTGACTTCATGCAGTCGCCTTCTCAAAGTTTGACCGCTTACCAGCAAACCATACTCTCTCTGTAGCCTTTGAACCAATTGCATCGGCGCTGCATTTAGTTGACTTCGTGCAGCATTTACTATGAATCGGTCCTGTACATGTGTTGTAATGCGTTGAGGTCCTCGGTGCCGTTCCACCACTTCCTCCGTGACACGATAACATGACCAAAGCCTGGATATAACGCTCTGACTGGTCTTCATAGCTTCAGAAACGGCAATTATGGGACAGTATTCCACAACAGGATATTGACACCCTTGTTTTGAGTATGCAGAACCGCTGCAGATGTGTCAGGAGAGTCTTAGGTGGATCCACGGAATATAAATTTTAAGTTTTCAAGAATTTTTATAAAAAAAATTGTTGTTTTGTTTAAGTTTTGATGTTTCAAAAAATAAAGTTAAGATTGATATTTTGTTTGAGTTTTTCCTCTTCTTCTAAGTTTTTTTTAAATTTAACTTTATCTAAAAGTTTATTATCAGATTAAATAGTCTATTAAACAAGGTTTATTTTAATGTGTACATGTTTTAACAAAAAGTTAATAGAATTTTAGTAATTTAGGTTTAATTGAAATATCCCTAGACACTTTTGATGTGTGTATGTAAGAATATTATTTATTTAACCTTTAGTATGTTTAAGACAGATCAACGCTAGAGACAATAGTTTTTTAATTGTGCCTGTGTCTTGGACATTCAACCGGTTAAATATTAATAAGAAGATGAGTAGCGCGATGTCCCAGAAGAGAATAATAAAGAGTCGTAATACAAGCAGTCATAATGGTAACAATTCAACATGTAGCTAACGACACTATGTTCAACAGTGTCAAGTAACCCACAACACGACGGCGACACAGTGGCTACGTGATAACGTGACCATAGCCACCGGTACTTAATATCTTGTCACTTTCGCGGATCTTCGAAAGTGATTGATCCAAACTAAATAACAAAATTACATAATAATTGACACACACGGTCATCTGATCCCAAACTAAGCAGAGCTTGTACTACGGGAACCAGACAACTGATAAAAACATATTTTTATTATTTATAAATACATATATATTATGGATAAATCAATTCTGTCTAAACAAACTTGTACTTCAACAGCTACATATAGATATGTAAATATTGTAAAGAACCAATACATAAATCAAACACAACTGCAAGTATAAGCAAACACTTAATACACACACTTGGTTAGCAAACATAATAAAACTAAATCAGATCACAACAACCGGTAGCGCGATATCTGCGCTCGTGCATGAATCACCTTCACGTAACATACCTCTTGAGAAAACATATTTATATAATAACATATACCATATACCATATCATATTCCTCGCGAGAACTCCGGAGCAGGGAAGTTTAGGAGCTCCGTTACCGTAACCGAATCCGATGTAAAAATTTCGGATAAATTCGGATAAGAGCGGAGTCTAAATAATACATTTATAAGAAAATTTTGTTTTTTTACATTGGCTATGCGCGTCCCTTGCATTGTTCATTATTTTTAAGTGTTGCTTGGAGACCAATAATACTTAAAAAAAATCATAGGTATCCGTAAACGAAAATGTCGGATATTACGATATAATATTATTCCTACGTTCCGTATGCAGATCCGAAATGACATAACATCCCTGCTCCGGAGTTTCCTCAACAAGTTCACAATGGCAGTTTAAAGCGCTCTGTTATCAGTGTGATAGCGTTGTTTGTGGACTAGCTCAAGGTGTAACACTGTAACTCCACCTGGCGGGAAATATAGACGGCCAGTTCAGAACAAACAATAGCGTACAATAGTACGCAAGATTGCTTTCCGATTAGAAATACCAACCAAGAGACGTTTAAAAGCACATTCTCCGTATTAACCTTTCAACGACCAAGCGACAACCGGCTGTCGCGCTGCAATTGTCTTTCTATTGTGTCTTGAATCACGTGTGCTCGAAGGTTAAGCATTTCTGGGTTAAGATTGCAAAGCTGAAAAGTCTGTTTGAACATGCTAATTTCAGGAACCGTTAGTCCGCTGATTTTATAACAGTCCTTTGCTTTTTATAGCCCGTTAAACGAAAGGTTATAGGCTATAGAAAATTACGATATGACCCATGGGAGCAGGGCAGTAGAGAATGTTACCTCAAATGAACAAAACATTTACTCGTAGCAGACACGAGCGTTGATCACTACCATAGAAATATAAATAACAGATCACTACGCTTGCCCAAGTCGGAACAACAATTTTAGCACCTCTAGACAATTGGCATAGATAGCAGAATAGAGATTGATACGAGATATCAAATAACTTACCGTAAGCTTATGTCATACAAAAAAGTACATTTAACAATTTATTCATCATTATATATTTATATGTACATTTGAATATTCTACCATCTATTCTACAATACCACATCTTTAAAGGGGCAGGTTTATATCCATTACAAGTCCTTATTCCTAATGTGTATGTCCTCCACTGGTATCATTGATATTCTAGATAATTCGAAAATTACATAAAAGGAAAACTCATATACAATATATTTATTATGATATCGAAACAACAGGTATTGCTAATAAATTCTCAGCGAGCCATTATTTTGTTGTATGTATTCCAGCTCTTGAATTCACTCTGTTGAAAATTTAATAAAATCATGAGAATTACATTTCAATTTGCTACATTAAATACCTAAATATAATACACAGATAAGAAACCCCATGAAAGCCTGAAAGGACGTATTACTTTGATAAACCTTTGAACTCTTAATCTAATTCATTCTCTATGGGAAGAGGCGATGTAATCCCTCTTTTAAAAATGATTAATTAAGGATTAAGAAATGTATTTCAGCGAGCTCCGGCTTGAAGTTAAATAAATTCGCCACCTCTTGGGATCTAAACACGCGACGTAGGGTTGTCTACGGTTATTTACTGTGCTGCAAAAGAACCGGATTTTCAGACCTGTCTAAATCTGGACTTCTTTTTTAAATGTTTAATTAAGCCTTGAAAGTGTAGGAGTTGATTAAAAATAGATAGAAGTTTACTTGTTTGCTGGTAGATTTGGTGGAAAAATGATAAAATAAGAGTTAAGGGTTTAGTATTATAATAATGATGTATTATATTCTAAGGAAAACTGAGATGTAGTGACGTGGGTGGTAGCGTTACGTTTTTGATAGTTATTTCATTTTGTAGATATTGTGTTTTTGCTATTGGTATGTCTCTCTCTCGATTAAAAAATCTCTGTGATGTTTTACCTACCACAGATATCAGCTTCCTAAAAAAAGTCAGCTGTAAAAAGACCATGTCAATTGTTCTGATTGAATAATCAACAGCCAATCAGATAGCTTGACTTTTTTTCTACTCTTGCATTTATAAATCAGTTTTGACAATGCCAGAATAGTCAGCATTATTAATAACAAGCTTGCCATTGAATAAAAAATATAATAGATGGCATTATAATTTTATCACTTCATTATTTTTGGCTCCTGAAATCTCCCGCTGTTTGGCAGCCCTATCGTAAGTCGTTCATAAAGGGCCGTATGAAAGGGCCAGTTTAATAACTAGAAGCTCATTAGTCAGAGAGGCAGTGACGATAGGCATAATTATAGGCCGAATGTTCGCCTAATTACTGCCATTCATGTGTTCAGACACGACGCGTGGCTCCCAGAGATAAGCTGCCTCGATTTAGATTTTACTTACACTTTTGGAATAAGTTTTCATTGCAATAAACTTATTTTTCGATAAATATGCGTCTCTAATTTATGCATATATGCGTCTGGCGTCTATAATGCTAAAATAGTAGCTGTTGTTCAATTTATTTATCCTGTATTGTGTTCAATTTTAATAAAGACGATATATAAATAAAGCTGTAAAATGTTCACTCAATAAATTATTTACAATTTAATAAGAAAAAACATGAAGTACAAGAATATAACTACAAAATTACAAACATCTTATTAACAAAATTAATAGAGACAACGCCAACGGAAAAAACATGAACAATGTATCAACCCACATAGAGAAACGTCACTTAACTAATATAAAAATATTAATAAAAAGCGCACGAACAAACGTACCGATCGTATCGCGTGATATATAGCGACAACCCGCTGACTAATGTCGACTCTACACACTACAAAAACATTAAAACCTCACCATGAAACAACTGAACAAATCGCTTAAAAGCTTATTGCGATAACCATCCCTGTTTTTGTAGGACACAGTTTGAATAATGACAATAGAGATGCAGCGATGGACTTGTGAAATATAGAAGGAATGTTCATATTTGTGTTGTATGCTTGTCGTAACGCGACACCCAGTGATGTCCAGTAGTATGAGCATCGATCTCACGATAATATCGACGTAAGATCGCCTGCGCTGGAGTTTTTATAGCTCATCATTTTGTATTTAAACTCGCACCGTTGTTTTGACAGTGTCGTTAAACGTTTATGCGTTGTTTTATTACACGTGTAGGTATACGGTAAAAGTATCGATATCTGGCGATCGATTAAAAAATATTCGATTTCGAAATGTCGGTAGCTAGCATTGAAGCCGCTATAAAAGACAGCATTTAACGGTATACAAAACAGTAAACATAACTTAGTTATGACTTGAGCAAGCAAACTTACAACTTAACTAAACAATCTGTTAAATTCTAAAACGGCGGTTATTATATTCTGTTCGTGGTTTACCGATGTAACAAGTAATCCTACATCCTTGTAGCTTATGTAGAGTCATAATCAGGCTGAAGAAGTTAAAAAAATCTACTGTTGTTCTCTAGATTCTCATTTTTTAAACCGGATTTAGTTTGGTATCAGTGTTTTACGTGAAGCGGCTGCTTATCAGACAGTTACTGGATGACACGATAATCTTTAGTTAGACTGGCCAAACTTTCTGGATTCTGACTATCCGACCCGTAACGGCTTTACGTGCTTTCCAAGGCACGGGATGTCAGTGATGTCCAAATGAACTTTAGAAAGTACTTACGTACGAATTGAAAAAGTTACATTGCTACTTGCCCGGATTCGAACCCACAACATGAGAAGCGCGTCTTAACCACTGCCCCCTTACCATGACGTTTAAAGTAAGATTGTTTTAGTCCTGTTGCAGGAGTGTGCAAGTGACAGCGTTAGACACGTTGTCCAGCGCCGTCTCTTTTCCACTGAAAGTAATATCAAAGTAATACTGCTATAAGGGCTTGTGGTACGCCCCCTGGGCCATCACAACATGTTGGCATCATATTATTATACATTTTTATGATTAAGGCGTATTACACGATAAGTAATTTCTTATTTCCATACATTTTTCCACTACACTCAGTTATTAGCAGCATCCAAATCATTAGCAGTCACAACATGTCCAAGTGTTCTACTGACATTATAAATCCCAATGTAAATAAAGTTCCTGCCTTTGTAATGAATACCATACATCTTAGTGTAGACCTTTATCTTGAAAAACAATTAAATCTCTTCGGTTTTTCCTCAACATACATCTTAATTAAGCCATAATACATAATTAAAGTTCGACAGCGGCGCAGAGACATTAATTAGAAATAGTAGGCAAGCGGAGCTCAATTACGGGCATATTAATGAGCAATGAGACCCTTGAGGTACACCTCTAATTATGCGCAGAGGCCGCTCCCGAATTACTTCAGCCAACTTGCAAATACCATCGTTTTAGTCTTAAATTTTTATACGAGAAATTAGAGGAAATAATGACCAGACCTTAAGCGTTCACACTTTTTGTCGCCTTAGCATCAATTAGTATCTAATAAGACCTTGATAACAAAACTAAATGAACAACTTATGTAAAACTGGACTCTAGTTTTATGTTCATCTTTTTCATTAACTCAAAAGCGAATATACTCAAGACTAGCTAATTCATTCCGTCATTTATAATTCTTTTGTGGCGTGTTAATCACCAGTGTTACACGCCTAACTGACTGTCAACGATCCGTTTAGCCTTGATTCATAAACGAGCCAATTATATCATTTAACATAATCCTTGCAGCTCGTTCTAACTCTATTACACTAACATGAATCACATTAACTACCTATTCAAATAACTCTTGTGCCATACGTATCCTATCTTACAACACTTTAGATTTCCTTACATCTTGTCCGGCCAATGCAAATTCAATTCTATTTACTACATTTTAAATATCAGCGTCAGTTGTAATCAACTTTTATTTAAAAAACTAGAAAGTTGAATCATGTAAATGCAGCTTTAGGATTTACAGATTAAAGTTGACATTCAAATGATGTTGAACCTTGTGATTATTAAGTATAAGACGAGGTAGTAATCCAGAGGTCGGTGACAGAATTAGTTCCTAATCAGTTGATTTAATCTCAGTCGAGCGACGGCTCGTTAGCGACTCGGTTATGTAATGCGACTGCGACTAATTGCATAGCAGTCGCTTTGCTGTCAGAACTACAATTTGAACTGTCTAAATGTTTGTAAACATCAGTTTAGAATCCGTAGTAACAGGTGATTTTTTAAAGTCGTTTTACCTATTAAGAAGTGGGAAGATAATGACACGTATTAATTAGATGCTTGCTTTAGGTGATTGTAGCGTGGTGTTTTCTAAATCAACGTTAATTTTTAATGTCACTTTAATCTCTTTACTTAATCTTAGAGGTGTTAAATACCATAATTTATGTAGTGTCGCAATCTCCAATCTGTCTTTTTTCTTCATCATTCTACTCCAGTCCTCTCATTCTTCAACGTCTGTGTTAAACACGAGTAGCAGGTAAGGTGACAAATTCCTTGCCAATCAGTTCGCGCCGTTTCCTCCGCCGCCTCCTGGCACGGAATGCTAAGCAGCAAATACGTGTTACGTTTTTTAGCTTTAAATCAAGCCAGAAATGCCTACACTAAGAGTTATAAATCTTGTAACATTTCCTGTTACATTTAAAACGAGGTTTGAATATGCTATCTCTGGTGAAGGCGCCTGCTGACCTGAGATAATATGGAGTGACGTTATGTCTTATGTAGGATACCTAGCACACAGACCTATTTGAGATGCTACAAGTGTATCAGCGGGTCAGAACACTGATAAGCAGAGTATTTTTGACGCAGTTAAAAAGATACAAAGTAATAAACCACGTTTGAATACAATACCTATTTAGTTGAGACAAATTATTCCGACAAATACATAAAGAAAAAACTCCGTTTTTAATCATACCTTATTTATTAACAAGTTGTTCAACAAGGTAAAATATACATAAAAGTATCGCTGAGTCTCTTCGCTCATCATAAATAATTATAATATCGTCAATGCCAATATAAAGGACGTTGCTACCACATATATAACATTCTTTGATGATCAATTCATTATATTTATGTTATTGAGAAACAAGTATTTAATAGACTCTATCTATCAAAAGTTTAAGAAAATTAAGAATATAATTATGTGTAAGACTCGTGAAAGATTGGGGTATTCCTCGGAGCGCTCCTGTTTTGAAGCGCTCCTAACGAAGCGCTCCCAAAATATTCCGCCAAGCGCTCCTGTTGGGAGCGCTTAGAAAAACAAACTAAAAATATTATTATTTCATTCCTCGAAGCGCTCCTATGCCGTGACGATACCATAGGGCAGAGCATGAAGGATTTGTAAGAAACTATATCGATATCGACGTTTAGTTCAACT
Source organism: Athetis lepigone (assembly GCA_033675125.1). Lineage (NCBI taxonomy): Eukaryota > Metazoa > Arthropoda > Insecta > Lepidoptera > Noctuidae > Athetis > Athetis lepigone. The sequence continues at coordinate 18,867,246 of CM066215.1, read as the reverse complement.
ATCATAATTGGTATTTTTTTTAAACTACTGGGTAGCATAAATGAACTGGAACTACGTACTTTAGTGACACAAGCAAGACACTACCCGCTGTTGTAACCCTGCTTCCCAGTATTATCCTAGAGAGTCGCGTGGTCGCGTTACCAAGTGATTCCGAATGCAGCCGAGCATTTCCGGAACTAGTTTACATCGAATACGCATTTTTTTGTCTTCTAAACTTATTAGTTGCGAGTGCGCCTACGTCACATGAAGTTGTGTACTAAGAAAAGTTTGTTTTATTAAAAAATTGGCGAAAAGTGAAAAGTTTGTTTTAATTTGTGATCAATCTATGGCACGTATTACTGAGATGGATATGAAAGAAAGGAATAACATGAAAGTTAATTATTAAAACTATATTATTATAATATACAAGTTGAGTAGAAAGCATAAAGCATAAAGAATTACTTCTAGTTCATTTCTGTTTTCCTGATAGCTATAGGTTATGTACTGTTATATATCTATAACTACATTTTAGTCATAAACAATCTTCTATATATATAAAACAAAGTCGGGTTTGTTACAACACTTATAACTCGAGATCGGCTAGACCAATTTTCATGGTTTTTGGTTCGTTGGATTTGTCCCCGCCCCGAATAGCAGAATAGATCTTAAAAATAATGAAAAATCGACGAGAACATAATTATAAAAGATGACATTTTCCCCTATAGTTAATTCTAAATTCAATTAAAGATTGAAAACTTAAGAGAACAATAGTACTAGGAGCGCAGTAATGTGAAGTGATAATGTGAGAAAATTTAAAATACTGAAATACTTAGTACTTAAATCAATCAAAAGTACTAGGCGCGCAGCTGTGTGAAGAGGTTAATAGAAATTAATGTGAGCGCAATTTTAACAAAATATATGTTTAATAATGAAAAATCGACGAGAACATAATTATAAAAGATGAATCATTTTCCCCTATAGTTGTTAATTCTAAATTCAATTAAAGATTGAAAACTTAAGAGAACAATAGTACTAGGAGCGCAGTAATGTGAAGTGATAATGTGAGAAAATTTAAAATACTGAGATACTTAGTACTTAAATCAATCAAAAGTACTAGGCGCGCAGTTGTGTGAAGTGGTTAATAGAAAATGTGAGCGCAATTTTAAGAAAATATATGTTTATGAACTTATATAATATCCATCCATACTAATATTATAAATGGGAAAGTGTGTCTGTCTGTCTGTCTGTTTGTCTTTCTTTCACGGCAAAACGGAGCGACGAATTGACGTGATTTTTTAAGTGGAGATAGTTGAAGGGATGGAGAGTAACATGGGCTACCTTTTGTCTCTTTTTAACGCGAGCGAAGCCGCGGGCAAAAGCTAGTTACTAAATAATAAGATCGTTATAGTGAATAATAAATAACAAAATAATTTTAGACTTTAATCGTTGGTGTACAATTTATAAGAGATCATTTAGGTGCCTCCTCGCATTTTCTGCCACCCTGGTCTCTAATCGTTGGTGTACAATTTATATGAGATTATTTAGGTGCCTCCTCGCAATTTCTGCCACCCTGGTCTCTAATCGTTGGTGTACAATTTATATGAGATTATTTAGGTGCCTCCTCGCAATTTCTGCCACCCTGGTCTCTAATCGTTGGTGTACAATTTATATGAGATCATTTAGGTGCCTCCTGGCAATTTCTGCCACCCTGGTACTTTTCATCGAAGCTTTTATTTTTACTATTCAGTTATTCTAGCTATTTCTAGTTTTAATATAAGCAACTAGTAGCCGTCGAAATGTTTATCGATATAATTTGTTACGAACACTTCATGCTCTTCTCTATGTTTCGTCATAGGAGCGCTTCGAGGAATGAAATAATAATATTTTTAGTTTGTTTTTCTAAGCGCTCCCAACAGGAGCGCTTGGCGGAATATTTTAGGAGCGCTTCGTTAGGAGCGCTTCAAAACAGGAGCGCTCCGAGGAATACCCCAAAGATTTTTGCCATCAGAAACGTAATAGCTATCAATTATTTATTGAATGTCAGTAAAATGATGTGAATGTGAACAATTTGTTTAAAAAATAAAACCAATAAAGATAGCGTTAATGTGTTTAAACATTAAAGCAATTACAAAAACATTACACTTATAAGTAATTAGTCAAATGATAGTACAAACTGATCTCTCCTTACATAAGGCACGTCCAAGAATGCAGACACAAGACTGGTATTCATAACATATTAATTAATTTACGTTTTCTAAATATTCATCTTATTATAATATCGTCGCTCTGGGAGCTAAATTCCAAAGCGGTATATTGATACTGTGGAATTAAAATATTCCACTAAACGAATCAAAGATATTACTGATATTGTCATTCATTATTATAATAACAACTCGGCCTGTTATAATGATATACTTTTGAAAACACAAATTATAACTCAAAATGCTTAACCCAACCACAGACTTAAACAAATCACCTGAAAGACATCACTATGATAACTAAAGTGATTCGATTTAAGTTTATAAAGTTAAAATCACTAAAGACAATTCCGAGCCCATCCAATAGATTTAAAGCTAATTGTGTTGGCACAGCTAAGTGTTCGGAATCACTCTGATAGCCGGCTTTACTCGACCAATTACTTACCACTCCGACCATTCCAACTTGTCTGGCCGACACTTAAACTTTAACTATTAAGTCATTAATATTATGTACTTCCGAACGACCACAGTTCCAAGTCCCCAGTTATTACGTTCAAACAATAAAATCTTATTTTAAACCGTGCTAAGATTGCACGTTTTATCGCAAACTATTTTACTTTAAACATTTAAAACTTGTTTAGCTTTCTTTATAGTGTTTGTGTGTATTAAACCTCGCAGTAAGTACTGAATAAAATGATCCCACATTTTACGACTGCATTCTTTTTATTCATTTACATGCGCGCGTGCACTTCAGTTGGCAACACTAAAATTATTTGACTTTTAAACCCCAACAATAAATAATGTAACATTACGATTTAAATACAATATAAATCACACCTTTACGACTCATTCACTAGCATAATAGATTATTTGCAAAAGGAAAAGGAAGTGGTCCCAAATGCGTGCCCTGCGAGACACCTCGACTTGTGACGCCTAAATAAATACGAATGCGTTTTGTTGGATTGTGAGAATTGATATTTATGGTCGAAAAAATGGCGTCCCGCAGCGGGACAGCTGCTCGAGCCAAGGGTATAATGGAGGGCCTTTAGAAATTATGTTCTCGACGTCGAGCGACGCACTCGGAATCAAAACGATAAAGTATACGTTTAGGAATTTATACAGTAACGATTATTTCGTATTTACGATAATTTAATCGCTTGAGGATAACGTTTCAATGTTTGAGATTGGAATTACAACAACGAGAACGTTGTTTTCGCAAGACTTTGGAATTACGATAAACATACGAGTAGATTGCTTTCAAACGTTCAGTTACCATTACATATCAATCAGAGTATTTACGATACAGATGATGCTGTTTGTAAATGTTCGCAGTTTCTCCATTAAAATATTGGATTACAGAATTACAATCGCCTGTATTTTAAGTAGGTAATAAAATGAAGCCCTGCTTCATTATGATAATCAAATTCCCATTCAGTGCGTGATGCGATGATATTTTATTTACTGACTACCAGACATACGTGCAGCGATATTAATTGCCTGCATAAAATGTTATAACATCATGATATTAAGCTTCCCCGATAATTATTAAAACATTATAATCACGTGATAAATGCGAAACAAACTCGACCGCATTATTTCATTCAATTCACCGCAGCTTCCTGTGGAGAGCCTGCATAATTCAAAAGCGCTAAATATTTAATAAATATAATATCAAAGAGTAACATGCAAAATTTATTGAAATACTTTTGTTTTTGTTTACAGATCGAATTAAAGCTGCTCTTATTTCTGATCGTGAATCATAATGTAAGTGCTAACAACTTAGTTTAAGTACTCTGAGAATACTATTATGGTTCCATCTCTGAAACATGCCATGCATCAACTTTATCATTGGAATATTAAATTGAATGCGTTTGTGTTATGCTACTGTGTATTTCTATACAACAAACGAGACTAGGTTCTTACTTATTTATGGTTTGATTCATCAATGCATTACGCCACATAAATCAAATTCCCACTCCTACATTACGTACTCTTATTATCTCTAATGAATTGTTTTGTAAACATTCTAACGATAAACCTACTTAATTAATGTTCTCATTCGCACTAGCAATCGCAGTAGATGCAATTATCAGAAAGCTGAAATCTCGTTAGTGACACTAGGACCTTTGGTTCGGACTCGCAGCAAATTAATAAAATCACCTCGTTACTACCATCTGTACCTGTGTGGAATACTTTAATCTGCATGCAAATTAATGCTGCCACTACTAATAAAGGCCATACTACGGAGGCTGGGCTTCGTTCAATTTTATGCCATCGTTTTATAAGAGAATTTTGCATGTGTTTCATATTATATATCGCCAGTAATATCAGCGCTTTTATCTTCTAAAACAAGTTTTGGATATGCAATGTGTACTTGCAAAACTTGATAACTTTATGAAGGTATTACTGCTAAGTTTTCTGTATTTTTATAAAGAAAATTAAAGATTTGCCTTCGCTTTTGAACCAAATTACAATTACTATCTCTTCTATTATTCTTTTATTCATCAGATTCATTAGAGTCATCAGAGTCTTCTAAGAGATCTCTATACAGATTATATATTTACTGCCGATCGATTCTCCCTGCGTAACTGGCTCAAGGATAGTGCACAGACTTGCATGTATAATGAATTCTCCACGACCTTCCAAACTCGTGCTACAGGACGTATGTCTGTATGAGTCAGTGGAGGTACCGCCCTCCGCTGTCGGGTATTAATGATTCTATTAAAGTCCTCAGAGGCTCAGAGCCAGCCAAAATTTATAACCTCCGTAAGTTTTACTAATAACTCGTCTACCTGGTCATAAACCTGCGGTTTGATTTAGTGATTCGTTTGTTTTAAGCCGTGGTTTTTAATAAACCATCTTTAAGTTTTTTTTTTATCAAATTCTAAAGATGTGACTGTTGGCTCGTTATGTGAATGTCTAGTCAAGTTGTTTTGTCGCGTCACCTCTTGTGTTCGGAGGTTGTGACAAGGGTCCTCATTTAATTTAACATAAGGACTTTGTTCAATAAGAACCTGTCCGGCAAATCTTTAGGCAACCTTAGTTAGAAATTTAGAATACACTATGAGAATGATATCGCAGATAGAAGATTCTGAATTCCTTAAAAAAAAGTCTTAAAATGTAGCCTTACGACAGGCAAACCACTAGAATAATTATATTAAAGAAACTTCAACTTACGAAGTAGCTAAATAGTACTCTGTGCTTCAACTGAGTAAACGAAAGATGAACTCAACATGATATCGACAAAATACACTAAGTAACAATCCCACATGTAATATCGGATTCCATCGATTATCTCGAGTCTTGAGCAGGACCGAGCTAAACGAAAGCGGACAATGAGTAAACACGTCAGGAAAGGGTGGTGTCACGCCAAGCCGTGACGAATGCGTTTAGGAACAAAACAAACAAACACGACGACATTTTGTTTTCTAACTACGAGGATGCGGGCGGTGGACATTATATTTTAAAACGTTTAAATGTTACAAATGTGTGTGGGATACTGTGTGATGTTATCTCATAATCTTTTCATCTCTCATAATCGAATGAAGCTTTTGTCATGTCGAGTTTTGTTCCCGCTGAGATCATTAATTACTTTAATTAATTGAACATGTTTGTTTTTGGGTTTGGTATCTTTACTTATGACGAAAATGTTAAATTTACATTGATATAATGTCCCTCGTCGGACACCGCTGAATATCTGTTTTAGTTTGGTTAAATTCAGGCATGATCCAGGCTTCAGAACGACATCAATCTTGTTGTGAGACACAATTACTATTCAATTGAAATTGCTAATAATAAATACGCAGATTTTTTAAATACTGGTGAAGCTAAAGAAAATGTTTCTAAGTAAATAGACAAACCATTGGTAGTGCTGTGAACAGTGACAATGACAATCGCCGTCTGAAGGGGAGCCGATGTTTGTGTTATAGAAATAGTTGGGATTGCGCCACCCACTGCCTACCAGATGTACTGTATTATGGTAAAACATTCTCCCAGTGACTTGCTCACTGACACAAATGACAGCAGAAAGGAAACTGTTTTTATAACAAATGACATAATAAGTTCACTTTTTACTTAACTCTGTTGGAAAAAGTATGAGACATCATGTAGCAGACAATGTGTGTCAAATAAATATTTCTTTTGAAACGATGAAGATCGTGGTGCAGCTTTAAGTGACATTGTTGATAATAATAATGATTTAAGAACTACGATAAGTCTGGGATGGTATATCTTTCAATCCAATAGTGTTACTGCAGGTTGCTAACAATAATTCTAATATCTTACCTAAAACATCTCAAGCAGCTTTTGATCAAGAATCGTGAAAGCTTTCTCTAGATTCCATAGTGACGCTGTTGTAAAGTTACATAATTTATCTAGATTCTGCTTTTAAGTCTCACCGTAGGTAGAGTTGATGGAGGGAGATAATATTGCATGATTTTAGGTAGTTTCTTGACCTGAGTTTTATATGGGATTTCATTAGGCGCACAATAGTAAATTCTCACCTACGATCATCAGATCAAATATAAACTATAGCCTGCCTATGTATACTACCTATGGATAAATCTTGAAAAATGTATCCACTGCACCTAAAGGAGGCTTATAAGTACCTCCTACTTTACATCATAAGTGGTGAGTACGAATATACAGTCATAATGTAATCAGAGTAGCAAAAGCTTATTATGATTTAAGATATATCACATAAAAATGGCAATAAAAATATTATTACAAAAAACAAGACTGTAACGATCAAAACACATCACTTATAGCACTCAAGACCCATTGCCTCCCATACTGTTACCGTGTTTAGTGTCTCACGGGGCGAAGCACTGACGCGGCGCCTACAAAGACCCAGCATCTATTGCAGAGGTTCAGATGTCGCCGTAATGTCCACTATATTGGTTACGCCTACATGTCAATGGACCATTTGACTCGCACTTCATTTTAGTGCTTAACCTCTCTGGAAAGAGTAAAACTGTAAGATTATTTCCTCATTGAAAATTACCTAGGTAAGAGCTTAATAAATTTCACTCGAAACGTGTGAAATAAAAGCCTCATGCAAATTGATTCAATTCACAGATTACCCACTAAATATTTATAACATGCTCGTTATTGATAAAATATCACATGTCGACCGTTTAATTTAAAAAACACACAAGTCGTCCATCACGCGCACTAATCACCGCCGAGGCGTTGTTACGATCGTTTCGACTATTTATAATTTTTAATCTATAATGAAATCTGCATGCATAATGTACGTCATAAAAACAGTGAGGTGAGACTCGAGGCTGCGCACCCGTGTGCCCACGCGCACCTATTGTACCCACCCACACCACGTCCCAACACACAAACTTACCATTTACCGTCACAACAAACGATCTCCCTTAACCACTGTTGTTTTTTCAACCAAAATCAACCGCAAACCTACCTTTGTTAACTTGGAAAGAACAAATTTACATAAGTCGACCATTTTACTAGTTTAAACCCTACTGCGCTTACAACACGGTGTTACAAGTGACATTTGTGAAGTAAGCAAGTAATGTAAACTAAAAGGAACAGACACCATTCACGTCCTGTCGCGGCCGTACATAAATATCGCGTTAAATAAATCATCGGCGACATGTTTTGTGACGTTTGTATTTTTAGCTTTCGATTGTAAATTGTCAGTGCTGTGTTTATTTTATGGGAGGTAAGAAATGATAGATTCTTTGGTTGAGGCGCTTTGTCATGCAGACACTCGTACATACTCGCTATATTAACTGGTCGTGTTGTTCTACTAATTAACCAGACAATGTTATATGTAAATGAGGCTGGCATAGAACATTCATGAGAAACTAGAACCAGTACTTAACCTGCCTATGAGTTTATGCCACTGCTTTAGTTAACGATCTAAAAGCAAGAATAAAAGTTATTTTTAGACAAGCTTTATATACTTGAAACAATCTAGCAGTCACACCACTACCAGCTATTATTATCGGCTAATCGCTCAATAAATTTCTACTAATTAGCTAATTTAACGGCCGCAATCAACTCCCGCCGACACGCTACTAAGCAACGTACCAAGCACCTACATAAACGTGTGCCTGCGACCAATCGTAAAACAGATTTAAACAAGCAGACCACAATGACCGCTCACCATACGGCACCATTTTTTGCCCAGACAACCCTCGTCTTGTATTTTTTTCGTATAGCAACACTGTCTTTTTCTCTCGCGTATTTATTGTTCCCTTTGTTTTGTTTCTAGTGGACTGGCTGCAGAGACAGAATTTAAAGAGGATTATCTGCCCGCATAAGTCATAATATTGAAAAGTTGTTCCAAAGGATTAGTTTTGACATCCTTTGTATTAATAATGCATTATGTTTCCTACAAAAAGGTAGTTCACAATAAACCAATATTCTTAATCTGCAATCTTTATGTAAGTTTATTACTTTTCTGACAGTGCTAACTTGATGATGCGAACTTAGCCATAGATTAAGTACTAACCTGGATAATGATCCTACCAAGTGAGTGAAAAAACACCAAGAAAAAGGAAACTATTCTTACCATAAAGTGTTGTCTACAGACTTAAAACCTTCGTGACGTACGGGCCAACAGAGATGTAGTCATTTTGGCGCGCGGGCCACAAAATGGCGACGAGATGGAGACGAGAGATAGTGGATGCAAAACCGGATTGATAGTGCTAGGTAGTGCGTCCCGTGACGTTTATTGCCATCCGGGGGCAAGAGTTATGGCCTGCCCGCACTCGCACGAAACTTCGCTCCGAACTATTTATTGGCAACACTCCAGCGAAGGAAGCGCCGACTACCCCGCCGATATTAATTCATTCGTTGCTCAGCTAAAAAACATCATAATTTTCCGATAATGGCATATGTTGGTGCCAGCCTCATCCGCGTTCGTATGCAAAGTAGATATCATCACGTTCTTGGTATTTCCTAACGCTGCTACTTTCACGATGCAATAAATGAATGCAATTATATTTTATGGCCATATTATTTCACCGTATTTATACTGTATATTTGCCAATGCGTTGATTTATTGATTTATTATGTTTACAAATAAACCGATTTCTCTGCGTCGCGTCGTCGCCTCCGGATGCTGTTTGACTTCGTGATCTTCGAAGCAGTGACAGGATTATCTAAATCTGTCGGCTAGCTACCTATTAATAATAAATCATCTACAGTAACAACTTTCTAAAACTAAATGGTAATTAATTTTGATTTATTACCACGAATATTTTGTGAATAAAGTGAAATATTTAGACAACTCCATTACACAATGCAATTATAAACAAAAGAATTCGTGAAGCGCGCGAATCCCTCAAACCATAATAAACAATTTCTAAAGAGATTCGCAAAAAATTGTTCATTATAGAGTGAGCGTAGCTTGTTGTGTAAACATCCGCTGGGTGAATCCGAACGCATTCGTTGGATGCCATCATTTTTTCTCCCAGTTTGGCGGGAAGATTTACGGCCAGTGACAAAGTCAATTTCATGGCACGACGAGGCGGCGATACGGCACGCCTCGGATGCCTTTATGATGGAATTTGGCATGGACTTTTAACTGTAATTGTCCTTAAGTAAACATTTTACCTGCCAATTTGATGAATCGCCTCTGTCATTGTAAGTAGAAGCTTTGTACCCGGAACAATTCAATTTCTAGAGAATTTCGAGGAAGTAAGTTTAAATGACCGATGTTGTCGTGCTGCTGACGATCACGCTGTGCAAATGCTCTGTAAGTTAAATACATTGAAATATCTTAAACGCGACCAAGATATTTAAGATTTATACCTAAGTCCTCAGATTAGTAAACACAAGGCAGATAGATAGCGTGGAACACCGCGAGTGAGGTCAACAAAGCAAATACAAAACCAAAAGCGAATACAATCTCGAGTCAGTACGGCACGAAGCGTCGCGCCGTAAACATGTCACAGAAAATATTCATATTTTCGAGAATGATGCCGTCTTTTGTTTTAAAACATTGCAAAAATTGTTCCCTAAATCAAAAGAGAGAAGATGGAGTACCTTTTTATAGATTAATATGGTTATTTTTGACTTTTTGGATGTTATTTTATTTGGAACACAAAACCTCAACAGAATACTGTCGGTGTTGCTATTTTATTGTGAAAAAATTTACCCCTAAGTTGGGAAATATGTATTGGACACAGGATTATCGATCTACAAGAATATTTAATTCGAGTGTTTTTTTCTTTTTGGTTGGTATGTTTGTATCAAGTGTGTGTACTTATCTTGTATGTGTCAAAAGTCTTCGTTAATAAAAGTAGTGAATGTTTTGTCTCTAACTAAAATTATGTACACCAGTCGATTCGCCAACATAAAGTAAAAAACAGTGTACAGAAAAATATGACAACTAATATTTTATATTCTGTCCTTTTCTGTGAATAAGAGAATAAATTAGCGCGTTCAAGTTTCAAACAAACAAACTTTTTAGCTTTATAAAATTGTTATACACTAAGCACTTTATTATTTATATTTTAATTAATATAAACAGATACGAATGAAATATTACGGGTAATTTTTCGTCATCCTGGCAACCGGAACGCACACAGAGACGACGTGTTCTTACAGCGCAGTCACGTGGCAGTCACGCACACATGTCTCGACGTTCGCCGCACTCGTAATATTCCGCGCTGTCTATCTGCCTACTGTTTTATAATCTGAGCCTAAGTCTATTTAAATTTCGAGCCATTGACAGAAGATCCAACGATTTCTTTTACATCAGAAGAACGTTCATACGGCTGAAACGTTTTTGATCTAGTCTTCAGATTCCTATGTGAAGGACGAAAAAATAAATGTAGGTATTTTCTGAAGATTGCGGCCCCAGGCAATAACAATTTATATCAGTTTTCAGGGGTTTTACGAGTATAATTTAGTTTAAAATAATTCATTTTTAGTCATTAGAAAAACTACTTACATAAAGATAAGCTTTGTTGCAAGAGCACACGAGTAAAAAAATCAGTATTTCTTATCCACGTCTTTCATATTTTTATTTAATATACGAAATATAATACCTATTTGGGTCATATAAAATATTATACTTACATAAGACTCATGTCACATGATGTCTCCAATATTCAACCTGTTTGGATAATAAAATTCGACTAAACGGATTCTCAACTGCCGCCATATTGATTGCTTCGAAAATTTTATCGTTTGTTACGCAAAGCTGTCAAATGGAATGGGATTTTTTTGAATTCGAATTCCGAACACGCGATCGACGTTTGGTATTTTTTTGGAATGAAGAACTCACTTTACTTCGTGCGTGGAAAAAGTTTAACTTGAAATAGGTTTGGGTTCGAAAATTTACCAAAAATTCATGTTTGTATAACGAAAGAAAATATTGTTAATAATGTTAATTAATTTCTGCATAATAAAACTATTTAAGCCAACCTAATACTTAAAATTACATCGGTAAAAAGTAAAAACCCCAAAACAACCCTTTTCGCCTAAAAGTCCTATCGAGTTATAACGTATACCTATCTTAAATAACGCATCTAATGATGAGACTTCACATAAAGAAAATCGTTTTCACTCGAAGGATGATCGAGGTGAATTTTTGGCTTAAAAGTAACGGGTTATGTGTTTTGTATGCACTAAACGTTGGATATGTCCATCAGCGGTAAGTACGTCCGCGTTACTAATAAGATATCGGTAGCGGAGCCCAGCACACATCGCTCTATTAGTAATTAATATGTCACCAACGAACCCTCCCAGAAACGCCACGGTTCATGGAAACGCAGCGCAGAACTAATATTATCACTACAAATATCTCACGTCTGCGCTACCGATTCCCAGAAAAATACAGTTTTTTTCGTCACCAGCTATCCTGTCACTTTTATCCGTGCGAGCATTTTTCATCCGTCCCGCTTATTACGTGTCCAAATATCAAGTTACACGACACACCTGTTGGCGACGAGCCTCGCTGTATCACCGATAACAGCGGTTATGATAAATGTCGTATTACTTGTGGTGCTAACTTAGCGCCGTGCTTGCGTCGCTCGCGGTGTTCCCCATCAATATCAGCGGTAATGAGAAGATGTGACGATAGTGACAGGACAGACGCACGGCGCCTGACAGCAGGCGTGGCCAACTAACGAGCCATGTCCCTCCGCTCAAAAAAAATAACACCGTCTTATTCAAGATATTTGTCGACGCTCGCAGTGTTTTCGTTCCAATTAATGTATCGAGAGCGCACGAACCGAGCGTAATCGATTTTGAATCTGTCACGAACTCGACTACACGTTCACTACGACAAGAAATCGATTATAGATTAACTGAATCGACTGGTTTTTGGAGCTCAATTATTTACATTTAGTCGCATTTCTCTTTTATCTTTTGTTTTACAGATGATCGCAGTCGGCTCGGAGAAACGTGTTCATTTGTCCCCTGCGTCACATTTTATTTGGACGTGACATAAAATCTCTCTCGGATTAATCAACGTTTTATTTATGGCCAGTAAACGGTATAAGTGTGAGAAACCTACGCTCAGCAGTAGGTGGTCACGCACGTGTGTAGATATATGCGTAGCTTCTCAACATTAATAAAGTCAGCTACTTTTCGTAACGTCTGCTTTACATGACGGGTATTAATTTCAAATGATTTGTGTCAACCATAAAACCAACGTTAGACGCCATTAAATATGTTGTACATGTCGTATAGAATAACAAGTCGCTCGATCAAAAACGCGCCTGGCCGGCCACTCGATCTCTGGATGCGATGGCGCTCGTTACCCGCGGACGATACGACAAACGCCATTATTTCCTTCGTTCTGACAGCGAGGCACTTTATACAAGTCGCCAAGCGTAGGTGGTCCCTATCTCGGACGCTCCCGGCCTCCACTTCCTAAGTCAACATTTCTCGCTGTGCTTTTGTTGTCACTACACTATTGTCCTTAGCAGACCTCCAGCGCACACCACCGCGACGTTCCAATAAAAGGTCTATGGCTACTTCAAAATTAAAAGCGATCGTAAAATGTTTCTTTATAGATCTGTTTTCGCAAACATTAGAAAACATATTTCGTTAGAAGCTTTTACGACTCCATTATCATTTATATGCGTGTGTGGGGCGTTATTAAAAAAATATTGTTGTGTGTGGTCGCCGCTGACCACTCGCTCGCCGTTTGCACAATCTTCCAGTTAAAAGTAATATTGTTTGCATTATGAAAGCTTTTTCGCGCCATATTTGAATTTATATTGTGCATTTTGTGTCTGCATTGGAAATATGCTGCCTACGCATTGTTTCCGCGTAGTGTTTATATCTCACAGATTTATGATGCTATAAACTTGTATACTTATTACTGACGCTGTGTTTTAGGATAGCTTTGAATATTAAGATTTCGTTTACGAAAAAGGAGGACTTGTGAAATCAGTGACTCATAGTTCACACTTCACACACACGAGCCAAACAAACGGATCAACATTTTAATTGAGCAATTAACAAGATGAAGATAGATGCTATTACAAAAGCGTTTGAGTGTAACAGTATATTGGACAGTTTGAACTTAAACTGCGATCGAATTACAGGTCAATGATATGTAGTATATCGTAGAATTCCTTCAAATAAAATGAATAAAAAACAAAGCTTTTCTTCAGTCACATAAGGCACAAAGAGAGTGCAACATTATCAATATCCGGCTGTATTAAGCCAATACCCTTTTAATAGTCGGCACGAAGTTCGCATGAGCCCACGCCACAGCTTACAGTGGTTTAACATAAAGAACGCATTATTTACTTACGGTGCGCCATAGATCGTCGCGAACATCATGATTGCACACCACGTCACGTACCCCACCACCAATCGAATACTAATTACCATTACAAAAGTGAATAATTCATTCGTCGTGTGCATAATCAACCGCCAGCCTTCACAGACCCCTGCGAACCAGCTAACTTGCAATCTGGGAGGTTCTGAGTAATCTGGGTAGTTAGATTGGAAGCCAAGACCGTACGCATCTGTATTTTACTACGAAACTCTTTATAAACGCGAAAGTGAATGAAGTATACGTGTCGAATACTGAATAATCGTTGACGATAATGTTTCCCGTTTCAGAGATGTAGAAGTTTTGATGGCGAATTAATGCAATTGGTTTTTACCAAGGCAGGTTGTAGGGATATGGATTATATGGATAGAACAACAGGATTAATTAATAATTTTGCTTTCATCACTTTATCGTTAAAAGATCTACAGAGATAGTGCTCTGATAGAGTACGATTGAACGTTTTCTGCCTTAAGTTTCTCTGTCTATGTATAACCAGCTTTCATTAGCTTCACCAGATTCAAATCAAGCACAATATCTTTAACTAGCTTCTGCCCGCGACTTCGTCCGCGTGAAACTATCCTATGTTCTTTCTCGTGTCCCAGACTATATCTGTACCAAATTTCATTCAAATCGGTTCAGTAGTTTAAGCGGGAAAGCGTAACAGACAGACAGACAGACAGAGTTACTTTCGCATTTATAATATTAGTAAGGATTTATCAATCAATATTGAACACTGTTCCAGTGAGCTTTTTAAACTAAATTGTGTATTCAAATAAAAATGAATCAACATTTGACTACTCATTTTTATCGGTTAACATTGCTAACGTGAACACTGGTTCACGTCAGCAATGTTAAAAATAAATACGGAACATTGGTTTCCCTACATCTTTATTATGTTTCACACTGTTAAAACAGACATCATCTTCCTAGGATTTTTCCCAATTAAGCTTTCAGTTTATCCGGATTTCGCTAGGTACCAGTGTTTTACGTGAAGCGACTGTCTATCAGACCTCCAAATCGAGAAATTTCTGGCTTCTGACTATCCGTAACATCTGCCCAAGTTCAACCGTTAAAAAACTTTATTTTGCCGAGGTGCGTGTATTCGTAACCTGCAAAGTCTACTTAACTTTTGAATGCTGTAGATTGTTGGCTATCCATTCAAAAAGAAGTAGAAAATAGTATATTATAGCTACCATCCTATGTTCAATAGAGAGCTTTTGCACTAAGAATAAAGCAGCCTCTTGAGTTTTGAATGAAACACTACTTCAATACGATTTATCATCTCGCTTACTCACCACCTCATAAAATTATTAAAATACTCAATCCATGGGAATGAAATGTGGCGTGAAAACAACGATTTACAACTTGTGTTATATAAATTGTTGCCAATCCAGCGATGTCTATCATAAATAATGCATAAGGCAATTTAAATTTGTATTTATTTGTTATAAATAATCGGTTTATTGAGCTGATCGAACGTTTAGAAACGCTCATAGTTTTATTATAATAATAACTTATAAGTTTATAACTTTGAACCATTGCGGAGTTTCTATCTTCGGAAAAAGTAGCTGTTTAATATCATTTTAGAAAACCATCGTATAATATAGGAGATAATTATGAAAGTTTTAAGTTATTAAGGGTCTCATGTCATAATTATTAATTACTAGCTTTTGCCCGCGACTTCGTCCGCGTGGAATAATAGTTCCCGTTCCCTGGGAATTTCCGGGATGAAAACTATCCTATGTCCCTTCTCGGGTGTCAGACTATATCTGTACCAAATTTCATTCAAATCGGTTCAGTGGTTTAGGCGTGAAGAAGAGACGACAGACAGAAAGACAGACAGACAGAAAGACAGACAGACAGAGTTACTTTCGCATTTATAATATTAGTATGGATATACTTGCTCACTTATCGAACGCAATAGAGAGGCAGAAAAAAGCTTAGAACCCCATTAGACTAGACGCAGTTCGAGTTTCCAAAGATTGTACCGATCAAGTTATTGTCAAAAGCTTCAAACTGTTCAGTCTATCTTATATGTATATTAAAAAGAATCCCTTTTCTTTAGAACACTCCATTACTTTTTTTTTTTTGGTGAGTGGGTAATCATCCAATGACTGCTCCCGTCCTGGGTGCGGCGGGAGGACGTGTCAGACTCTTACTGACTGACTAAAACCCACTCATGTTCCTTCGATTGCCCTTTATGTTCCAGGGTCACGGTAACTATTACAAACATTCCTCAACCCCGGACACTCCATTACTTGAGAATAACTTAATTGATTCATTCAAATTGCATGTTTAAGTTTTCTTGCTTAATTTCTACTTTATAGGGTTTTTACTGCGAGAAAATCTAGTAAGTTTGCGCAAAAACTTTAATATTTTATGACAATTTCTCGACTATATTAACTTTGAAAGACGCGGGTGAAACCGTGGGGTACAGCTATGTTAAAACTTAACCAATAAACAACCAGCTAGTCGTAAACCTATTTCTATTTAAACGTGTAACGTGTAATAGTGGTTTTAATATTCTATTGCTTATTAAACAATTTTATGACATTTAATTTCAATAAAAAGCGTATAACGCGCGCTAATCACCACATTTATTCTCCCCTACCTACATACACAATTTACTAAGCAAAGATTTCCTAACTTAACCCTTAGACTGTCGGGGGCGCTGATATACGCGAGACACAATGCTTTTTAATTGTTCTTTTAATTAAATAAAATAAAATAAATAAAAAATAAATATCCTGGGACATCTTACACACGGCTATCTGATCCCAAGCTAAGCAGAGCTTGTGTTATGGTAATCAGGCAACTGATATACATACTTATATAATTTTTAAATACATACATATTATAGATAAATAACACCCAGACACAGAACAAACAATTTATGCTCAACACACAAAGTTTGTCCTGGGTGGGAATCGAACCCACGACCTCTGGCTTAGCAGTCAGAGTCACTGACCACTAGACCAACAGGCCCGTCAATTGAATTACGACAGACGACCGGTTAATGTTAAAATATGATTTAAAACTGGTGTACTATAAAGCTCTCTCTTCAAATAACGCAAGAAGAATAAGAAGCAGTGCACGGCGACATCTCGAACAGTGACAATAACCAATCAGAGCTATGCGCTGTGCAAACGCATCGCCAGCAATGTCGCCCTGTTTGCGCAGGCGCGTGCTATCAACTGATTAAACAAATATGAACTCGCGCCACTACTCAGTAGTTCAGTACCGAGTGCCACATGGTACACTACACAGTTTTTGGAGAATTTTGGGTGATCAAAATTAGCTTGTTGAATAATTTTGTTTTTCCTCTATTATTAAAATTAAACTTTTATTAACGTGCGTTATTTTCATGTGAGAATTGCTTTCATGTTTTATATTTTGGCTACACTATCGCATTGGGTTTCTCTAAATGGAAAATCGAAAGCTACGTACAGTTAAGATGACCCACGATATCTGCGTCTAAAACTGCACAAACGAACTGTGCTGCCAAATCGTAGCAATAAATTGTTGTCGTGTGTACCGAGCATTAGTCGAAGTATGTGCTAATTACGTTTATATATCTCAGGTTAAGACTTTTTCAAATTAAAAAACATTTCAAACAAAGACGGTGATTCTCAACATATCCCGTATCGAAGTGCTAATAAAAACGATCTTCATTACCTTCATTTTTAGTCGAAGTATGTGTTAATTTCGTGTATTTATTTCAGCTTAAGACTTATTACAGAAAAAAAAAACAATTTAAGCAAAGAGGGTGATTCTCAACATATCCCGTATCGAAGTGTTAATTTAAACGATCTTCATTACCGTCATTTGCAACATGAGCTGATGTTTGAGTTTCGAGCTCGATGATAATTCAAAATGATTGAATATAGCCGGAGAGCCTCGCAGTTGACACGCCAATCAACTGGCGGCTACTCCAGTTTCAACATTCGCGAAATTAAGTATCAAGTTAATTCTGAAATTAAACTACATTTGTAATGCTCGCGTTAATTACAGACTGTGTGCCTGTTTATTGTATACGCATTGTTCAAGCTTTTGTCAGTTGGTTTTAATTAAATAAACTATTGGATTTCTTATGATGTCCGTGTATTTTTGTCCCACTGCAGCACAAAGGCGTCACAAACAGAGCTCTTCTCATAAAAGCTTTTTCAGGGGATTGGCAATGATGACAACTCCTTAATATCTAAATATTTCAAATTTAAATACACATGTTTAGATATTCCAAGTATCTGCACACCCACACATATAATGTAAAATACGCTAAAACTTTGACATTTATGTCCCAGAATACTACTTTAGTAAAATACTTAGTGAAACTGCAACGCTCCAAACGAAAATATATTGCATTATTTTCCTTGCGGTACCGCGCGTGCAGCGCAGTGCTCTCGGTGCGGCAATAACCGGTTTAATTACGGCATAAATTATCGCCGGACGGCGTTACCGGCTACCGTTCCGGCGAGCCACACTTTGTTACAGAATAAGCCAGACTCCACTTAATACGCTATGATTTATTCTTATTGTGAACTACAGTGATGAGTTGAGGCTTCGGTTTCGCGAAGCTGAAATTCTCGTAATAAGTAACTGAGAAGATTTTACGGTTATTTTCACTGTGTTAGAGGCGAATCGCCGCCATCTTTGCTGAGGAAAACTTAGGTCATAGTAAAGTTGAACATGAGCTTTCCTTGACGAGGGCCTTATTTTCAGAAACATAAAAAAATATTAACATTTAGGCAATTACACGATTCTCCAATAACAATTGTATCGTGAACAACGTCCAATTTAGCGCATCGCATCGTCCGCTACGAACACCAGTCATATCCACTAAAACAAGTGAACATTTTTTACTAAAAAACATTTGCCAATTTTGAAACTAATCTGCGCACAAAGGTCGTTTGTGAGCGATCACGCGGAAATTAAGCGGTCGGTATGCGCCGCGACTAACGACGCGTCGCGGCACAAATCGCGCGACTAAAACGACGCACGCGCGACTGATCGCGTTTAACACCCATTACCCAGACGATGCTCTTGTTGATTTTGAACAGATGTTTTTATGATTTACATTCTTTAGATTTTACTTTTTGCAATAGTAAGTTAGATTTTACAAACTGGAACTGCTCTATGTTAAAGAGAATAGAAGCAAATACAGGCAGTTGAGAACCGCAAAAAAATGGTTGCCTGTAAAGTCGGTTTTACGGGCGAAGATTTTACGTGACAACGTCTTTTACCGATCATAGTTGAGTGGGAGAGAGACGCAAGGCATTCGGCGGGCCTCTCTCTCGTTCGGTGACTCATCGTAACGTTACCGAGCGTTACACTTTTTCATAAGTGACTCCCAGCCGCAACCTAATTTAAGACGTTGTCACGTCAAAAGTATGTTGAGCACATAATATGCAGCATTTATCCGCACCTCAACGTTCTTTTCATAGCGAATCATACAAAACACGAGACTCCTAAGAAAATTCTAAGCTCCTTTATTCAAAAGTGCTATGCCCATGAGTAGAGGAATTTATAAAACGATATATTTAAGCAGCTATATTTAATTCCCCACAAATTCCACTGTCAGTCGAACATGGAAATACGTAATTTATTGAAATCTGAAATACGAAAAACTTTTATCTAACCTGCTCCTAACTAAAACTATAAATCAACATGACACATGTCAGTTTTCTGCTCCCATGCCGGCGCGGGTAATCGGCAAAAATATCGAATATCTATTCGGAATACGTATCGATACATCGACAAATAAATACGAGTTGTCGTACAATCGTCCAGTTCGTACGCGGCCTACATAATTCATGAGGTGGTCAGCTGTGACTGCGTACAAGCTGATATTGCAAGAGTTTTGGGTCTCGACGAATTAAAAATGTACTTTTGGAGTGGAAGGACCAACATTAAAATAGGATGGGATTGGAAAGTTGTTCTGTCTGTTTGTTTGTCTATGTTAATCACTGGTTTCGTTGGCCGACGCCTACACCGTGACTAAACGATAGACAACTGAGCTTTATGCAGATAAGGGCGTGGGGAATGGAAAAGTTGCATAGTTTTAGTTTAAACCCTTACCTTCGGATTTCACCCATGGAATTGCACATCTGAGTTTCGCCCATTGATTATTTTATAACTTTACGCAAGGTCGAGAACTCAAAACGTTATTACAGTAATCAAAATTCCATACACGGAAGAAACAGCACAAGAATTTATATTTCGTATTAAAGCCGCGGAAGGAGCCTTACTTGGCTTTGGGGTAAACAAACCCAACCACTAAAAACAATATTTATTGCCACATACGTCTCTACCCCCTATAAAGTGGGTTGTTACATCCTCCAATAAAAGCATCTCCATATTACGGACGCGGCAGAAGTCGCGAACCACTCTATTTCAAGCAATGCTAGCTAATTGGTAGTCAGTTAGTAAAGCAGTAAAATATCTCATTACTAATTCCGCTGACACCGGGGGTTCGAAGACGTGTCAATTCGACTAATTTGCAAATATATCGGCGGCGGATGCTCTAGAGGATATTTAGTTACCTATCGCTGAATATCAATATGGTTAGCGCAGTTTAATAAGTTATTTATAGTATCTGATATACATAAGAAATATAATTTCTTGGAATTGTAAAAAGATTGCTGCTGATAATAAAATATGCAAGAAACATGTAAGGAATATCCAAAGAATAAAGGATTTTGTTGCCGCCGAACACAAACTTCAAAGCGACCAATTTTGAATTTATAGACTTGCCAAGTATGTCGATTATAATATTTTTAGTCTTATTAGATTACAGACGTTCCACGAGGACTGTTTTAAAGGACTCGGAGGTGATCTTTGCCCAGCAATAGTACAGTATCGACATAAAAAAACCAGTACTCTTCCCTCGTAGAAAACAGTCGTTGACGTGGTGAAGACACAATTAAACCAGTTAGCAAAGTAGTAGAATCGACCTAAACTCACCGGGAATACTAAACACTCGAATCTAACAAATACAAACAGGACCATTTACAATGCTTTATTGTTATAATGCTAACAATAACAAGGTCTTAATTAATGAGACTGAAATCCCGAATCTCAATCATTAAGCTTAACCGCTCGACGGTCAGAAGCTGATTAACCAAGACGATGGTTAGGATGATGACAATTGCGACCATCTTGCAGTTCTACCTCAGTTTAAACAAGTCCTTGTAGGAATTGGAGCGCGAGTGTAAGTTGTGCCTCCATTACGGCCGTGGCGGAGTTACCGGCAAATTGTTTAGCTGCTTAATTAACTGAACGTAATCCTAAGCCCCGGTGACGTCACTCTAGGGTCTACCTCCGGAAGCCAAGGGTATTGTTACTGGAAAATATTTACGTAATGGGAATGAAAATACAAGGTGATGAAGCTAGCTGCATAGTTATATTAATTTTTGACTATGTATTGTGATATAGTTGCTAAGATATAGTAAAGTATAGGGATATCTCACAAATCTCGGTTATAATTTATTACTCAGCTATAATCATTACGTCAATAGAAAATCTCGATCATTACGGCAAAAGCTTGTGTATCCACTAGGTTTCCCTCGTGAATTCTTCCATCTAACGAGAGTCTAATATCACACGACGGTAGTAGTTTTCTATAGTAACTAAAATCTTACATCAGATTTTAGTTAGACAAATATTTTTTAAATACTAGTCTATGTAGGTACACATAAATATATTAATCAAGCTGAAATAGAAAATGTCAATATATCAGCAATTTACAAAAATAAACATAAGTGTTGCTGTTATAAAAACTTTACATCCAAAAGCTCTAAACAATTTCTCTGGGAAAGGCGTAAAGAAACTCATTGAAATGTCCCAGGACGATCGGCGATTAGATAATCATTTCTTTTTACATAAAACTAAACGTAGATAGGGTATCTGTGGTGCGATACTATCTGTGTGTCGTAAACGGCGAGGTGTTAATGTTGCCAGTCTTTGCATATTTATATGAACCATGTCGCTCGCTAGTGCGTTCACCCCGATCGGCTCGTAACTATGACTTTATTGATGGTGTATCTTGGCATGTTATTAGTTTTCTACCCATTTTCCATAGAAGTAAGTTGTCTGTGAATTTATTTTGTTGCCTGTCGTCTTATTGGCGAGGGGAACTCTGTATTTACATATTGAATATTGTGCATATTTTTAGGTTCTTTTTAATTTACATGTTAGAGGAGCAGAGGGGTCTGACTGACAGATTCTTACTGACTAAAAACCACCCCGGTGTTCCTCCTCCCACCTACGCCGAGGATCACGGGAACTGATGCTACTTCCACAATCCCCGGATGGTGTAGCCCACCTCTGCTGGCCTCCTCAAGTCAAGTCTAGGGGAAGGTGAGGTGTTTCACTCCCCCCGCGACACGCGACATCAAAGAGGGGCGCGTAAAAATTACGCGCCGTCGTCACCTCGAGTCCAGTTGAATGAGGGCGACGGACGTCCTTAAGTCCGCCGCCCTAGGACTCGGGGGCCGGGGGAAGGCCACTTACGGTGCGCCTGCTGCTGGTTGGGAGTGAAGATCCCCTTCGGCAGCTTCATTTTGCTAGACTACTGTTTCTCAGAAGGAAACCACTCAGGCTCGTCTCAGGGCTCTGCGCTGCAGGCCATTAAACTGACTACGGCCGGGAGTGACAGGTCGCTACCTACTACAGATATGAGAGCACGACAAAAGAATAACTCTTAACTCGTATTGACTGGACCTTTTGATAATCGCGCAGCATCCCACGGCTTCGACTTATCTTACTATTCATGTTACCAATTCGCCGAGCAAACATTGTACGACTACACATACTACATGCTCCGTCAATAAATCAAGGCGATCATACTAACTTTCATACGGTGTGCGTAGGAGCGAATAAAAGACGATCGGTGGTCGTGTGTCGTAAATAATGTAAGATATCGATTACTATCCGTTTGTACAACGCCTCACTCTGCCTCCCGCTGCGGCCTGCGATCGGGACGTTTAGATCGGGCGATATGACGGAACGACTGGCTGCTGAACTTGGGAAAGTTGGTGGTATTTGTGAATAAATATGGGAAATAAGCAAGAAATATTGCAGAGTTGGTTTTACTTACGAGACTTTTCATAACATGCGAAATAGTTGCAAGTCTCTTCATAATTTTCTAGAAATCCATTTTTATTTGTATTTTCAGTAATATATGTATGTAATCAATGTCCCAGGATATTTATTTATTTATATGTAATCAATCAAACAATCTTACCAACGTTTCACGATCATCTGAATTAAACCACATTATTCGTATTGAAATAACTTTTACAATAACTGCATTCTCAGTCGCCAACAGTAAAACTCCTATATAGGTAAACTAACGATAAAATTGTTAAAATAAATAAATTAAATTATCTCCGTCCACCGGCGCCGGGCCGGTCGTACGATCGTTAAATAATTCAATTCTACATGGTTCCTACTTAATGTCACTGTATTGGTTGATGGAGAAACGTTAAAAGCTTACCCAACGCGTCGCGGGCCTGCGGACGGCGAGCGACGGGTAGCTCGCGCAGCCCGACTAGGACCAGGCCCGTGTCGACGGCGCGTTTAGTTCCACGCGCGCCTGAAAGAGCAGTCAGCACGTGACGGAACCCTCTAGGGCTAATGCCTGCCGAAGTTGCGGAATAGTTCTAATAGTTACCACAGCCCCGGAACATTAAGGGCAACCGAAGGAACATGGGTTTTAGTCTGTGAAAGTCTGACACTTCCTTCCGCCTCGCCCAGGGCTGGAGAAGTCATTGAATGATTTCCCATCCATAAAAAAAACGTGAGCGCGCGTAGAGCTGCGCGGGCGCAGGTTTCCAATGACGGATGACATTCATGTTTCTGGATGTTCGTTAGGATGTTTCTAAGAACTGTGTAATGAAGCTGGATGTGTTAAACTCTTGTTATGAGGTCATTTGATGCTCAACATGAGTTTATAGTCTAGTGTTACATTTGATGAGTGACGGAATATGATACAAACCGAAAAACCCGGCTTAGATAGGTAAAAAGACAATTTATAAATAAAATACCTACTTGACATTTTTTTGACAGTAAACAAATATAACGTAATATTGAAATGTTATTGGAAAAGTATCTCAGCTACTCAGCGGGGTTTTTCTAAACCGTAAAAATCTAAATGTTAGACTGATATTCATTATGACCCCTACGCAAGTCATTGTATACTCTCTAGATTATCTGATTTAGATTCTGCATTATTTTGCAATAAGCTTCATTTTCATTTACTCATCATTTCTACAAATCAACTTACTTTTAACAGTCTACACGCAATACAATAATTTACAGCGTCATAAAACATGATATATTTTTTACTTCACTTAAATTTGCAAAGCGTATTCATAGGCTGAAGATTTATCTATCATATCTGGTAATAATTTGCATGAGAATGCGCGGGGGGCCGAGTCATGCGCCCGCGCAGTTTATCAACCGCCTACCTAGTACATATTATTGTTTATACTTAATTGTCTAGACACGCGACATAGGCGCGTTCAAAGGGACGCGAACTAGCTTGAATATTTACGTAGGATCACTGTCGAACCTATGAGACACTGCAGGAAAGCATGACTTTTATTTAAACGACTATCGGCCTACTTCTCTCATGGCGAGATAAATAGACGTTACCAAGCATTGACTTTGGCTTAGCACTATACCTGTCACTGTTACACAACTGCCAAACATAAGATTGCACGATAGAGACGGGAACGCAATAACCAAGAAACAATGACAAAGACACATTGAATTTAATTATTTTCTGGGTTAAAAGTAACGGCTAAAATAAAGATGTAGGTGCCACTCTTGTGCATGGTATTTGAACATGTCTGCAATAATGATCAAAATATTATATTTTATTAATTTCGCAGGCTTGTTGTCGCCTTCTGTTGGGTTAAGGTTAATGAGAAAAACAGAATAACTACTTACACATATAGACATTTTATGGGCTGCAGCTGTTTCGCTAAACCTACTTTTATTGTATTATAACTGTAAGTTTAATTGTCTTTATACCAATCAAATTAAATGTTAATATTGTAGAACTGTATCACAATAAACTATATTCTATCTATCTATCCTCATTAAAATGATTAAATAAACTATATTAAATCTATCTATACTCATTAAATTATTAAAAAAGTAGCTACATAAAATCCATAAAAGGTGTTCTTATCAAAACAAACTTAATTTAAATAACGCAAGCGAGTCCTTGGCAGTTGTATTGCATTGTAAATGATCGCCTCCTGTCGCCCACTCGAAAATGTTCCATAAAGAAATATAAGAGAATCCTAAAGTTATTCAATATTCTGCCATTAGCCTTATATTTACAAGTTTAATGGCTATATTGACTCTTTGGGAAACGTGATTATAATCTTATTTAACAGATAGCTAGATTATTACTTGATCTCATGATATAATGGAATTACTGTGGGATCTTTAGGCAAACGAGATTTTAAATATTGATGATAAATTGTAGATTTTATGGCTTTTTGCTTGTATCCGTCTTGTTGTATCTATTTTTAATAGTCTATCGTGGCAAATTCCTTTCTTCCCTCCTTCCATCTTTCGCGATTCCATTTTGTAACTTTGAATTTTAGACGAATCTCCTCATCTCTCTTTCATAGCCTGTCTCACTGTTTCAGGACATCAGTTTTTTTTATTTCAGCCTACATTAGCTCTAACTATCTACGAAACTCTTCGTGTTTTTTTACTAAACCAAGTTTTTATTAAAATAAAATAAGAGCGGAGACTTCAACTACAGGCATTTTCTATGCCTAAGTGGAGACTCCTCGTCATGAAATGTATGCCAAATATGATATGAAATAAATATATTTTGTTTATTATTATCCATACTAATATTATAAATGGGAAAGTGTGTCTGTCTGTCTGTATGTTTGTCTTTCTTTCACGGAAAAATGGAGCGACGAATTGACGCGATTTACTAAGTGGAGATAGTTGAAGGGATGGAGAGTAACATAGGCTACTTTTTGTCTCTTTCTAACGCGTGCGAAGCCGCGGGCAAAAGCTAGTTATTTTATAAAACCTTCAAACACACGTGATTCGAGACACAATAGAAAGACAATAGAAGCGCGACAGCCGGCTGTCGGTTGGTCGTTGAAAGGTTAAAAGAAAGACCGCTAACTACCGTAGTTTACCGTACTAACACTAGCGCCTAGCACTATTATTACTTTTAGTTTTAGACCAGATACAAAAGTTTTCCAAAACAATACATCTGCACATACAATAACTTACCTTATATCTAGTACTTAAACACAATAAGTGTTGTCAATTACAGCTGCAACATAAACTATGAGGCATAATTTAGATTCCATAATTGACTAAATTGATGCGGTGCCGGGTCAGAGGGGCGGAGTTGCGAAACGCTCGCAGGGCACTCTCGCGCACGCCGTATGCGATTAGTGCCCGTATTCCTCCGCTCACAGGGATGGCGCGCACGCACTCTTTATTACTTTCATGAAAAAGTTTCGTTAAGACAGCTGTTACAAAGCAGAAATTCCGGAAAGCGTTTATCCGTACACAAAGAGATAAAGAAGGGGATAAGATTTGTCCTGATTCTGTGAAAATTTCTGGCGCCTCTATAAGTTCATATGAAGTGAGGAAACCTTAAGGTGAGGATCGTGTGATTTGTGCCACCCAAGTCATATCAAGGAAAGCCAACTAACAACCAAAAATAAATGAGACTATTACACAAAATTACTGCTGTAATTTATGTGTGTGAATTATTTCGTCATGTTTCTATATCAAACAAATACCATTCCAATTAATACGCGCATAAATAAAATTATTTCACAGTTGACTTCAATACAGTATGCGATTAATTATTATCGACGCCATTAAGGGCACAACAAAGCTAATATATGGGAGCTCTGGCTCGTGACAAATGAGTGCAGTGTTGCCATAACAATAATGTGGCGTGTTACATGGTCGCAGTTATGGCAATACCATACAATTGATTGCCTTTACTGCCTACGGCTTTGATATTGATTTATTCTTTGATTGTTTACATATGGTTTTAATTGTTGATGTATCAAGATACTCGCTTTTTTTAACATTAAGCAAAATTATGACAGCGCCTTAAAAAGGTTGGTATGTACTTAACATGCCTCCAATTTGCCCATTCATGACCACTGACATTACATTAATCACCGCAGCACTTTCTCGCTCCTGAAGCCGCGGGCAGTCTGTCAGCCCTACTGCGGCGCGCGCTCAACTGGTTCAAGGTTGTTCGTAAGAATGCGGCCCGTATACGAGCACTCGCTAATTTGGTCAGACACACCATCGCCTTATGCGGCGCTACGAGGATTGTTCCTACAGATTAGTGCATGCTATGATTTATAGTACTGTTCTATCGTTTAGTTATCTGGCTCATAAATGGTTACTGAAGATTGGAGTCTGAAATCATCACTTCAGACTCTAATCTAGTGTCACCTTTCTGACTAACCGATCGACTTTTTAATTCATAAGTGCCTGTAAAAGGTCTGAGTGAAATAAATGCCTTGAATTTTAATGAATCTGCTCTGAGGGCAAATTTTGATAAAACTTATACAAGCTTCCTTGTTCAATTTAATATAATGTCATGTTTCATTCTATTGTCTATCAGCCATAAAATAAGCTATGTATGGAAACAAGATGTAAGTCGTAAAATAACAGTATTAGAAGCCGGAGTGTCGAAAGCTTTAAAATAGGATATTACAGTATCTTCTTTGTTTATTTTGTGGAGGTCAAAAGACCTCAGCTTCATATTAGCACTACACTAAACTAAATTGCATCCTATACTGGAAGCATACATTAGCTTCGGGCTATTCGCACACTTTGAGCAAGATTTATGTTCCTCAGACCAACTAGTTAATAGTACGACAATACATAACGAATGTTCAATTAAATTGTTATGTAAATGCTAGAGCCGTAACAGTTGGGCAAGAACACAGCCCGCATACAAATGTTGCCTTTCGCAGCGGGCAAAAACTGTCCCACTTCTGTATTTGGGCATGTAATGGAAATATACAGAGTGTTAACTGCTCAGGAGTAGATAGGGCGACTGTTGAGGCGAATTAGGGAAATGCGTCATTACCGTGTTAGGAAACGTTGGTAAATTGTGGCTAACTGAGGCTGGCTTCCTGCATTAGTTGAACAGCTGCAATCTTACAAATGAACGGTTGTGAGTACTGGTGATGATTGGCGAAGTAGCTGTCTCGGAGATTGTCATTTGTTGACCGACATACAGCAAGCAGGCGATTATGGGAGAATTTTGCTGATGTTGATGTCTGAGACCAAACTAATTTGGGCTCGATTACTAATTCGCCTTTTACTAGGTCATCACGGTGTCACGACCAATCGCGGCACCATGTCCTAATAAAATGTAGACGAATTTTTTACCATGGCAAAACCAATGGAGGGTTATTTTTTTGACGAGATGTATGTATGTATGGCTATCCTTCAGTTCCCTCATAACTCATGAATTACTTATCACAAGTTAACTGGACTGTGTAACTGGACGTTACCAGCGTTTTGATCGTCCGCCGGTTATCGGCTATGTGACGCATCACCCTATCGAATGTGGCATGGTGTTCTAATGAAATAGGGTCCTTAAGCTCCATGTGATAAGAGATAGAATTGTTTGATGATAACTCGCATAGCAATAATAGGCAATATTTAAAGTCAAAATCATTGAACATTAATTTAAATTAATACATTCAAAACCTATCAAAGATCCAAAGTATCACTTACACAAACATCATAACATGACAATGAAACATAAAGTGTGGTGTGTGTTGCGGTCGGGGTAACGGGTTCGAGTCCCGCTCACGGGTATACGTTACAGTAACGCGATACGTGAGTTTTTGTTAGCGCCGTGTAAGTGTCGCGTAGATGTTATGTTGGGGAGGTCCAATTGGAAGATATTGAATAACTTGTACATACATTAATGTCGCACTGTTTCGGAGAAATAGATAATGTAGGTGTCTGTCTCCCAATTGATACGGGTATGTTGAAGATGATCTTTAATTTTAATATTTCTCGTGCTCTTACAAACTTGTTCCTGAATTATGTCTGATATTATTATTATAGGTGGTTTATTGAGTAATATAAAACCTGATGCTTAGTGGTTCGTCTGACAAAGTAGGTAGAACTGTAGGTTAGTATCTTTGGCCATTGGTCACATCATCACATGATAGAGCGTATTTCAAAATGACAGGCAAGCCAAAGATCAGTAAGACGCTCGGTTCATGCGTCAAAAGCTACCGAGTTCCCAACTCATGGTAAGAAGGAAACCGACATAACCCTCTGTTTAACGGAATTTGGTGATATAGGATATTCATTAGTTTTCGAACCACGGCATAAAGGTAGGCTTAAACCACATTCACCCCGTGATCCAAAAAAGACAAATGAACATCACATATTCGAAACCACAACTGGAGTAAATCCGTGAGACTAAAATAGCAATGAGCACTAGTCATAACGACCAGTTAATTATCTTGTAAAGCATGACATTAGTGATAGTTAACGATTTGGCGTTAACTACTAACTGCAGGTTAAGAGCATTAGAGCATCGTTCGTCGGACTTTGTCGACACTGTGTATGTTCCAACTATTAGTGTGTTTGTGTAAACATCTATTCATCTTTTATGTCATATATTAAGAGCGCTAGAAAGTGAGGTATTTGAATGCACCCCGTAATTACAACCGTATAGATTTTGTGTGGGTTGGTCTATCTATCTATAGGCTATCTACGACATTTGCTAAAGCGCTTGTACTATTCCTGTTTTCTTCCATAGTTCATTAACCTTGGGATTGCTTTAGGACTTAGATCAACTAGATTCACTTGGATTGCGTATGATATCATAGTATTTACTGATTATTTTCTGTTATAATTGGGTCGACGTGAGCGAAACCCCCGGCACAGCTAATGGCATTTAAAGGCTGATAATTTACACAAATAGTGATATTATTGTGTAGTTTATTATTCCTGTTACAATTCCCAATGCTTTTTCAAGACCATTTGAATTTTATAAACTTCTAAGAATTAATTTACAGCAAATATATAAATAGCCGAAGTAAGGACGAAAAACAATTCATAAAACGTAATTCCAAAAGCTAAGTTCCTATTAAAAGCTTTTAAACAAATAGAAGTCAAACTGTCGTCCAAAAATACCTGAAACTGTCACCCGGAGGGTGGCGGATTAAACCGTCCGCCACGCACTGAGACCGGCGTACCACTACCACAGAAATTGCAGAAGGTCCACAGTACAGTACAACGAAACTTGTGATGAGCCTAGTAGAACATGATACGTGGAAAAAAGCAAGAAGTTGCTACGAAACGTTACGCGCTACGACTGTCATGCGCTACGGCTACGACACGTGAAGCGCTACGGTTACAAGTCGAGATACGCTACGGTTACATCACGTGATGCGCTACGAACATTTACGCACTACGGCTAAAATGCATGACAGCGTGATACGCTACGGCTACGACATGTGATGCGCTACGACTACGAGACGTCATGAGCTTCGATAGATTTGATACGAAATTTTGTAGATTGTTTTGATAAGTCTTAAACTAAAATTATATTATGGCTTACTTAGTTTATATTAAGCCTTCGAACACACGTGATTTAAGACACAATAAAAAGACAATAGCAGTGCGACAGCTGGCTGTCGCTTGGTCGTTAAAAGGTTTAAAACATGGAACCATTTTTTTCCAGCAAACACTAAAGCTTAAGAATAGACCTTACGACTTTAGGGAAAAATAAGTAGACCTTCTGTTAATATCCATCCTATGGTGTTATCGCGGTCGCCTATCTGTCGCTTGGCGGATTACGCAGGTACGCGTACGGTTCAAAATGAACAGATATTTAAATAAGTTAAATATAATTTTCATAGAATTTTTGATAGTTGAACCGCTTAAGATCGGGTGCTGATAAGAAAGCACATGTATCTGATTACGTTGTAGCAGTTGTGAGTTTTATCTTAAATGTCCACTTTAAATGTTCATTTTAATTTTTGTTATAAATAATTTTTGTTTATTGTTATATCGATCCTTGCTTATAGTCCGTTTTTTTAACCATAGTTTGTCATTTGATATTTTAAGTGTTGTGTTTGTTTCCGTTTTATTAATAGTGTTGTGCCGCTACAGATATTGCTCAAAAAACCGAACAAATTTCGTAAACTGCTTGTAATATATTTTAGTTTCAAATGATGGTCAACTTTAATATCCCCTGAAGCCCATTAGGCAGATATGTACTATTATAAAATATATATTTAAGCGTTGACTAAGCTTTCAAAGACGTCACTTTAATCCAAAGTGTCTAGCTTAAAATCACAAGAAATAATAGGGCCTTGCTTACGCTACATTCGGTTTTTAGTCTTACTTTTCATCTTTAAATAACATTCTTTTGTTTTTTGTATAGGTATTCTTATCAAGTCATTAACATAGATAAAAAATTCACAATGTCACCTACATTGTGACTTTTGAAACTTAATTATGAGTATTGGCCTTCCAAACATCGAGAATAATATACTCACATTTGAATAAACATCATATAGCAATTCATAATATTTAAATGGTCCGTCGTGCAAGCAGTAAATCGACACAGCCTACAGTTACCTACATAATTCACCTTGATGCACATTCCGCGGCAGATCTACTGCGTTAATAGTTTAGCTACTCTACTACTGTCACTGTACCTGAGTAAACCTACGATTTATGACATCATTGCATGGCATAACAATATACAAGTCAGGCAAAATGCCAGGGGCCAAAGCTTCTGAGATGATAGCAGAGCTATGAGCCCCGAATCCATGTAAACCAGTGGCGAAAAAGTGACCCTCGGGTTAAGGTCCCATCCGAGAGAGCTCATCGAATCTCTTGCCAGTTAGAAGCAACGCCTTGGACTGCATGAGAATAATTTATGCTTAGTTCAAGGTATTTGTGTAGTTACAAATAATTTATGCTAAGTTCAAGGTATTTGTGTAGTTACATATGAAAGCGTAACAATCAGCCTTTTTTTAGATAATTATGGTATCTCGCAGTTCAGCTCTCAGTCTGTTTACTGCTTAACCGGACTATTAACAAACAAACGAAAATGCGTTTACAATGTTAAATAAAATAGGTACTATAATATAAATCTCTGAGAATGTTGTGCAAAGTTCCGAGTACATAGTATTCTTCGCCAATTTCTATAACTTTCAATAAAATTAGTTACATACTGAATAATTGTCGCACCTAAATAACAATAGTATAAACGTATAATACCCTAACCTTGATCAGTTAACTACGGTCGCTGTACATTACAGTTCATTCACATTGACTCAAAATCTAAATACTTAAGCTCATGGTCAAATAGAGCTTTTAGAATAGGCACTTATCATGCGGGCACTAATCCCATAACACTAAAACAATGGAACGTCGCCGAACTAAAACTACACACAAATATAATCCCATTCAATAGGTAAGTACCAACCTAACCATAGGACATAATTTGAATAACGGTGCAAAGATTAACTCCTGTCGCGACGCGACTGTCCCGCCAAATTTATAGTCTGTGGTCCCGCTTGCTACTGTTGCTTTTTATGTCGTATTGTTTTGGGCAGAATGATAAATGCCTTTATTGCTTTTTGATGATTAAAAAAAATGTTATTTTGAATTTATTGGTCAGGTGCGTTGTCGGCTTTTGTAAAGCTAGTATTTTGAAATACCTGGTCCAGCTATTATAGACTATGGTAGACTGATTGTAATCCGTACTAATATTATAAATGCGAAAGTAACTCTGTTTGTCTGTCTCTTCTTCACGCCTAAACCGCTGAACCGATTTGAATGAAATTTGGCACAGATATAGTCTGGGACCCGAGAAAGGACATAGGATAGTTTTCATCCCGGAAATCCCCCGCGAACGGGAAGTATTAATCCACGCGGACGAAGTCGCGGGCGAAAGCTAGTAGGTAATAAATCAGCTCATTGCCAAAGTACAAGTGGGCGCAGCAAAATAATCAGGTAACACCTAAATAATATTAACTGTCGTTTTCCAATCAAATAAAATCATGAATCAAAATGACATGCTATTTAGAATATCCGTTAATAAAATAGGATCAAAATAATATTAGTTTAACGAAAACGGAAATAAAATAAGAACCCACACACTAATTGTTCCCAAACTTAGAACTTGATCAAAAATAACAGAGTTACAATAAAAATAGAAGTAACCCTAACAATTACTGGAAAACGGTTACAAATCATAATTAACTAGCGCGCGGCGCGGCACTGCCTACAATAACTCTCGCTAGGAACACACGGCTAATGGCTTATTGAAACCATATTGTTCATGAATAACGAGCAGCTCAACGGACAGATCTGCAGGATTTAACATCTGTTCGCTTAATCCTACGGCTTCTGATTATATCGCAGGCAGCGCCGGGGACTTTCACGATGCTGATTGTGAAAACCGTTCTTTGAAATCACGTTTCTAGGAATCTAAGGCTGGAATATACAGATGTGTATTTTGATAGAGTACAATCAGGAGTTCAAACAGATAAATACAATACAGTACCTAGTAAGTTAGAAAGGTTAAACAATAAACCCATTAGATAGCATAGGATTATCTTTTGTACTGAGTATACGCCAATTTCCAAAAACAATTTGATGATCATGATTTTTTAAACCCTCGAACACACGTGATTTGAGACACAATAGTAAGACAATAGCATCGCGACAGCCGGCTGTCGCTTGGTCGACGAAAGGTTAAGATAATAAGTAAGTATAAACAGAAATAGGGGATGGTTACAGGGAAACTTGGATATTAATACATCTGTTTTATTTAAGTAAATTACCTCGGTAAGTACTCAGAACATTGCATTATTAAATCTGCAAAGACTATCAATGTGTAACACCAATTCACAGAATTATTCTGCTCAGGCGATTATAGAGGAAGTGACGCATTCGATATTACGTTTAGTGGTCACTAAATCCCTACTGTTGCCTTACTTATTAGCGTTTAAACAATCATGTATCAACTAATGCTAAAGAGGATTTATTCCGAGTTCCAATTTTAAATCTTTAAACTTGGGCTACTTACTCTTAAATACCAATAAGTATGAGCAAATCGCTTCTAAACTTTTTAAGCTTACTAAGAATTTATAAAAGTCGCATTAATCTCTTGCCAACTTCAATAAAAATGTTGTCACCATTAAAAATACCATTGGCTGCATTAATACTTTTTCGCACGCTCCATAGTTCACAGTACTGCAATACGTATTTTATTTTTCTTTGGTATTTCAAACTGCAAGTCAAACTTAGTTCTCCGGAGCCATTAAGGCGATTACAAAAATTCACTTCTTATAAAGCACTTTAATCAAATAGCGTGTATCGTATTTCGCCGGGCAGCGCAGAGTGAGCCCACCTTCCCATTGTGTGCATGCCACATGCACGTCGTACATAATGGCCGTTTGTTTGCCATCGAGTGTACCTCTGTTCAGTAAGCAACGCGACCTACTACTAGCTATGATGTCCTGGTACTCTCGTCTAAAGTTTTTGTTGTGCTGGCTATTTTTTGCCGAAAAATGTTGTCACTGCAAATATGCTCCTGTAGTAGCCGCGTTTTATTTTAAGTTACCTCTTTAATTAAAAAATGTAATTTAAAATTATCCTGTACAATTATTTCAAGATATAAACTTCTGTTATCCCGAAAAGTAAGAAATGCATAATTAGCACAATGGCCTAATTATGTATGGGTTTTCTACTTTTCGGGCACGAAAAGACACCGTTTGCTACTTATCTAAATTCCACTATTATTTATGTTCTCTAATAAAGTTAAACAATGTAATGTAATATGGCTATTAATATAACGTAATAACAAAACAATTTCTGATCGAATTGGAATGGTGTCATACAAGTAACCAAACTCGCTCGCTAATGTTGGTTAGTTGTAACAGAGTCAATAATAAAAGCCTACATAAGTAGTACATAACCCAGCTGCACCAACTACTTAATATTGATCAACTCGTATTAGAAACATGGCCCACAATCTTTCGTATCTCCTAATCGTCGTACAAGCGGTAATTTGTAATCACATAAATAGTTGCCATAAACAATAAATAGACTGCAATTTATTATAAAAATAAAGCACAGATAACATAATGAGTTCGTTGGTGCGCGATGTACTGGCTGGTTTATGCGTTATCGAAACAAATAATTTGATTTAATTGACGTTTATAATGTTTTTATTCAACTTTTATTGCTATATTGTTTCGATGCAATCGGCACTATCGGACATGCAAACATTAATTAGCTACTATTAATATACAATCGTTTCAGTCCAACCATGATTGTGCTGTGAATGTGTCAATGCTAAAGCGTGGATTCCGAATCTATTGATAATCTAATTACCTTTGATTACTATTCATAGGGCTAAAAATAAAACATTAATATTTATGTAGAAGAACGCTTTTCTGCTTAAATGTTAATGGTTAAAAATAAGATTATAAAGAATAATACTTATACAAGTAAATATTCTGTGAAAATTTGAAGCGTCTACCTGATACAGTTTTATATTGAGCAAAAAAATAGGAAAAAACACGTTTATTGTATGGGGACCCCGCTTAATATTTTATTGTTGATAATTTTTAGTATTTGTGGTTATAGCGGCAACGGAAATACACCATTTGTGAAAATTTCAGCTTTTTAGCTATCACGGTTGGAGACAGTCAGACAGACAACGGAGGCTTAGTAATAGGGTACCCTTTGGGTACGGATCCCTAAAAAGTACCAACCCTAAGTTAGTAGTCCACTAATGTAATTCCATAAAATAATCGTGTTTAATGCGTGAATATGTTACAAATAAACAGAGTTTTGTCTGGTATTCTAGATTGTGTGCACTTTTTTAACAAAAAACACATAAAACCTTAATATTTTTGTTATAATAAATTCTCAGATGAAGTCTAGACTAAGCACAGGTTCGGTTGTAATGAAACTCCCACGAAGGTCATTTCCATTTATACTGAAAAAAATAAAATGAACTTGTACTTTTTGCGCTTTTTATTCTTTTAGCATAAAGCGCTTTATTAAGCGCTGCGTTTACCGACCTCCTCTCTTTCGACATGTTGGCAAACGTACGCCTCCCTCCCCCTATTTTCCGATTTTAATAAAAGCATGGGCCGAAAGTTACGAGAAGTACAGTTACTTATAAATAGAATAGTTAAAAATAAGTTCGAAAGTTACACATGCACAGTCTTCAGATTAGATATGTAAAAAGAGAGCCTTCAGATATAATTTTAGTTTCCCAAACTAATTAATGTGTTCATATCAAATTTGAATAAAAGATATAACTATTCGTTTTTTACTTTCATTAAAATGAACACATGAGAAAGCTATTCTTTGGTTTTTGAGAATTCGTGTATAATATTTTTTAACTATTATAAACTTGTATATCCGCCACATTAGTAGATTAGATACTGTTTCTGTCCTAAAGCTAGCTTAGTATGAACATAGCTCAAACAAATGCATTGTATAACTACGTAAGTACGTACTACAGGACAATTTATGTAGAATACTAAAGCCGCTTAGCCGAACTAGCTATAAATGATCAAAGTTTGTAATTTATTAGGTAGTAAGTAATTCTAGGAACATATTACTTGGGACGTGAAACTGGAATCCAGATAAAATGAATAAGGATGAGGAATATGTACAGTTAGCGAAGTAAATGAATATTCAAGACCATCAGATTTATGAAAAAATAGTTTCAAAAAAAGCGGCAAATAGTTTACTAATAAAAAAAATTGAGGTATAAAATAATTAGTTCTTTAAATTTATTTTTAATGCGTCTATTTGTGTTTAAAAAAATAATTACTAATAACAACTTAGGCAAATAAAATACTTGCATAGTTTTTAATCCGCTCGAAACTAAATGAACCCACACAAAAATGTGCGCAATGTGCGCATGCAGAAAAGCAGTGATTAACCAGCACATTACTATTTATTTACCTACTAGCTTTTGCCCGCGACTTCGTCCGCGTGGAATAATAGTTCCCGTTTCCGGGGGATTTCCGGGATGAAAACAATCCTATGTCCTTTCTCGGGTCCCAGACTATATCTGTACCAAATTTCATTCAAATCGGTTCAGTGGTTTAGGCGTGAAGAAGAGGCAGACAGACAGACAGAGTTACTTTCGCATTTATAATATTAGTACGGATGTAGTTACTGTTGTTTGTTGTTGCATACGCCTGATTCTATAATATATCTTAAAAAATTGTATCGGGATACTTAGATATTTACTTTGTTGACTGTATCTATGTAAACACAGTATAATTTACACAGCAATAAAAAGTTTTTACTTAATTTAACTAACATTTTTATCGTCATACTGCACTCTATCGCCCAATATTTTTGTATCGGCCGTCACTATAATTGATTTAAGGCGTTCGCCACACTATAAATCAACTTTTATCTGCGCTTATCGCCGCGGCCCATTGTTTATGGTCGCGCGTATCATCTGTTATAAAGTACCATAGACTAAACTTGTTAATGCTGCTAGCGCCATCGCCGCATTAATTAATGAAGAAGCTGACTGTGATATGGCTCCTTGTTTTGATTTTCTGTTATTTATGGTCATTAGTAAAACTATGACACAATATACTGTCTTGTAATGCAATAAGAATGTAAGCTGCTTACCCTGTGGGGTAATTAATTGTGGTAGTAATTAGGTTCTCAAATGGTCATTTTCATGCATATTATTTTCAAGTCATATTGTTTTATTGTTTACTAGTTAGTTGTTTCCTGCGACTCCGCCCTTAAATTGTTAGACAAACTTGTATCCCA
Organism: Athetis lepigone; assembly: GCA_033675125.1. Taxonomy (NCBI): domain Eukaryota; kingdom Metazoa; phylum Arthropoda; class Insecta; order Lepidoptera; family Noctuidae; genus Athetis; species Athetis lepigone. The sequence continues at coordinate 18,829,452 of CM066215.1, read as the reverse complement.
CATTTTATTTAACCTTAGGAGATGAATTTCTTTCTAAATGCCTATGTTTCTAAACAAAGTCTCTATGTCATCATGAAAATAAATAAATAAAATAAACTACCGTGCAAACTGTTTCTAGTTTCTGTAGTTTCTGTAGGAACTTAAAGGCCATTCTCGACACTAAACTTAATAACTGATCAAAACAAGTAGCCAGTCAAAAACAACACTTGCTAACAAAAACCCCATTTGGGTAAATAGTGAATCACGCCTCTTCAAAGAATAATTAAAAAATATTAAACCGTTGTGACCAAAATACTGCTTTCTTCATTATTTTCTTACTTCGTTATTTAGGTCACACGTCAAAACCCTTTGTTTTATTTCTTTATGGAGGTTTGACACTGAGCCGCGTTAAATGACGAATTGTTGGCGCGCGTTTTCAGATTTGTGATAAGTTTGCGGCGATCCCAATGTCACAACAAAGGGAAAGCTGGCAGTGTCTCTCACAAAAAAAAATCAAATGTAATGTTAACTTTTCCCACTAAAGTAAATTGACAGATACAATCTCCGTCCTATAATTCCATTTTAAACGCGTTTATGTCTACAAGCGCCCGAACATTTCCCTTTATTCTCGTCCGGAGGAATGAGGAATCGAGAATGAGTTCATCTACCTACTCGCTGATCGGCCCTCTGATAGAATCCATCCCGAGTGCCTCCGCAAACTTTAATCGATTTCCATTCGCGATTACCAGCCCAATCCGTGATTTAATAGAATTTTTACATTTACTCAGCTCTCCACACTTCGCTTAAAAAAACGAGCAAATTTTTTCCACGACGTTAAAGAACGCAATGCACACATTAATTTCCGTCACGTTGGAAACGGCAAACAGGAGGTGGGAAAATTTAAAATGCCTAAAGTGGATTCGCGTAAATTGATTCCGGACATCGAAGGAATACGACGAATTGGAGAGTAAATGTTTGACAGGAAATAATTTGAAAACGTTTTCCTAATTTATAAGGAGGCAGGCGGACGTTTAGCGTAGCGCGCCGGCACTCAATCCTCACCCACGTAATTATTTTATTTTTGTTAAATAAAAACTCGTTTGAGAAAACCTTGCAGCGCCATCTAGCGGTACAACTCGCCGCTATGCGTCCTTCGGTCCGTCCCCCGCGCGCACCCCGCCCGCTTCGAAGAGAAGCGAACGAACTCCGTTCATTCACTCATCAGTCCCGCTCCGCGCGCCGTGGCGTTGATACGTGTTTGTTTCGCGTCCAATTTACGTAAACCCGATATTGTTTCAAACATGCGCTCAGCTGATCTGTGACAATAAGTTCGAATACCGGCTACAACCTCAAACCGAATAGACAACGTAGTGAACTCATGTGTGTAACTAAAAACCGGACTGCTATCGAAAATATCTCTACGTTGAATGTAAAAATATACGGCGTCGCCTGAGACCCTTCGCACCGCGTGTGACGACTGATCGATATTTTAAATGATAACATGGATTCAATTAGGTGTTGTTTAAGACGACGGTGAAGTAAACAGTGTGCAGTGAGTGTAGTGTGGCGAGACAAGTGTTGCCGCCTGGCGCCGAGCTCAGCGGTAGGTAACCTATCTAATATTGATTCAATGTCGATGTATTTACGTATGCAGGTATTTGAGATAACGCGTTTGGGATTTGTTTTGAGGCGATAAGTGTCCGTTTACGAGATATGCCTTGTTCTCCATGTATACTGCCGGCTGCAGACTCTGCAGTTCAATCAAATGCACGATTTGTAAGTAGGTACCTACAGTCGCCGGACCGTTACGTGTACTAAACACGGCTTGTTATGCTGGTCTAGATAACCGATTATCTGTGGACGGTCTTAGGTAATAGTGTAACAGCCAGGATTTGGTACGCGCCGGTAGGTAAACATATCTTTCTCTCCGTACTAAATAATACCATAATTGACCATATGTCGTTAAAACTTCTATTTCTCAAGTAGATCATGAATGAATATCTTATACCTACAACAAATGTGTACTTAAATTATCCACTATAAGAATACCTATCTGAGATTGCTAATTCAAAACAACAATTAGGTACATTCAGGCATAAACAACTGTATCTTAAATCAACATTACCCTCTATCTATTGTATGGCCTACCTATTCTACATCTAGGCAGATATCCAATACTCGTTGTTTTCTCAATGTGTTCAACATGTTTTATGTCTAGCCTCAGTTGTAACTTAGTTGTTTATTCTAAGAAACCCAATTTTATTACACAGCATTCATTTTTTTATGATAAATATAAAATAAAAAAACTTGTCGAGGTAGGTAAGTCAAGAGTGTAAAACGGTTTTTATGTAGATGTCAAATCGCCTTCATGAATACCATAATACCTATACCTAGTTAATAAAATATAATATTATGCACATGTAATTTTAATAAGGCATTAATTATTTACAAAGAAAAACATATTTTTATTTGCGTACACGTTCAAAGAATAGACATAACAGAGTATATGTATACGCGACAGTGCAATGCACTCGCCACCTGGAACGCTCACAAATTCCAGCACTGCCTGTTACTTAGATATTTATAATGCACAAGTCAATAAGTATCCGCAGTAACTATACGGGAACACTCAGCCTATAGGGCTCCTCTGTCGATGCACTTTCTCATTTGCAAGTCGAAAATAGCTCGAAGCACCGCCACCGGCCGACTGAGTCACGCCTTTATTTACGAGCTGCTACCTACCACTTTCCTCACACATCTTCCTGCCGAAGGGAACACTACTTAATAACGGCTTGCTAAGTGTCCGCGGATCTACACGGAACCATCTAATACCTACACAACAACAGAACGGTGTCCACGCTTATATTTATCGATATCGCCGGTATTGTCGAAAGTGTGTTTTACAGCCGTTAAAATGTTTAGACTAGATCAACTTTATTGTGTTCCATTTTTAAAGCTTGTTTATATTCATAAAAATGTAACGTGAACAGTGTTCCGTACTAATAATAGTGATTAATTTTACAAGTCAACTGCTAATGTGTAGGAAACACTGCGCTCGGAGCTCGAGTGGATAAAACAGTGAGTAATGTTTACGATAATCATTAGATGTTGTATTGTACGGCCGGTGTTTGTATTCGCATGCCGTGGCGTGGGCGCTGGTAAAAGCACCTCATAAAGCAGTCTAATCGTATACGCAACCGTGTAAACAATCCCCAAAGCAGTTTCGAAACCGTTCAACACTGTTTCACATTTTCTAACACCTCCTAATTACAGGTAAAACGCATTAAATATAATTAGTGCTTATTTGAATGGATATAAAGGCTGGTGGGTTCGATGGCCGGCCGGCAAACACGGCCGGATCACACGCACGAATCACGCGGCCGACAATGCCGTGTTTGTTTCCCGGCTATGAGGCTTTACAAATTTGAGCTCGCATAAATTAAGTACCGTCGGATTACACGTCGGCATATTTCATTAGCTCGTTTGTACCTAGCTACATCCTTAACTTATATGCACGTATATTACGTATAACAAGACTGATAAACCCTATTTTTATATGAAACAATCGATATGTGAGTGCCTGCCTGATTCCGGTAGCCGTAAACCAAAATGCTGATAGCGTTATCTATTTTTGTAGCGATGTTATCTCATAATTAAACTTGCATCTAAGATAACAAGGTCGGCATTTATAGTTAATTCATGGCGTGTGCCACTGAAAAGTTATAGGCATTTTATTTAACTATAACTCTTTTTATAAAAATAATTTCAGTGTTGTCCGTTTTTCATAGCACCGGTAGTAAAAAGCTGCAAAAAACTTGTTTAAAAAATGTACCTAGCTAGGCATATAAAGTTTAATTAATATATTTAAGTTAAATTAACACTCGACGTCGACGATGACTTTTTCACGAAGCTTAAAGTAATAAACTAGGTACCTACGTTATTTCGCGATATTGTTGGCCATTTACATAAAACATATTAAAATACAATTAATCCTAACAATTTAAACGAATATCTTTCGTTATTTGGCCAGTTACTTCTATTCTAATGTAATAAAAAAAGCTTTTTTAAAAAAAAGATAACCGACTTCAAAAACTAAAAGCTCAAAAATAACTATTTCGGAAGTCGGTGGCAACACAAATCGACCGGCAGAAGAGAAGCCACCGACTTCCGAAATAGTTATTTTTGAGCTTTTAGTTTTTGAAGTCGGTTATCTTTTTTTTAAAAAAGCTTTTTATTTTTTACTTTTTAGTTAGAGTCTCAGTGTCTGACTACGTTTTAGGGTAGCTCTCAAAATAAACTTATAATCTTATAAAAATCTACAATCCAAGAAAGCAAAACGCGATCTATGCGGGTAACGTCACGGGATATCTATTAGTGTTATATACTAAAACCTTCCCCAGAGTGTAACAAACACTTTGCTGTAAACCGCATCAAAATCGGTTCAGCCAAACGCGAGATAATCGCGGACAAACATACATACATACATACAGGTCGAACAGAGAACCTACTTTTTTTTTGAAGTCGGTTAAAAAGCTGCAGAATTTGTTTTTGAAGAAATGTTTGTTTAATTAAACGCGTTAATCCCTGACTGGTACATTTTATACGAGGCCACGACTACCTACGGAGTGGAAGCAAAGACGAAACCACAGCGAAAGCTAATGCCTTAACAACCAAAGTATAGCCTGACAAGAATCTCGCGTGTCACATCTCGGTACAGTTAAAACTTCATCTAGTCCTTCGGTCTAGACGAGACATTAAGTCGTTGCACCCTTCCATCCTTAACTTCTAAGTAAAAACATGGCGTCAATCTCATCTGGTGAACGCTTAGCACATGTAGAGACATACTGCACGTCTAGCCGGAGTCAGAACCACTATTAACTATATTAACGAGCGATGCACGCCCGCTGGGCTACCGTCCTGCCCGCCATTTATCAAATTATTTATATCGTATACCCATACCCAGCCCACCCATAGCTTTACAAGGTCCACCAAAAATCGGAGCCCTTTTTAGACGTTTTTTGACCGTGCAGTGTGTTTCGCTGATAACGCTTTCAGGTTATTGGTTTAGCTCTTTAGGTCGTTTTCTGGCGAACTGTTGCGCGAGGGTATGAAATTCTTTTCACACGAGTGTTCGTGTCTCGAGTGTTTTTAGGTTCCTTTTGAAGTTTGTCAACGACCATAATGCGGTTGCTATCGCTCGCGCTACATCTTTTGTTACTGCTCCTCTCCTATGGGTTGTAGCGTTATGTTATGTAGCCTGTAAACATTTTTAATAATCGAATTATTATTTTATTTATCTCAATAAAAGACCTTTTACTGAAAACACAAAATAGTGCACCTCCATATACTACTAACAATAAATACGCCCTGAAATGTTGATAGTACTTACATAACCTGACAGAAGCAGTCAGGAAACGTCTCACACAATAAATGGCAGTAACGATAATGTTCGTAGACTCCGCAGCCGACGCGACGTTCCAGCAAACACTTGTAAAGCCAACACTTGGTTCTGTGTAGTCCCGATACCGCCGACTCAACTTATGTTCATACCACTTGGAATTCTGCCCACACTCCCAGCAAAGAGACAGCTCTATTTACATTAAAGTCTAGACGCAAACCAAATAGACTGTAAACGGCCAAACTCCCGCATAAAGCAACCAAAACATTAAAAAAGAGTTGTCTAATCTCTGGTTTATTTAAAAAAGGAAATGGAACACCGATTCAAATACAATAATCCGTTAGGATACGTATGTGGCCAGTATCAGGCGCACGGTAGCGCAGTGTATCAACGGGGCCATTCATAACGATAACACTGGCTGTTGAAGACAAGTGCCCGTTTAACACACGTGCTTACAATGAGTGTTTAGAAAATATTTGATCTGTAGTTCTGTACGTTTATTCACTTGCGCACAGGAATCACTTCCAACTTGTAAGAAGAGTTTTGATGAAGTCGGATGCACTTTTTAAACATGCTGTCAGTTGCCGCGTCAGAACTTTGTATGATTCTAAAAGGAAGCTAGTCGAACAGAAGCGATTGTAAGCTATTTACTACGATTTGGAACTGTGCACACTTATTAAGATTATGTCCATAGAAGTCCCTTCAGCCTTCCGCGTCTGTTCAGCTTTCGTACAAGATCGTAGTTTTCTATGTACGGTCAGCAAAAGAGATATGTTACCAGGGCCATAAGATATAATTAAGGTTTTCTTGAACACCGATTGATGTATCCAAATGAAATTTTAATTGGATTAAAAAACAAATTACTTTCTACAACATTTGAAATTTTAATTAAAATATATCCATTGTTTAATGAAAAAACTTTAATTGTATCTGACGGCCCTGGTAACATATCTCTTATGCTGATTGTACATAAGCTGAATTTAGCTGAATAAAGTGCGTGCGTAATCCCTAGAAAGCTGAAAAATAGAACATGTTGACAGATTTCTATTCGGGACAGTATTAAATTGACAAAACAAGTGTTGTGATTGTGACACAATACACTGTAAAAATATAACAATTATAAAAACGAAACAATTATCAAATTACATAATTTAATTACACGCCTCGCTGTTAATTCAGATTCTGTCGTCACGAACTCATAATTCTAATTCATATCAAAAGTTTTGTTGATAAGTGTTTAATGAACACTAAAAACGTTATATTATCTAGACAAATAATAATGCATGTTTGTATGGAACTAAGTGGATTATTAGCAATTAATCTCCGACAAATAACCCAAGGTCATCTTGATAAACTTATTAAATTGATGAGTTTGTTTTCTTTGTTTTTACCGCCGCTGTGCGATTTCTTTTCCTTAAACCCTTGTTATTGTCTTTTAATATTCTAACTCAAGTAATTTATTTCACTTATGTGTGAAATTAACAAAGAATTCGTCTGGTATGCAGAAAAGTACCGCTAGTTGCATGTTCCAAGACGTAGTTTAAAAAAAACATTAATGTCAAAAGTAAGCCATGTCGCATTGACGCATCTTTATTTCACGTATATTTTACCTTCTCAGACGCATTCCCCTCCCCACCCTCATACAGTCCTCTCACATGCTTTAATTTTTACAAAAAAAAAAAAATAAGCACATTCTTACGTAGTGTACGGCAGTTTTTGTCGGCCGGTTATTGATTCATAATCTCTGCTCTTTACGACTAACAAATGTCTGTAGTTTTTATTGACTCTGCTTAGAATGGGAGGGTCTCGTTTTTTATAGCCTTGAATGTATAATTTAAATAATCATTGTTTGTATAGGTAACACTCGATTGAATGATTGAATAATTGTATTATGACAGCAAAAACTGAAAGGGAAAATTTGTAACCGCTAAATTAAAATCTACCTATTGAACAACATCAAGGTAATTCAATCACATAGTTAATCATTTCTTATTAGGCACAACTATAAAGCTATCTCAACAACACTAAATTCATAAAACAATCCATAACAAGAAGCCGGAGTCACAATCAAACTTATTTCTGTGTCACACTATCGCGATACGCAGCCAATATCAATAAATCATGCGCGTTGATAACTCGCCGTAATTAAACAGCATAGTGATCGATCATAGATAGCGACGTGTCGACCACTATCGGCAGAGCCTGACATGTGTTGCAGCCATGATAAACTACCACCAGCCATTAGACCCGTCCCAATTAATAACAATTAGCACCGTAATCGAATTGCGAGCAAATTAAGAAAACTCTGACAGGTGTCTATGGTTACAGTAATGACAGTTGACGTTGACGTAGTGACACATTCTGAATTTGAACACATTGCATTCCAATCACAAAACACTTGAAGGTATAATAAAAAAATCAGTTACATTATTGTAAATCAAAGTTTGGTTACGTAATATTTTCCTAGTTGTTCGACATGAAGACGACTGCTGATAAAGAAACTTATTTTTTCATACAATTTGATATAGCACGTTATCAGTCCCTTATCTCGCAATCTGGGTACACACTATACCTTGTAACGATGCTCTATTACAACCACACTACATGTTTATTTGACAAAATATCAATAACCAAGACCAGCACTATTATCGCAAACTTCTTCCCTATCTTTAAGTGTTCAATTTGTTATCTTGAGCGTTCGACTTACTTACAGGGAATATTTGGATTTAAAGAAAGTTAGCAAACACTAAAGTAATTAAGTTTGAAGTAAGGCAGGACAAAGCCTATCAGCCTTTGAATTTAAATTGAACACTGGAAAGTGGCGTGCCTCTATAAATTCAATAAGAATGTAGAAATCGATACCGTCGCCGTCGTTACTATCGAGAATATAGACGAAGGCGTCTAGCTGACAGCCTGTAATAAGCTCCATCTATGAAACTTTTATCAGATGTCGAGCTAGATTTATATAAGCGTTATGAACGACTGTTTACGTTAGCGCTAGGAAATTATATCTGTGTTTTATTATAAACAATATTGCTGACGGCGCGGCGTGGCAGCGCGATGACTCCTCAATTTAGAGCTGCAATAAAATCGCATGGAAATTTAGCAAGCCCACTCGGTGTTGTCCAAATATGAGCGCGCCAGCCCTGCACGCACGGCATTTTCGTTTTAGAGCCATTAAATCGAGATGCGTTCGATCCACCTCATTCAAAAACTAAACGTGGGGTGGTTATTTTATGAGCGCATTTCGTGTGACGCGGCGAAATTCACCAGGGCATCGATTATTTGAACAAACAAGCCGGGTAATAAATCATCCGCTCCCGGTTACCTGCAAGGGATCGATACGGAAAAAGCCCCTTTTTGAAACAAAAGGGAATGACATTTCTAACGATGCTTCACTACCGCACTCGGCTACGTTCGACGTGATCAAAGATGAAATGGAATTGAGTTGTGCGTTAATTCAGACGAGATGAAAGTAACTGCCTGTGTAGTATGAGTGTTAGTTAATTCAAGGCATCGCCAGAAACTTGGTACTTTGATACCATTAAACAAAACTAATTGATACAAAGAAGTGATTTCTTTTCAGTTTACATCCCTGACTTTAAGATTTCGCCAGCCAGAAACATTGACATAAATAATGGCCCTGAGAAGAATATTGTCTCCGAGCTCGTAAAATTCGCAAACAACAAATTCATTTGGTGACGCCGATGTCCATTGTTTCCGAGTTGCTTCAAGCACCGTTACTCCGCCATTGTTAGATGTCCTTGCTTTCTGAGAAAATATTGTAAAAATTATTGCAGAAATATTAGCAAGCATTGGCCCAGGTACTGTCATTCCTCCGTCCCTGAATTTTATTGGCCTAAATTACTCTGGCTATTCAAATAGACGTTAAATACGAAATGATTGCTTATTAGTCGTGCCAGAATGGTCCAAGTCATTGTTCTTACGTTTATGGGTCCTAGTTTCGTTTGAGTGATGTCAGCATTAGTTAGCACAAAGACGTAATTACTTTACGAATGTTCTGAAGTCGTTTTGCTGTCGCTTTCGACGAACTTTAGAAACAAATCGCTAATTCGGTCGCTGACCTTTAAGTTTTACGATTTTGAACGCGTTTGTTGAATTGTCGTTTTACAACAATTAAAAGATCTTAATTCCAGAGGGTTGACGCGAATTCTTAACATCTATCTATTATGAAGGTAAACCTAAATGTTATCTTTCTAAAACACGGATATAGGCATCCGAATACCAGTTGTAGCAACACGATCGCTTGTGTAATCTCAAGCCGGATATCCGTAAATCTTAGCGGCCATTCTCGGGAATATCGGACGAAAACGACAAACATCTGCTGAGTGCGTCCAGATGATATCGTACCTGCGAACGTATACGATTTGCTTGCCAAGATTTTTTCTTTATAAAAAAGAAAACTACTCATCGGATAGTTTGCCAAGATATTACAAAATACTTGATAAATATCACAGTTTCAACAAATATTAGCTTCTTGTATCGTGAATAGTCGTGATAAATTGTCTCATAAATTCCAAATGTTCATCATTCAAGAGTGTAATTTAGTATTAAAATCGTATTCATAACAGTGGCTAGTCCGGTACTATCGGCACAAAAAGTTTGTCATTCAGTCCACAATAAAAGTGGTAATGGAGCTAGTCGTGTTTGATACGATCGCGTCGCAAAAATGTGGAGTTGCCACAACGGGCCAGCATTTACATTTACATTAAAATGTCATACAGCCGGTTGTGGTAGGTACTCATGTTTTAAAATTGATAAATATTATAAATGCGAGAATTCGTATGTTTGTTTCCTACGTTTTCATGTCTTAACGCCCAAACTTATGGCGTGACCTTTCTAGAAGATCTAAGCTTCTTTTTAATCTCGGGAAAAAACTATTGGTGCCGATTCTCTTGTTCACAAACTAACGTAAATTTAAGTTAAGTGCATCTTTCTCTTTCCATTTAATTAAGAAAAGGACAGAAGATAAAATATTAGTTAAGTCCTGTCAAATTTAGACACTCCATAGATAATTTAGACGCGTTTTAAAAACATGGCGTCAAAATATACGTCAATTTTCTTCCGGCGCTGTCTAATTTGACAGGATTAAACTAAATTGTATCTTCTGTCCTTTTCTTTGAGAAATTGAAAGAGAAAGATGCATTTAACTTAAAATTTGTCTAGTTTGTGACCAAAGGAATCGGCACCATTATCAAATAAAGGCACGCCATCTTTTGGCGGAATTTATTGAGTGGTTTAACAAACATTGTGGGCAAATTGTATCGCCTAGCTTAAGTCGAAACAATTTAGGCTAATAGAACTCGTGTTAACACCTGTTATGATTACGTAATCACCTAAATTAGAGACAAAAGTTACTACTTGTAATGTAGCTAGCTATTTTATTGTAGTATGACATGCTAACAATGGTATTAATTACTATTCAAATGCTATGTCCAGTCTGAAAATACTTAATTTATGCGAAAATAACTCTGTCCGTTTCTTACATTTTCACGACTGAATATTTTGATGCGGAGGAGAAATTCTCCCGGTCGAAGTCACGGGCAAAAGCTAGTATGGCCATAAATTTTATTGAATGTTGTTAATTTTCATTCACAAAAATGCGAATAGTTTTCCCCAAATAGGTCTATCAAATTTTGGGCAAGTAATAATAAGCCATTAAAAGTTTAAATTGGCAATATCGAGTGTCTCTTGTGATGCAGGTTGGGAGCGGGCATAGGGCAGCCGTTTCTCCCTGTTAACGATGACCTCCCAAATTGTATGGAACTTTGACTTCTGGAGGGGGGGGGGGGGGCTATTTAGGAACGGTAGTGGACTAGCGTGCGCTAACTTTGGAGACCCTTTAACTTAAAGTTGATTATTTTAATGAGACAAGAAAATACGAAGTTGGGTTATAAATAAGTATATGGCCGTGTGCCCGTCAATCAACTTACTTTAAGAAAAAATACCTTTTATTTTAGATGCCTACTATTAATTTGCGATTATTATGTTAAGTAGGTGTGTGTAAGCACTTAGCCTGAGACAAAGGTTTTGACCTAGTTTAGATAAATCTAATTATCGTAATTACGTGGTTTTATAATTTGTATAATTGTTATTTTTATAATAATGTGACCTAAATTTAAAAAAATAATTATTAACTAAATATCACGTCCGTTGTCGCCCATCACTAAGTCCACACGCGTAACATAAGTTTGATTTGTGAAGCGGAAAATTGCGAGTTACGAGAAAACGTTGACCCTTGATTGCGTTACGTCACAGACCTACGGCAGTACCAACCGCAGCACAAGAATACTTCATTCAAACTGCATGGTTAAGAAGTCATCATTACCCAAATCTTGAAAAAAATAAGTATTATTAAAAACTGGACAAGCGCGAGTCTGTTTCGTATATGATGAGTTCTGTACTATAAACATTATAAGATTGAGTAAAAGACGCGGGGAAATTTATTAGTTTTAGCGGAAAGAGAAATACTACCTATGATTATAAATGAAGTTTCAGAATAAATCTCAATTTAGCTAAGAGTGTTTGTAATAGCCTAGTTAGTTGCGGAGCTTAAAAAAGCAACTTATTTTAATTTGCATTTCTAATTGCATGAACAATATTCAACAAAAGTTTTTAATTTAATAATTAAATATAAAGCTCAATAAACTAGCAGCTTACAACGATGACAACGCCAAATACAAAAAAATCATTACATTGCCGTATCACTACAACGTAACCAATAAAATCTTCTAACAAAACACGCAATGGAAAGATTAGTGTTTGTTCCAAATTGTATTGTGTTATGTTTCAACTTTCAAATGAGTGTTTGTTTTCACCAAAGTGTACAATTTCAGCGGAAATGTTGATTAGCGTTACGCATTATCCTCATTAATTTAGTATTAGCTTTTGTGTGCTACAGCGCATGCTCGGTACACTAATACGAATTTATTGAAGATTAACCTGGTTTGTGGTTATTATTCAATATTAGATTTCTTTTAGGATGCCATGTTTACATTGTATTAAAACTATTTAATTGGGGTATTCCTCGGAGCGCCCCTAACCAAGCGCTCCTAAAATATTCCGCGAAGCGCTCCTGTTGGGAGCGCTAAGAAAATCAAAATAAAAATATTATTATTTTATTCCTCGAGCGCTCCTATGACGAAACATAGAGAAGAGCATTAAGTGTTCGTAACAAATTATATCGATAAACATTTCGACGGCTACTAGTTGTTTATATTAAAACTAGAAATAGCTAGAATAACTGTATAGTAAAAAAAAGCATATATACGGTCGAATTGAGAAACCTCCTCCTTTTTTTGAAGTCGGTTAAAAATAAAAGCTTTGATGAAAAGTACCAGGGTGGCAGAAATTGCCAGGAGGCACCTAAATGATCTCTCTCATATAAATTGTACACCAACGAATAAAGTCTAAAATTGTTTTGTTATTATTCACTATAACGATCTTATTCTTTTTAGTAATTTTTTATAACTAAAATGTAGTGTAGAGGAGGGATGAGACGCATGTAGTTAAGACAGTTATGAGTATGAATGTAGAAGGTTGGAAGAGGAGAGGAAGACCGAAGAAAAAATGGATGGAATGTGTGAAGAATGATATGAAGGAGAAAGGGGTAAGTGATAGCATGACGGGTGACAGTTTAGTATGGAAGAAAAAGACATGTTGCGCCGACCCCAAGTAAAATAGGATAAGGGCAGGAAGAAGAAGAAGTTTATAACTAAAATGTAGTTATAAGATTTATAACAGTACATAACCTATAGCTATCAGGAAAACAGAAATGAACTAGAAGTAATTCCTTATGCGATACTACTCAGCTTTTCAATGGTTGTTGTACACGCATGAAAATGTTACCATTGAATTCGATTATAAAAGTACTACCTATAGTGTGTTCACGGAGACAGGGAAGTGGGGTTGACAACAGCGCCTAGTGTCTTGTGTGCGAAGTCACTAAAGTACGTAGTTCCAGTTCATTTATGCTTCCCTAGTAGTTAAAAAAAAATAACAATTATGATACCTAGTTGAATTTTAAAACGTCTATCGATATCTTTTCTTACAAATCCTTCATGCTCTGCCCTATGGTATCGGTCATAGGAGCGCTTCGAGGAATGAAATAATAATATTTTTAGTTTGATTTTCTTAGCGCTCCCAACAGGAGCGCTTCGCGGAATAATTTAGGAGCGCTTCAAAACAGGAGCGCTCCGAGGAATACCCCATTTAATTGGCTATCTACACTAACATAATAAAGCTGAAGCGATTTTTTGTTTGTTTTAACGCGCTAATCTCACGGGTTGTAAAAAATATTGCTTTATAAATGATAACAAGATTCACGAGGAATAGAATAGAGGCTTTATAACATCACGCTACAAACCACGGAAGCGGAGCAGTAATCAAAGCACACAGCTAGTAATACATATTTTCTGCAATTAATGACAAATGTCTTATAAAAGTCTTATAAATTAAATAAATGTTTTATTCAGGCCAAAACTATCCCTTAAACTAGAATGTAAATCTAAAGATTTAGCTTAACTACTGTTCGTATCCTAAACAAGTAAAATCCAGTCTGCTTCACATTCGTTACACAGACTAACAGACAGTAGGATACGCCAACAAAAGGCTCCCGGTGAACGCGTGCGGGACCCTGAAACAATGTAAACACTAACTAAGACATCAAACGACTACGTCACCATTGTTCAGGTATAGAACTAACGACTCTGTTTATGATGAACTAGAGTCCTTTTTGTAATAACTCCGTTGATATCAATGGCTTAGCTGCCACGCTGTTGTATAGATTGTCGATTTTCCATTTACCTAATTGTGAATGACTTTATGAATGATAGAAAGGAAATAACTTCAAGTATTATTGCTGAAACTTTGTGGTAAAACCACAGATTAATAAATAGTTACGTAAAACTAATTAAATAACTGTTTAGTATAATTTACGGACAAGAACATGAATTAAACTGATGTAGTTACTGATTCTATATTATCATAATTATTTCGTGTTTGACGATTAACGAAGTGTAACATTGTGCCAAAATTGTAATTCGTACGGTGCCATGCCTTGATAAAAAGCTTTTTGTAACAAACGAAGAAAAAGTGATCTAGTACGTTGTTAAATATATCGGTTTTTAACACCAAAAGATGAATGATCATTCTATAGTTCGCTAGCACACTTTTCCAATACAAAGCAACCTCAGTGAAGTGTGAACTTGGCGGCCGACATTTGTTTTCTTTTTTTTTCTTTACCATCGGATTCTACGTCGTTTGTACCCGTTTGTACCACTTTGATTTTTGTTTGTACCCCAAACCAAAAAAAACTACAGCATTTTCAAAATTTGACCGGCAGCCGACTTTGAAAAATTAAATTTTTTCCAACGGTATCTGATACGGGGTCGTTAGTACCCGTTTGTACCGCTTTCGTTTTTAATTTTTTTCAAAACCCAAAAAAGTTACAGCACTTTAAAAATTTGAAAAAGAATTTCGGAAATCTGAAAACGGGGATCGTTGTGCAATCGTTAGTACCCCCAGAAATTGCTTTAAAATTCGTTTGTACCCCTACCAGAAAAAAATTATGGCACATCGAAACATTTTGAAATACCTACTTCCTCAAATTTAGGAATTTCTGAAATCTGTGAACTGGGTTCGTTGTGCAATCGTTTATAACCGCAGGATTCACTAAAATTCGTTTGTACCCCTACTACATACTAAATTTTAATTTTTCAAAGTCGGCTGCCGGTCAAATTTTGAAAATGCTGTAGTTTTTTTTTGTTTGGGGTACAAACAAAAATCAAAGTGGTACAAACGGGTACAAACGACGTAGAATCCGATGGTAAAGAAAAAAAAAAGAAAACAAATGTCGGCCGCCAAGTTCACAGAGGTTACAAAGCAATATTTAGATTTGCCGTTAGTCCTGAAAAGAAAACCGCGACAGTACGCAAAGTTCCTTCATGTTCATGTTGACTTACCTACTGCCTACAGTCAACAGTGCATGCTGATACAGTCGCCAAGAATTTTCTCCGCTAAGAAAATAAGCGGAAAGATAAGGCGGCCCATTTAGCATATCTTCAAGTTTTCGCACATACCTACCCCGCAGGTCATTGCCCCCGGCGGCCATGTTCGCTGCTTCCTTTACGGGGTATGCAGGGCTCCTAGTGATTGGCGAACGGCCCATTAATCACGTAGCTCAGTACGCATTTAGCATGCAAGAAAGGGTGAGTCATTAGTGATAATGTTACAATGGGTCTCTCTGCGCCCGCGCATCGACCGACGTCTTGTCACACCATGTTGAGATAAAATATTTTTTTTATTGTGACAATGGGGTATTGATCGGTATCTATGCTCGATGTGAACTGAACGTACCTACATAACTAGGGCATAGTGGAAAACCGTTGGATATAAAATAAACCCTTCATTGTGAAGTAGGTACAATCATTTGTGTTTTCATAATAAAAGCATAATGAATTCTTTTTCATTCGCTATGGAACGAGATAAGAGTATCTTGACAATAATTACTGCAGCTGGAATAGGTAGAATGATCCAGTTGTTTGAAGAAAGGACTTGTGACTCCTTTATAGTTAGCAACTTTTAAAGAAATAAAAATAATAAATAAGTATCTTGGGCAACTCACACGCGGCCATGCTAAGCTAAACAGCTTGTGTTATGGTAACCAGATAACTGATATACATACTTACCTATATAGTTTATAAATAAATAGGTACATAATGTACATCATATTATAGATAAATTATACACCCAGACACAAAACAAACAATCAGGCTAATCACACAAAGTTTGACCTGGCTGTAAAAATAACATACCTGTCGCGATCGTCGTCCAAATTTAAAAAGTTTCCTCAACAACTACCAAGCTACAATAAATGGTGACAGTTCAGTTTCAAACAATTACAAAGTGCCCAATATTCCTTGACACTGCACAGCGGTAAATTCAGAACATTTTGCTCTTTCCTTTATTATTTCTGTGCGTGTCAAGAGAGGTAGGCTCATTTGAGCTTCACTATCGCTAAATCATCGTCAACCGCTACTTACTTCTTTTTATTGTTATTCGACCTCGTTTGAAATGGTCATACTTGGAATTGTTTGGTGATAGTACAGGGAAATGTAGAATTCGTGTCATGGCCCCGTCTTGACGATTGTTTCCTTCAAAAAAAGCAACGAATATTATAAGAAGTTCTATGTTATTCAGAAACTAAATAGGACTTAAATAAAACATTAGGTACAGCTATTTATAATATTCTATTTATATTTACGACGTATTTTACAGTTAACAAACCATTGAGATGCTAAATCGTAAGATTAAATGGAAAAGACATTCTAAAAGATGAGAAATCCCTGTCTACTTGTCCTGCGGTCAGATTGAATGACACTCCAACCAAAAAAATACTAGGTAATCAAAACTTAACGCTCATTTATAATCGTAAATATATTTACCTCTCACTTCACTAGTTGATGTTTCTCTGATACGTCAATCAAAGTCTATCTATTTATCACATATCAAATTATTAGCGGCGGCAAATCTGCACATCACACAAACGCAAAACATTTCTGACTCGTCCGTTAATCTTTAACTTACAAGACGTCCGTCAAACAATATTCTCGTTAACCCGCAAAAAACAGCCTAAATATTGCCGAAAAATAACTTCAAATGTAAAACCATCAATCATGCAAATAAGTTGAAAGAAGCAGAGATGTGAAACAAAAAACGACGAGTAGTATTAACGAGGCGTGTCTTGTTTAATACGTGAGGTTAATCTCCTGTTTCTTAGATTTTTATTCAGTTTCATGTAATAATTAACTGTTACATGTTCTCATGTATTGTGCTGACTGATACAATGTATGTAATGTATGCAGATTGAAGGAGTTGAAGGGAACTATAATTCTGAATACTCTTGAGCAATTACATCAACCTCCGCATCTGTTACGACTTACGAGATTCAGAATTGAGATATCTGTACTTGGCTAATTTTGATGTAATGAAAGAGCTTGGAGTTCTAAAATACAAGCCTAGGCATAGTTTAGACGTTATACTCCAACTCTCTCACAATTTACGCTTCCTCTGTTTACCTATACGTGTACTTTATTTATTTACCACTTAAGCATGTAACTTGTGAATTTTATTTTAGAATAGGGGCATTTCGTAAATTATGTCAAAGGTTGAAGGATGAAGTTTGAAGTTACATTTTATGTGACAGGGTAGTTTTGCAACTTCTGTTTTCATTAATTTGTTTAGTTTGGTTCTGGGTGTAAATAGCAACTTATGTCCTAAGTTCCCCGCAGTTTCACCCGCGTTAAGTTAGGTTGTTAGTCAGTTTTTGTGCAGTTCGTTCCTGTGGGTCATAGAGTGGTGGTATGTTACTTATGTGTTATTCTGATGTGTACATGTATTACTATAGAGTTTCAACAAAATCGGTTTAGTACTTTTTGCGTGAAAGAGTAACAAACATTCATACTTACAAACTTTTACATTTATAATATTTTAAGTAGAGATTATTAGTAGTAATAACAGCAGGAAGGAGAGATCCTAGAAATGCCATCCTGTCAGAACGGATTGGGGATCAAAGAACCATGAAATTTACGTTGTGGCGTACTTTATAGACAACCTCAGATAATTCGCGATTTGCGTCTGAATTCCAACCATTTACCATTTCTACAGCCTAGTTCAGTCTACCACCGAGCTATTTCATTACTCATCAATAGAATGCCTGCAGTATATCTCAGGCTTTACACCACGGATTTTACCACCTTCCCACAGCCACATAAGTCAAACTCCGTGGCATGGGGTTCAAGTGTCGCCAGCGCCGAGCCTGGTTTATAGGTGGTAAACACGGAACTGCGGCCTCCGCGATCCCGGCTTTATGGCGAACGGCTCGTAAATTATTTTGATGTCACTCTGCATGTTATTGCGTAAACTGTGGTATGGCTGTTATGTGGACTGGCTGTGCAGGGAATTTAGGGTAACTTAACATGTAACCAGTTTTTGATCCACTCTTTGTTTGCATAAAATAACAGGAAATGTTTTGGAGAATCATCCAGTAATTAAGATCCAACATGTTACAAAGTTTTAAAACCAGTGTCTCGTACCGCTGGCTAGGGTTGTGTTTGTGTCACCATTAGAGTAAAAGCGTCAATGCTAAGTTCTGCCATAATTCGTCCTCAGGTGGGCCGGACGTCCATTACTTATTACGTTGGCGCAAAATGGCCGAAGTTTTAAACTTAGCGGTGCTGTAGAGAAGTTTACATATCCCCCGCATGTACCTACACTACCTACATACAGTACGCGATTCTCCAGCGTTCACAGGAAGCGATCGGTCGTAAAATAGCGTTCGACGACGCTGCGACCAACAAGTCGCAGCGTTTTTACGACACGACCGCGACAACCGCGGGCCGCGTGGTCGCGAGATGTGGGCCCAGTCTATTGTGCACGATCGTAAATAAAAATAACTATAAAATTAAAGCAATAATAGTTTTATTGTAGCGACGGAGGCTGTTATGGTAAACGCGTTGTGTGAAACGGAAACTTCTACACCATTTGTTTATGTACTAAAACGCAAATAATTGTTGCATAAATATGTTAGATTATAGCGTAACTTCACACGGGATTACATCAATTGATTACTGGCGCCCCATAACGTTGGAATGTAATGGGATAACAGCGTCATAATTACTCGGGAAACATCGCCGCCAATGAGCGACGTTTAAAAACTTACAGTTTATTCACATAACGTGCCACAAACTATGAGATATGATAATTGGAGTCAATGCTGTAATTGAACGTATGAGATAACTTTATATTGTTCGCGATTTATAAGTCTGTCAGCATCCAGCATCCTGGCGTTGGAATGGACCGCGATTAAGTACCTTATAAACATAAACCTATTTTTGGACTGGACAATTCCAACACTGAGTGCGATTACCTGGCGACATAGTCGTAATCAGCAGTGTCAGCAATTTAATCCCTATGACAGCCTGTCGTAAGGACTAAATTACTGGCAACATGGATTAGTTGCAGCTGCACCTTTAATATGTCGGTGGTGTCAATTCTTTCAATAAACTAGAAGTGTTATGGCCTATGGTCTAGACTTGTACAGTCATTGGAGCTTTGTAATCCGCTAATGGTAACGTGAGAACTGCCTTGTGCTGCAGTTTTCTTTGGTATAGAATCTAGTTAACATAATTAAGAAGCGGGTTTTTATTTGTAAACACACGTCATTAAACTGCTCCGCTTAGTATTTCTCAACAATTATCTTAGCCCTAACACAACTATACATTTACCAGCAATCCAGTCAAATCAACCCACTCAAAAATTACCAAGTCCCAGATTATGGCAGTTGGCAATTTCACTAATGGACGTTATGATCATAAACACACCAAAAAGTAGTGCCCCACTAAACGCTAATTTGAATTTATTCACCTTGCGACTGTGCTACCCACGACCGGCGACCTGTGTAGCTAGCGAGGCTTGTGAAGCTGGTCGCATGGTCGCAGCGTATAGTCTAGCTCTGGCGATGAGCTCGTAAAGTGCGCGTATCGATTGCGAACATTTGCCCACGTGCACACGTCGTTTGTACGCATTTTCATTAGCAACAAACGTAGAAATGTATGGCCCGAGTTGTTAAGAGACAGCGGGGATGATCATGAAAAATCTGAGATTATGTTAATAAGAAAATTGGCTAGCTGTATTAAACACGGAGGGGTCCATACTGCTATAACCATTAAAATCACTTCTCATCAATTCGTTTAATATTGAACTTTATTTTATTTTAAGTTTGAATTGTTATAGCAGTGACAGAAATACACAAACTTAAAAAATTATTTCAACCTGCTACGGGTAATACAAGCCGCTGACAGAAAAACGGACGCACAGCAGGGCGTAGTAATAAAGTCACTCTGTTCATTTTAACCGAAGTTGATCGAATTGTTCAGTATATGCCAAATCGGTCTATGCTGAACAATTCGATCAATTGATGCCAAAGAATTCGGTGTCGCATCCAGAACTTTGTTATTTTCCTCATTCTTCCTCGCTGCAGGAATGCAGGAATTCTTCATTGCGTTATTTTCATGGCACGGTTTAAACATTAGACGTAGCGACTAAACATTTCTACAAAAAATAGAGAAACATTCGCTTTAGAAATGATTTCGAATCAAATATAAATACTGGGACAACTCACACAAATCAACAAGTTATGTTGGTTCGACTTACAACTTCATATTTTGACAGGGCGACTGTATTTTTTTTTGCCTCTAACGTTTGTTGTGATCCCGTTGTGATACACCAATTCTATTACATTACACAAATGGCAAATTTAATAATTACATGACATTTCTTTTGTTCTTTTTCTTACTGCCTCGCTCCCGCGGGACATAGCGTGATATTATATAGCCTATGTTACTCGGGAATTGTGTAGCTTTCGAATGGTGAAAGAATTTTAAAAATCATTAAGTAAAATCGGTGCAGTAGTTTTTGAGCCTTTTCATTACAATCAAACAAACAAATATGCAAAGTTTTCCTTTTTATAATATTAGTGTAGATTGCTGTAAGTTATTAAGTATCAGCAAGTACAAGACGCCTGCGTCCAGTAACTTGTCCCAAAGCAGAAGTCTATAAGCTTTTAAACAGTTTGGCAGTCCGCCAGGCGATCGGGCATCAACCTCGGAACACCACGAATATATGCCAATTTGGAACCTAATCGACCAGCCGCGGCCACATGACAAACGCAGAGTAAAACGACACCTAAGATGTGTTTCTTTATGACTAGTTTTTGTAATTTTTTGTGGCAAAGCGCCAGCCGCCGACAGGATGCAGCTCATTTATTTGAACTCCAAAGACTTTTCTAATGCCAAAATAATCTATGAAAGCTGTCAAATATTTATGATAAATGTAGCTTTCTACACAAGATTTACAAGTAGCGATATAACGAGCAAAGAACGGCTCAATTACCTGGCGACTACGCGATACGGTCACGCGAATACATTCAGTGATTCAAAGTCTTAATACCGAGCAGTCGTGGAGTTAGAGCAAAGCCAGGACGCGGAACTAATACAAATAGCCCAGTTCTGAATAACTCA
This sequence comes from Athetis lepigone, assembly GCA_033675125.1. Classification (NCBI taxonomy): domain Eukaryota; kingdom Metazoa; phylum Arthropoda; class Insecta; order Lepidoptera; family Noctuidae; genus Athetis; species Athetis lepigone. The sequence continues at coordinate 18,807,975 of CM066215.1, read as the reverse complement.
ATAAAATTAGGTTTAAAGCAAACACGGCGGGTCCCGTGGTGCGCGCGCGCCGAACACGTTCAGGCTATAAGGTGTCGTTGCTAACTCGCGACGCCAACTATTACTATTTCCAGTGAAGCGGAATAACCGTGCGACTGTAATACTGGGTAGGGCACGCCCGCTTTGACAGCGAAGCGGTATTGTAAGCAAAAAAGCGACGCTCTATTTCACTGAATGCAATTTTCTAATGGTTGTATTTGTTTATCTTGATTATCCTACTATTGTTCGTTGTTAATTATTCAGTTGTTTAAAGTTGTATTAGCTTGCAAACATAACTGTATTAGTAACACTGACTTTTTGTCTAAATCTTTCATTCCATACGAGATACTCTGTATTTGTATTTGATTAATAACTCACTATGATTAATATTGATTACCTAATCAATCTGTACAGTATCCAAATGCAACGGCCTGTCAAAGCAAGAAGTGCATTAATTTGACGAAAGTTAGCGCAATGGCGATGACGGACGGAACGTGACAATTTACGTACGTCGGCAACTGATTATTTTTTCCTAAATGGTTAAAAGAGTATCAGTCTGCCAGTTTGCTAGTGGGACATTGACTGTGGAATTCAGTGAATCTTATCTCTTGTAAGGACCTCACCTACTAATTAAAGTCAATTAGGGAGGTACTCATTACCTCACCTCGCTTACAGTGTGACCGAGCCCTACGTCTGCATACGCGTATCGTACCGGGAACCAGCGCAGTTTTACGACTGCGTATGTTTATACAACTACGATACGTTTCGATTCCATTCAATTCAAATCGCTGCCTTATTAAACGCATAATGCGAGTTTTTACGCTTCATTAGCGCGCTGACCGTTATACTTTATGGGCGAGTCTAGACTGATGGTTAGAAAAAAGATCGCTTATACTTTAACCAGAGCTTTTATGGCATGTATTACTTTATTTTTGCTGAGAGCCTATAAGGGAGTAATTTATCGGACATTGATAAATACTTTGCATAAATTGATCTGAAGGCTGTGGCAACAACAACAAAAACATGCTGATACTCAACCTCGATCAATTGATCAATGATCAAACAAATCGGATGTATGATTTGTTTGCGCCTGCGCACAGCACATAACTATTACAACTTTATGAGGTTTCATTACACGCTGTTTAAAATAGATCCAATACCAGTTATAATAAATTAACTGCTCGACGGGTACCATTCAGTGCGCAGTTTATACATAGTAGCTTTGACGCTGAATTATTGCGTGTCGCACAATAAACTCATTAATATATTGAAGATAACTGACACAAAGGGTCTTTGGCAACTAAATGGTACTGGGTATTAATATTATCAGCGCATAAACGTCGTTATAAGCGTTGACCGTCCTATGGTAATAATTCCTTACCCAGAGAAGGGCGAGCCGCGCGATAAAAAACAACTCGACGAATTTGGATGCTAACTTGAACCCCAACAGAATGTTTGATTAACACAAAAAGCCCGTATTACACGGTCCACGCTACAATTAAGTTTGTGTAACCACAGAATTTTAAATAGCTCACGGCTAATTTAATTTAACGGTGGAATCAGTGTTGTCTGTTTGTAGCCATGTGTCGATATAACGTGTCGTTAAAAGCGCATTAACCGACGAGCACGACGAGGAAACACAGATCAACTACTTGCAGACTTGGAATGTACATGCTTTCTACCTACCGACCTTTATTTGGGTTAGATTTTGTATATTTTGGAATGTCTTGCACATGCATAACGTATTATCGTCAAAACAAAAAAGTATCTGCTGTTTAAATCCGTAAATCTGCGGTTTAAGTTCCGTATGTTGCTAAATAATGTAGTGGACTTAGTTGCCGATAGTCCAAGACTACATGTTTATTAATAAAAAAAAACCATTTGCTTCAATGACAATTTGCATCATGGAGAATAACCCTTATTAGGCAAACGTAGATTCCTTTCTCCAGCTTGTTTACCGTAGCACATGTCAGTCCAGAAATAAATAAAACTATTGAGCGTGTGTTATCTAAACGCGGACGACCTGCATGGTATTCTGCTGGGTGTCGTAGACAGTGGTTAATTGTAGTTAAATCTGTTTTTTATGACTATTACGAAGCCTAGTGTTGAGTGTCGAATTTATGACTAAGGTATTTCTGTAATTTAAAACATACTTTAAACATTATTTACGTTTAATAAATTCTTTTAATTATTTCCTTTTATTTCAATTTTATCTTGACTAAGGTGTTTCTCTAATTTAAAACATACTTTAAACATTATTTACGTTCAATTTATTGAACGTAATTTTAACTTTAGCATTCATTTTCGTATGGTTTTTCAAACAAAGGCAAATTACTTAATGGTTTTTCAAATACATTTTGGAAACGAACAATAAAATAAAGAAATAACTTTTTAATGACTTATTAATTCATTTATTAGCGGCAACCGTTTGATGATACTAATGTTAATATTGACCTAATTAACAAAAACATTGACCTCGTATATGATAATTAGTTACAAATTAGAAGGAATTATCAACTCGTGGAAGCTATTGCGATATAACAACAATATGCCTACACAATAGTAATACTTAAACAGTCGAATCATCTTAAAGTTTTTCTTGGTTTATAGTGTAATATGTAGTAGCTAGGTCCATAATCAATGCTAGATATTCAGATAGACTTTAAACTATGACGTGCGGCCACTAAATTCGCAATACAAAGGATTTCCCCAAACAATCCGGCGCAATTATCGGCAAGTTATCGACATCGTATGACAATAAACGAACAGTAGTCGTTAGCACAATGCGTCGCCAGATATTGTGTAATCGGTGTGTACCGATAGCGGGCGATAAGCCGCGATACCGGCCAGATTGCACCGGTACTTGCAACAACAATAACAATCATGTCCCTCTGACAGACTCACTCTACTACATCTTTCATCACAGCACTGAAGAGTCTGCTCTGGCTGGAAACTTAGGTTTTGACGTGAAGTACTTTAATTTTGAGATAAGATGTAGTTGACCGGATTGCAGCAAGTTTTGTGTTATTTGCTATTGATAAATCAATAACATGATTTGAAGTGGTACCATTCGTTATTATTTTTTTGTTATGTCGCTACTTTCGCGATAACTTATTTTGTAACGTATTAATTAATATCGCTCTGGACCTCAAAAAGAGCTCAAAAAGAGAGAGAGAGAGAGAGTGTAGGAGTAGTTACGATTGGTTTTTTTTTGGGCCGAGATGGAAAATCCTCAAAGATGTCCTCTTCCTTGGGGGGCTTCAGACTGTTGTTACTGATGAAAAACCTCCACATTATTCCTTCTAGCACATATGCCGAGATTCGCGGAAACGTACGCAATTTCCATAACTTGCGTACCACTCCCAGCAAACGAAATTTCCATAATCCCTGGAAGGATTGTAATTGTAAGTTTCCCTAACTCTTGATTCTTTATAAAGTCCATGATGTACAATGTCTTCTCCTCTTTTCCAGATGCGGCTTTGGTAGAGTGATGAGCATGATGTGGTTGTGGTGCGCGGCGGCGGGCGCGCTGCTGGCGGTGGGCGGCGCGCTGCAGCCGCGCTGCCAGGAGATCACCATCCCCATGTGCCGCGGCATCGGCTACAACCTCACCTCCTTCCCCAACGCGCTCGACCACGACACGCAGGAGGAGGCCGGCCTTGAGGTGAGCGGCTAACATACTGTAACTACGCCATGTAACAAGTCTATTGGCATTAAGAAATCCGTTGAGGGTTGATGATCAATGGCACTTGTGATTCTACAGTTCTTTCCTCCTGAAGGATAGCTACTTTTATTGTTGGGGATACCAACATCCTCGTCAATAGGTAACTGTCAGACCCACGTGCTTACTGGTTTTTCGTTCATGTTTTCAGGTCCACCAATACTGGCCGCTGGTCGAGATCAAATGTTCCGCGGACCTAAAATTCTTCCTGTGCTCCGTGTACACGCCCATCTGCATCGAAGACTACGCGAAACCATTGCCGGCGTGTCGCAGTGTTTGCGAGCGTGCGCGCGACGGCTGCGCGCCGCTCATGCAGAAGTACGGCTTTCAGTGGCCCGAGCGCATGGCGTGCGAGCGCCTGCCGCGCGCCGGCGACCCCGACCAGCTGTGCATGGAGGAGACCGAGCGCGCGCGCGAGCCTCCCCCGCCCCCGCCGCGCCGACCGTCGCGCCCCGCCTGCACCGACCCAAAAAACTGCCAGGCGGGCGCCGCGGCTGCGGGCGCGGCGGGCGGCGGGGGCGCGGGCGCGGGCGGGGGCGCGTGCGCGTGCGCGTGCCGGGCGCCGCTGGTGAGCGTGCGCGCGCTGCACAACGCCAGCGCGGCCGCGGGCGTGCCCGCGTGCGCGCTGCCGTGCCGCGGCGCCTTCTTCACGCGCGAGGAGAAGGAGTTCGCGGCCGTGTGGGTCGCCATGTGGGGCGGCCTGTGCGCCGCCAGCACGCTCATGACCCTCACCACGTTCCTCATCGACTCGCAGCGCTTTAAATACCCCGAGCGGCCCATCGTGTACCTGTCGGCGTGCTACTTCATGGTGTCGCTGGGCTACCTGGCGCGCCTGGCGCTCGGCCACGACGAGGTGGTGTGCGAGGGCGCGCTGCTGCGCACGTCTGCCAACGGTCCTGGCGCCTGCACCCTCGTCTTCGTGCTCGTGTACTTCTTCGGAATGGCTTCCTCGATTTGGTGGGTGGTGCTATCGTTTGCGTGGTTCCTCGCGGCGGGACTCAAGTGGGGCAACGAAGCCATCGCAGGACACGCGCAATACTACCACTTAGCTGCGTGGCTAATTCCTGCCGCAAAAACCGTGGCCGTGCTTTTGGCCGGCGCAGTGGACGGCGACCCAGTGGCTGGCATCTGCTACGTCGGCAACTCATCACCAGAGAACCTGAAGCGCTACGTGCTGGCGCCGCTGATCGTGTACTTCGCGCTCGGCGCCACGTTCCTGCTGGCCGGCTTCGTGTCGCTGTTCCGCATCCGCTCGGTGATCAAGCGGCAGGGCGGCGTGGGCGCCGGCTCCAAGGCCGACAAGCTGGAGAAGCTGATGATCCGCATCGGCGTGTTCAGCGTGCTGTACGCGGTGCCGGCCGGCGTGGTGATCGGCTGCCTGGCGTACGAGGCGGGCGGCCACGAGCTGTGGCTGCGGCGCGTGGCGTGCGGCGCCAACTGCGGCCCGCGCCCGCTGTACTCGGCGCTCATGCTCAAGTACTTCATGGCGCTGGCGGTGGGCATCACGTCGGGCGTGTGGATCTGGTCGGGCAAGACGCTGGACTCGTGGCGGCGCGTGTGGCGCGGCGGGCGCGAGCCGGCGCCGGCGGCGCGCGCGCTGGTGACGGGCGTGTGACGCGCGCCCGCGGCGCCCGCCGCCGCGCCCCCGCCCGCGCCCCCGCTCGCGCCCGCCTCGCTGGCGCCCTCCGCGCCGCTCGTGCCGCACGCGGCGCCCTCCGCCCGCTCGGGACAGCCGCTCTCCGACTACGGACCTGTCTAATCGGCCCGACTTATCTACTTGTCCCGAGTACCTGTTTCTAAGTGATTCAGATGTACGTCCAGCTCCCGGCGACGAAGGCCTAGAGTGGCGCAGGCTGCGCTCGACTACGATCGCCATGACGTTCCGTGGAGCGCTCAGTTTCCTCAGTGGCTCCTGTGGCCGGTGTGGGCCGGTCGGAGCCGACGCGATGACGTTCTCGTGCTAGTGACTCGCCAATGACGTTAATGTAACATTGTGGAGTGAGCCGTCGCGCGTGTCTAGTCTTAGTGTAACTCCGCGACGCACAACATATACGTAACTAGTGTTAAGACGAGGTGCGGCCGTGGCGTCCGACCCCGCTCCTCGCTCGGATGCTGCAGACTGACTATGGACACTGCCGTTTAAGAGATTTCATAGTGCCACTATAACGTGGGCAAATATACGTAACTTAGACAAATGCGCCACAAGTCACCTTTAATAAAAGTATCGTGTCCGAAGTCCAGTTCGGTTGTGCCGACTGGACATGCAGCGCAAGACAATAAAATACTCCACTGTTTCGTTACATTACCTCATTGACTGCTACACTGCCAATTTCATATGTTTATATTGTTAACAGTGAAGTAGTTTACTGCTCTGTGCTGTGACTGTTATAGTGATGATGATACCTTGACCATTTGTAAACATGAACATCAGGGGCTCATCAACATTCAACTTCCTGTAGAAAACTCGTGTATCTCGTACATAATAATGTTAAAGTTGATGAGTCCTTGCTGTTTGTGCAGATATTGTTCTGTGACTGTAGGCCGTAGTGTGAACCGAACGCATTTTGAGCATTTTGTATCTATTGTAATGATCTCTGATGTCATATTGTAAATAGTGATCCTATATCATTTCATCCCTATAGTAAGTAGTAAGAAGCTATTCATAATCTATTATGTATTTTTTAAAGTTCGGTTACGTTATTAAAACTTGAAGAAAAGACAATCCTAGTGAAACTACCAATCTAATATTGTACTTTCTTTATTAGTTTTCTATAACTCGACACTAGATGGCGTTATACGTTTGCACTGACTGGTTTAGGATTCTTATGCTACCGACTTCGTACAACGCCATCTATTAACGAGTAGTTGTCACTTTTGTAAATATTATTTTGACAGGATACTGAAAAACTAGAAGTAACTGAGTAAGTTGTGACGAATGATAAAATTGTATTTTGTGCAATGGTATAGTATATTCTGACCTAATTATAAAGTGAATAAAGATGTATGAAAAAATTGTATATTGTAGCCACGGACGCCGCAGCCGAAACCATGAAAATCATTATGTAATTTATTTTATATCTAACTGTAGATAACAAATAAAGCGACTTTTTTATGTAAAGGTCATCGTTTCATTTCGTCATTAACCTCATAAACAAAACTAGATATCTATCTCGAAAATAAAATGAGGTTCTTTTGCCTAAGTCTAATTTAGGCAAAAGAAACTTATTTTATTTTGGGGATATGGCTGGCCACAACAGGAGCTACTTACCAAGTATAAACAGGTAATAATAACAACACAGTATGAGAAAATCAAAATAAAAGAGATAGCTGCTTTTTGCTGAGAATAGTAAAACTGTAAATTACACGTAACATATAAGAAGAGGCAACACAAACAACTGCTTTAGTTATGGCAATCCAAGGCAGATACTTATAATATCATTGACTACCACCGACTGTCACTGCTGCAATCCGAACAGTAGGAAATAGTACATTTTGATAAAGTGGCGTATTTCGACCGAGCCGCAGATGAGGGTGTTATAGAGCCGAGCGCTGCAGTGACAAAATATTTACGTGTATCAAACGACGTTTTTCAATACACTTCGGAGATAAGAATTCTCATCAAGACATAAATCCGACATTCTTGCCCCAACTATTAAATAACATAAAAATGTTTATCATTTTATGAATATCATTTTCTTTTTTCCCTCGAAAGTTGAAGAAGAAACAAAGGTTAAAGCCGTTAAACAGCCTAATATCTATACTAATATTAAAAAGTTCCTCTTTTTTGTTTCACTTTGTTTGTTGGATTGTAATGAATAGGCTCAAAAACTACTGGACCGATTTTAAAAATTCTTTCGCTACATTATCCTTGAGTAAAATAGGCTATATAATATCACGCTATGTCCCACGGAAGCGAGGCAGTAACCAAAAAAGCTAACGCGGGTAAAACCGCGCGGAACAGCTAGTTATAAATAATTCAAATATTTATTGCAATAACTAGCTTCTGCCCGCGACTTCGTCCGCGTGGATTTTTCCTGAATTTTCTTTGCTATAAACCTCACGGAGCCCGAGACCTTTCCAACGAATTTTCATTAAATATTAAGTAAGACTACATAGCGCCTCTTTGTTTAAAAAAAAAAGTTCTCGCTGACTACAGAGCGGCGCGGCGGCGGCGTGGTAAAACGAGGGTGATTTTATATATAGGACATCAAGCCTATGTGATAAAAGCCAGTTTTCGAGGAAGTGTATTGAAAAATTGTATTTACTGCACGTCCCATCATTTTATATTGTTATTAAATAAAACAAGCATACAGTCTATCAAGTTTATATAGGTCTAAATTCTATGCGGTGGGAGTTGCTGCACAGTTTTAAAACTAAGATTAGAGCTAGTTTGATTGAACATTAATTATAACAAGAAACAATATCACAATTGAAAACAACGCCATCTATTATTGAATATTTAATTAAACAAAGTGATACAACCTAACGACTACTATAAGCTATTCTCTAAAATTTAAAAAGGAAAATTGTTGAATAATTATAACTCAAGCTTGATAAACTTAAACATTATGAACAATGTTCTACGCTTACGTATCTATAAACTATCACATTCATTAGTTACGTATTTCGTCTGGACAGAATGTTACAATCTTACTTATATTTCGTATAGTACCTTGAATAGCAAGAATACTAATAATGGTCGCGATTCCTTTTTTCACACGCCTGACGCAAATTGACGCGTTTTAATAACTTTGTTGTTAATCGCGTTTAAATTGTCGATAGAATGGCGCTTATTCTCTTGTTCACACACACACAACTAAATTTAAGTTAAATGCATCTTTCTCTTTCCATTTCTTGAAGAATTAGACAGCGCCTGAAGTAAATCAACGTATTTTTAGTCGCCATGTTATTAATCGCGTCTAAATTATCTATGGAGTGGGTCTAAATTTCACAGGACTTAACTAATATTTTATATTTCTGTCCTTTTCTTAATGAAATGGGAAGAGAAAGATGCACTTTACTTAAATTTAGGAGGTTAGTTTATGAACAAGAGAATCGGCACCTACCATACTTTGATACGACTAAACTAAAATTTTATAGGTAAGTATCTCAGATTATAAAACAGAATTTTATAATCTGAGGTAAGTATGTCCTTTTCTTAATAAAAATGGAAAAAAATACTCTGAACTCAAATGTAGCTAAATTTGTGAATAAAGGAATCGGTAACACTGTGTAACTAATTAAAGGCATATACTAAAGTCACTAGACCTTATCGATAGAACTTAAGTCTTGTCCTAATATTGCTGAAATTCATCACTTAGGTAAGTACCTACTTACATTATATTTTAAACTTGGAAATACCCCGAAATAGTACAAAAGGTACCGTTTTCTCGAAAGAAAATAACATTTCCCCGGGTCTTACTGCAGCGAGAACATTAAACACAAAGAAATTCGTTTTTCTTTAATGACAAACTCTTAAAATGCAAATATTTTTATATCATATACCTAATAATACCATTTACCGCAGAACCAATTGAATAAACAATCAAAATCTGTCAGGATTTCTGTCCCTAAATATTTTACGAAACCTACTGTTCTCTTTTATATAAGTATCATCTTCAGATCGGTAATTGTACAATGTTTAAGCAATAGATCTCATAAAAATTGTATATTTAAAATATAAAGACTAATTACGTATTTTAACATGGCAGTTTTCTCTAGTTTAATCTAGCAGTTTTCTACCTTAAGCTAACAGATGTCGCTACTCGTCCTAAACGTATCTATTGTTTAACTGCGAAGATGCCAGCATAGGAGATGACAGAGGCAAAGTTTTCTTTTCACAGGCAATTATTAAATAACAATTAATATATGTAGGCACGTATATAATTGTAATGATACTATATAAGAAAAGTAATGCATAGTAAATAAGTGCGCAATAAATAACATTCACTAACCATTTCTGTACCTACCCACCCATATCAAAGTTTAAAAAAATAACGTAGCAACGGTTTTTGCGACCAAGTGCGTATTCTAAACTAGCACTTCCCTGCCACTAAAGTTACAACAGTTTATTATTTATTAGTTGCCACACTGGCCATAGTTGCCATGTTTGATAGCTGATACATAGAGGTACCAGGATTTACAGCTGATAAGATGTTCAGTCGTCGTGCATAGGTAAGTATAATGCAACGAAAACGCGTTGGACACACATTTTAAGAAAACTTCCCAAAAAACGTGAGCGCTATAAAATAGAGACAAACAGAAAGTGGAGTATTCGGCGGTCTCAAGGCATGAATTCCAGTGCCATAAAAAAGTGAGGAAAAGTCCCCAGCACGTTAAAAAGCACATAAACAAGTAATCGTTACTGACTCCTCGAAGTTGCTGATTGCAGTCTGTTTTTCGGGGAGGGGGGAAAGGACGTCCAGCGACAGGGGGGTTGACATGACTGAAGTTGATACAAGAAGGATAAGAAAAACCAGGTGAACTTTTACACTTGTAGTGCAAGTCCTCATCTACCCCCAGATTTGTCTACGAACGGTTCAAAGTCCGCGGTACATCCAATACCATAATATATTCTATGTCCAATACACATATTATTTTGTAATGAACTAACTCATGTAAAGATTACCCACTTATCGTTCTCCGAGTAACGTTTTCCATAAAAATAGAATCCTTAATTAAGATAGCGACATCTAAATATTAATACTGAACGGATCATTACATAAAAATGTTTCATTCACGCTCTCAATAAAGGCGGATTGTTTCACAAAATACTTAAAGGCTTACCACATTAACAATACCCGACGCCATTTTACAAAATGGATACCAAAATGGTATTTTGACATCATTATAATAATATGTTATTCCAAGATTAGAGTTTTCATACAGACTTTTTTTAAAGTCCCTTTGAATTTTGAATTAACAGTAAAATATATTGATTGTTTCATTGATCATCTGTAAACAGTACAGTTAGTTGATTGAGTTGTAAAACCGCAGTCACTGCACAGCGAAGAATAGCGTCTTCTAGCGACAGCACAGAGTATATATTTACTTTGTGGCGCCAACTTACAATAAGTTGAGCAATTGTTATTTTATTTATTTATATCTGGCTTGATGGTGCCTGACAAATGGTGCGGTGATACCCAATTGGCGTCGAGTTTCGTGAATGTGTTTCCACCTTAGTAAGGACAGTGTCAAAGCCCCTCGTTATTAGAGGAGTGGCCGTACCCTCAGCTGGTCACAATGCTGTTAAAGCCCTGGTAGTACTCTCCGTACTGGTCGTGGTTGTACTCGTGCATGTGTGCGTATGTGTGCGGCTCTGTGTCTTGGTGTGTTGGCACCTGGTGGTAGTACTGTTGCATGTCGTGAGGTTGGTGCCCTTGCTCCAACTTGTGAGGCTCTTGATGTGGTTGCTCGGGATTTGGTGAGACACCCTGTAATGAAATTTTGTGCATATTTAGAAGATGGATCTACATTTTTTTAAAGATAGGTTCTATAGGCAGATGCTAAAACCCCACAACGTACTTTTTACATCGTACATAATCGACTTAGCCATTCCTCAACAGTATTAATTAGGGCCTGCTTTCAGTGTAACCAGTTGCAGCTGAATACCAGCATTTTACACGATACGCTTTGATCAGATTGGTTGTGAGACTTTCTAACTTCTATCTACTCGTAACGACTAAAACGATCTACGAATGGACTTAAAGGCTTCACAAACTCCAGACTGGTACATAAGAATTTGCGGGACTCTTAAATTCAAACAGGATGCTTAAGGAGATTAGGACTCATGCGGGCTTCCACGAGACTGACGAGATATCCCTTTAATGTCGCTTTGCACATTATTCCTTAGTCTCGCTGTTAGCCTAAACGTCTAATTCTTTTAGTTTCGTCCCATATCCCACGTTCAGTACATATCTATAAAATATTGATGAGTGTGTACCTGCATCTGGTACTTGCAGCGCTTGAACCGCCCGTACAGCGAGGAGTACGGCAGGTTGTAGTGTATCGCCGCCTGGTTGATCGACATCTGGCCCACCCTGGTAACAACCGATAATTTTACTTTGAAGAAAAAGAAAAGAAATGAGAGAGAATGCAATTACGCAAGAGCTAGTGCAACCTAGCGTCCAGCAATCGAAACAAGCTCTGAAATGTCATTGTAATCTAGTGAGCAATAAATTTTAGTTCAGAGCGTTCTATATTATAGTGCACTTCAATTTAGATTGCTGAACTGCAGTGCTACTGGAAAAATGTGAACCGGGTATAACGGTGGCATTACCTGACAGCTTCGAGTGCTTCCCCCATGGCGTCTTCAGACCACGGCGTGGGGTTTGAGCGAGACAGCTCGATGCCTTCTCGCTTACATCTCCCATACAGAGTTCCTGCAAATCCAAATATGAACGTCAATTCCGAATATCAACCTCATAACCATTTTTGAAAATTAGTTTCACTTATATTTATTAGAACTTCAGTGTTTGCACTTGACAGCAACTGCTTTTGGCTTTGGCAATTGAGAATTTTTGAATCAGGTGTTTTTTTTTTTTTGGTGAGTGCGAAATCGGGTGGGGTGGGACGGCGTGTCAGACTTTTACTGACTAAAACCCACTCATGTTCCTTCGGTTGCCCTTTATGTTCCGGGGCCACAGTAACTATATTATATCTATTCCGCAACCCCGGTTTGAATCAGGTATCGGAACCTAGCATTTGGCTCAAGCGTGGGCAAGTCAGATTATTCAGGCTTTTAAAAAATGTAATGAAGTCTCTTCATTTCACAATTTCCAACAGTGTTGTCAAAAATTATACCTTGCTTGAAAAAAAAATTATTTATTGTTAAAATCTAAATTTTTCAATTCCTATTTTCCCAGGAATTGAAAAATTTAAGTCTTGAAATGTCCTCTAAGGGGATAGAAAATGGCAATCGAAAAATAAAAAAAAGTCTCAAAATCCGAGGATGAAAAGTGGGAATATATCAAGTAATACACAGTTCCCTGTACCTGTGGGTATCCCGTACTGCGTGGCGGCGCGCTGCACGGAGCTGGCGCCGGCGCGGATGGCGGCGAGCGCCAGCGCCAGGTCGGCGCGCCGCCACGCAGTGGGCGCCGCGTTGAACGGAGCCGACAGGCGGATGCCCTCACGCCGCGCTATCTTGTATAGAGTGCTGCTGGGGATACCTGCCGGAAGGGAGAAGATACTGGCTCTTCACTATCCAGAATTCGAGAAAAGGCGAAGCAAGTGCCACACTTTGAACGGTCACTACGTCGCCTCGCGTCTTTTCTCATATGGCCAGTTCAGTGTCGGTTTTTTAACCAGAGCAAAACAAAAGCTATGAGTATATGAGGCAACGGAATTAGTTGAGTGTGATTTGTGTAACCAGTTCCGTACGCCATGACCACTGTGAGCTTGTTCAAAGTACAATCGACTTCTCATCAATCGTATATTGTAATTGTGGCATTATAATTCACACCACGTGCGAACTGCAACTGACGTCTCCTCTACTTGACTTTATATAGTCATCAACAACCGTGTAGCCTACGCCAAATACCCGACTGATTAAAGTATCCCCCAATTTCAATGGAAGGTAAAGGTCTTCACACTACTCCTTGATTTTTAAAGCCATATTTCCCGTGTGGCCTAAATCGACCCCAAGGGTATTCCACATTCCACAACGATCAGCAAGGTAGGTCTAGGAGACAAATAGGTTTGGGTATCTCGGTTACAAATTATTTCCGGAATAGGACCTCATATTAAACACCTTACCATAAGCCTTGCTGGCCTTATTAGCAGAGATAGCGCCAGCCCTCAGCGCGTGCAGGGCTCCGCGCAGGTCTGCCTCGCTCCAGGACTTGGCGGCACCTTCCTTCTTGGGCGTGTCTATGCCCAGCCGGTGCGCGCGCTGCCATAGTGTCGTGGACGGAATGCCGTATGTCGCCGATGCCTGATGAGAAGCAGTGACGTGGTTATTTAGTTGGTAAACTAATTGGTGCCATAGTGAGGTGTTTTTTTTTTTCATTTTTTAGTAGAGAGGAGCGGTTTGCCGATGGTATTGTAGTCATGGCAGAATCGCTGGAGGACCTAGGTACAATTATAAAGATAGCAGTACAGGCAGTAGAGAATAAATAAGGAAATGACAAAATTCATGTTGAATAGCCAAGTAGTGCCTGTCTCTATATTAGTTGGAAACTCTGCACTCGATGTTGTTGATGATATGCATCTACCTGAAACAATGTATCCGATTAGGGTTGCCAGGTGTTAGGATAAAGCAGGACATACGTAGGATTTTTTATTGCTTGTCCGGCCAAAATAAGCGGCATCCGGCCTGTTAGGATTTAGGTAGGATTTTTCAATTTCGAAATTCGCGCGCGGATCGAGACCGAATCACGCCGAACACTTGATTTTGCTTTTGTTTTATTAAAATGCAATCAGAAAATCTTTTTTAAGTAACACCAAAATTTTTCGAAAATTTGAGGCGTTCGGATTTTTCCACCGAATGTTAGGACAAAAACAAATTAGTTTTACACTTTTTATAAAAAAATTGACAAAAAAAACAAGATGTCCGGATTTTTTACCCAAATGTCAGGACAAACTCACAGGTCTGTCCGGCTTTTGCGTCTGAGCACCTGGCAACCCTATATCCGATCAGGTAGGTCCAACAGCTAGAGTGGCAAAACTTAGGGATGCCGAATTCTTACCAACTTTTCATCTGAACTGTTATTTGAAAGTGAAAAATCGGTGTATTTTTAAACAAACGTAAAGAAGATATAGCTAGTCGAAACAGCATAATATCAAGAACCCAGGACCGGCGCAAAAGTTTTCTATCCAAGATTTCAGGGAATATTTACAAATGATATTTAAAAGTATTACCATCACTCGGCAGGATGGCTAAAATTGTAGTTTGTTCAAGAAGTTCTGTAGGTGTTCTCATTGAAACATATATAGGTCAAAATATTTTAACCGACTTCTAAAAAAAGGAGGAGGTTCTCAATTCGGATGTTTGTATTTTTTTTGTTTGTTCGCGCATATCTCCGTAACCGATTTAACAATTCTTTTTTTTGTTTGAAAGGGTAGACTTCCCAACTGGTCCCATTGTCATCAGGTCAAGGATCTGATGATGATATCATGCCGAAATCGAGGGAAGTCGGTTATTTTTTTTTGCAAAAAAATATCTTGTTTATAATATTATTTGGTGAACTGTTAACTCATAAATGTACATACATTCTGATGCAATAGTAAAACTAATAATGTCTGTACTATTTCAACTGTTCACTTACAATAGAAAATATACATATTCAATCACAAAAGTCGTTACAGAAACAAACAATGAAGGAAGCACCATAATCATCGCATCCTTCAAGTTAATTAGCCTAGTTCACGGCATTACTAGTCTCTCTCAATGCAACTAATACAGCCATCGTCAAATAAACGAGCGACGTCAGTTGAGCGCACAATGCGTACCTGAAGGTTGGCGGTACTCGTCACGCATGTAATCTGTGGCATTTCAACCGTGACGCTCTGTTACCAGCTTTAGCATAAATACTGATTTTACTTAAGTATCACATATATATGGAATAAATTGTAAAGTATTCGCCACTAGTACGTACCACTCAACGCTTTTCTCTGTCGATGTTTAGGACTTCGACCAGACAAGAAGATAAAATGTCGTCTAAGTTTGTTTTTAGCTTTCTATATCCATAGGATAATACAGGACCCCATTACAAAGACTTCGCTGTCTGCCCGTCTGTCTGTCTATCGCCCAGGTTGTCTATATCCCATGAAAGTTTAAATTTTAAAGATGATGAATTATCAAAGATTATGGCCGAAATATCACGTTATGGTAGAGATTTTAGATGTACCATCGACCCAATGGAATCATGACCCACCATAAGCTTATTTTCCTACAGACATTCAAATACAATTAGGTCGACAATCGAGAAAACATGTATTAAAAATGTCACACGTCTAGTCTTATTATTTTGACAGCTTCAAACGATTTGTCGCCGAAATGGGTCATGATTCAATTTTGTCGATAGTACATAAATATAACTTGTAAGCAAACATGAAGGACTATAGTCGTCACATATAAACGTAATATACTAAGTACAGTTTGAGGACCGTTCTGATACAACAGAGAATGAGGTGCCGTGTTACTATTAAGTGGGTAACAACTAAAAGATCAGGATCTTCATAACAAACAGGTTCCTTACCTTAGTAAGGCTCATCTGGTGGTTCCTGAGCGCATCCAGGGCTCGATCCATGTCGTGCTGGGTCCAGATCTTGGGGCTGTGTCGTGGCGCGGGCGACGCCTGGCGGCCGCACGAGTCGCTCGTGTCTTCTCCACTCAAATGTGGTTGCTCTGAATGTAATGTTTATGGCTTACTTTATTACTTCATATTGGACTGGACTTCTGGGTATCGCCATTCCATTTGTCTACTAAAGAACTTTGTGATTGCAGGATTTTACTATTAAGTACCGTAGCAGTGGTGATTTGGCGCCAGTACAACTGACGTTTACTACGTCAGGCAAACAAGATGAGTTGTTTATTCAAGATCTTTCTCAAATGGATGATGAGTAGAGAACTTTTAGAAACTCTATTCTTTATATTTCTAACAAATTTCTAATGTGTAATTTACGAGAGATTTTCTCTTGCTGAGTTGCCACCGCCGTTGCGCTTGCTAAGAACTGCATAATCTTGCTGGTGACTATATTTTCTAGCCGTGTAAGATAAAAAACCCTCGGCGCGTGAAGTCCTAGTGCTTTCATTCTAAAGAACTGTTAAAAAGACTGTTTGAACATTCCTCAGACCTTAACCCGTGGAGTTACTTTTACTTTGTCTAGGCATTGCCATCCAATGAAGTCAGTTTACCCTTTGTTTTGAAAGTCACACCTTATACGGTGTCTTATCTAGATTTATAAACATAGCTTGAGGACTAAAGACCTTATTATTTATGTATAAAAGTGAGAATCGTCTGTTACGCTCAAAATTCAACTATGGTATGAATTTTAAGCATGCTTTTTAGTCTACGGGACTTGTAAACTTTATGGCATTTCTCACGATGTCGACGATAACAGGTTTTGAATAAGACCATCAATCTCTTTCCGCCTTATTACAAAACAAGGTTTTTCTCTAAACCAGGTTTAAACCATTGAGCTAGGTTTTGTATTTCGAATTTTGATCGTATCAGAATAAGATTCAAATTACAAAACACGGCTCAATGGTTTAAACCTGGTTTAAAGAAAAACCTTGTTTTGTAATAAGGCGGTTTATGTTTTAGTATAAATAGAACTATTCGCGTACACGAAAGGGAAAGAAAAAAACAGATTTATTTGAACCGTTCTAAAATAGCGTGCGTAACTGCGCAAATAACCCTATCAGTTCTCCAAAAAATTCAATAAATTAACCATGGTAAGTCAAATACGCATTACATTTACAATTTTCACTTTTTGCGTGCCATTAATTAAATTTAAAATGAAAAGTTTACTGAGCCTTTGGTTCGAAATAAAAAGAAGATTCAATAGGTAGCTGAAATCAATACCTTTAAATCACATATGACACACAATTAACTTCCATAGAACAATCCTAACACCTACACTAAAAATACATAACTGTGTGAAATCAGATAATTAATAGCGTAAAATGAGGGTCACAATCAGATAATTCTCGATTATTAAGATTGACTTCAGTCGTATGGCAACCGATACTTAATAATTGTTAGGAGGATGTCTAGACATTCTCCTAACAATTATTAAGTATCGATTAAGATTATTATCGTTTTGCAGCGATTTTTCTCAAATTACAATTTTTAGACTCCGAGAATCGTATGTCATTCGACAATCATAGGATTTTTCCAGTAAAGATTGGGTCGAAACGATGATAGACTTGGGTCTGTAATGGTTACTTACCGCCTTCAGACGAGGGTTCATCCTTGACGATGAGCAGCGGCATAAAGTCTGCTGAGTCAGGCACTACGGTGACGTTCATGAACTCCATGTGGCGATCCAATAGGGATGTACACTACGTCAAAACAAACAGTCACAAAGCATTAGACCTGACGTTTGAGCATTTACGAGGGGTTCGAGAGGTTTAATCATAAACTTAAATATAATGTATTGAAAAAACATTGAATTTCTATGTACTTATTTACACATGTTTTATGTACCGTACACAGAAAAATTTTATGTAGGCAACATGTGACATACCTAATTGAAAAAACGGGTAATAAGAAAATCATCTATATAAAGCATTTAAGCGGTACCATTTTCTATTACCATTGGATCAATTGAGACTTTCAATAAATCTCAAACAGTTTCTCAAGAATTACATGCACTAATAGAAAGAAAAGACTATTGAAGTTGCTTTATCAATCGATTTTTGTAACTCATGTCGTTATCAGTATCTGGTGAAAGCTCTAACATTGATCTAATTAAGTAAAAAACTGTGACTTACTTTCCCTGTTAGGATAATAAGCACAAAGCTCATTAATATAACTAAAGGAAAACAATATCATAAAAAAAAATATTATGGCAATGTACCAGTAGCCAGTAAGCTTCTTCTTATTTGTATATGACATCGAATTGTGGGAAATGTAGACTTTGTCCCTTTATCTCAAACACTATATTGCATTGTATTTAATATGTAACATACCTTGGCATTATGTGGTGCTGATTCGAGCGTCTCCAGAGTGCTGGCTGGCGGGGAGTCAGCTCGCTCCTGCTTGACGCACACTGGCGTGGCAGCCGGGCCCGCCGGCGCCAGCGGTGCCAGTTCTTCCAAGCCACTGCCCTGGAGAATGAATAGTGGGATCAGACTACCATAATCTTCTACGATTTAAAGGACCTCGTTCATATCAATTATAAATTCTGTCTTTCCCATAAACAGCCCAGCAACAATTTGGGTACAACTCTGCATATAAACATGAACTCATCACATAAATAAAATAATCATACCAAATTTCAATATAAAACTCCAATTGTTTTATGATATTGTGAGAATATTTATCATTAATTAATTTTACAGAGTACATTGCTGGTAGTTGAGACATTATAAATTTTCTGGTTCTGTTTTTAGTTTAATTTAACTACAAATATAAATTCCTTGTTTTTAAAACTTAATTTTACTAATTGTATTCATCAATGTCATGTATAGTTTCTTGTTATGTATGACCAAAACATTGAGATAACTTCCTACATAGATCGGGGTTCCCCAAGGTTCTATTCTACGTGCTAAGCATTTCAACACACATAAGATTTTAGCGATGTGACGCCATATAGCGAGTAAGCGATTTGTACTATATGGCATCATGTTGCTAGAAGCTTTACAGAGAGTATTATTTATTGGCTTTATACCGATTGAATCTAACTTCTTAAAGTGTTTAGTGATTACTAAAGTCATTTAGACTAACGATCATTTTGAGTGTTTTAACATTTAAACCTTAACAAGTTTAGAAAGAACATATTATTTAACATTTACCAAGGTTTAACAAAGTCATTAACAAAGTTTGAAACAATATAGCAATAAAACGTATTGCCGTCTTCCGTCGCGAGGTATAACTTACAATGACATGACCCAACTGGGGGAAATAAATCATTAGTACACGTTCTCCTAAGTCCTAAGTATGTACGTACTACAGATAAGTAACTGATGACAGACAGACACGTAACTTGCAATCTATTTGTCACACGATAAATACGTACATAATTTACCTTAATATGCAGTTTACAATACTCAAATAAACAATTTGGTAAAAACTAAGAACAACATATACAAAACATGGTGGTTTAAGAGCTTTTCACAAGTTGAAAGAGATTTTGACTCTTGTAATCACTTTACAGTTTTAGACAATTGAAATTGTGAAGTTGTAGCCCCTTGGTTCTCGGTGTTTTGAGAATTTTGTGGTGGCTTATCTAGTCATGTGTTGTAAACTTTATTCTTTTTGTGAATGTAGATTGTGAATGTATGCCACTATTTATCAATTTACGTAATAGTGTTTTATTTATAAGTTGATCAATATTCATACATTCAGTTTCTATACCTAAAACAAATTGATTAAGTAAACAAGCGAACTACTAGAATGTTGTTTATAAATACATGATTTACATTCTAATTCAATCAACCCAGGCAGTGGTATTTTCCGTATCACCATATCATTGACAAATTAAAAGTTTTGGAGTTCCTAAATTAGCCAAGATTAAAGTAAATCTTTTATAGTTAGGTACATTGCAACGACAATATTCAAGAATTTCAAAAAAGATCTTACGAAGCTTACGATAGTTCTTTTAGAGCACAAACAAGCGAAGGAATCTGAACTACCACGACACTACTCTCTAAACTACTTATAACCGCCACAGCCGCATCAAAAAATAACTTTCTATCGCATATTGAGAATGTACCAATAAACTTTTCCACATATAAATATAACACGTCATGTACTACAAAGTAGGCAAAGTATTAAACAAGTTTTTAACTTTGATTAGCGGTTGAAAAACTGTTTTATGAGTTGTGGTTACGCGTTCTGCGTTTCAGCGTTGAGTGACCTTAATGCTGGTAATGTTAGATGTGGGTTTATTAAAAACAAAGATTAGGTAATTGTAAGTACCTAGGTAAAACTTAATTAATGTCGTTAAACTACTGCTACAGCTACTACTACCTACATCACGCTTTTGTTTAATTCTTAAAGGGCGTCAGTACGAAGGACCTCCTTTTAAAATGTGCATTGTCCTCAATATGCTTTGAAACCCAATATTTGTGTTTTTGTATTTGAGAACCATTTTTGTTTAAATATGGAATTCCGTTTTAGAATAACTTGAAAGTCGAACGCTCAAAACGTTAAAAGAAAAGTTAGAAGTTAGCTTAATGGTATTACTTAGTCAAAAGCTATTAATAATATTCGATAAATCATTGAGCTGACCGGACCGCGAAAAACATGCAAACTAAAATGATAATAAAATGCTAATTAAAGTAAGGTACCTACCTGACCGGATAGATAACTGTGCGCGAATTGTGAGTCGCTGTCTTCCTCGTCCGAGAGCGGTTCGCATTTCACTTGCGACAGTCCGTGGCCGGGCATTTCCTAACGGAACCAATACAAAAATTACTAGTAATATCTCCTCTACTACCCAAATTAAATACTTAATATACTGTTAAGTACTTGAAATAAATATTCCACGGCGATAAACTTGTACTTACTTATTAGAACAACGCGTTAATTAATACAAGTTTTTGTTGACGATTTAATCATAATGTATGACGGCAACAAAAGCGCGCTAAATCTACCCCGTGAATACAAGTGTAAACAAGTACGTGGCGCCCCATGTTCTCTCCGGAATGTCGCAGAAATCGAACAATCGCCATGTTATATGTAGGTTTACATAGGCAATTAGACAAAAGGAAGCGAGCTTTATTGAATTTTTTCTCGATTGGTGCACAAATGAAGAGTGCAAAGTTTGATTCTCTCTCTCTCTGGCGTTCGCAAGCCAGACCGTCTCACGAGCTTTTTTAATTTTGTTTGTTTTAAAAAGCCCTGCATGTCGCTAACGTTCGGTACGAAGTTCGATGTGTGGAAGTTCAAACTGATTCAAAACTTTATGACATGAGAGAAAACTTATAAGATTTTTGGATAAGCGACTTTAAGAGTTTGTTGTTAGCGTGTATATTCGTGCGCTATCACCTGTCAGAGGTGGAGGAAAGTAGTGAATGTAAAGTTGCGCGGTTAACCCTCTCTCGTCGCTTCACATCGTTTCGTTTGAGGAGTCGCAGCGCACGTCTGCGCGACCCCGACACACCGCGAGATACGCAAACACATTCACTTTCACCGTCTTCCCGGCACACGGCGAAGGACGGTGCGAAACGGGTGCCGATAAACACGACGGAAACGGAATTGCCGAAGACGAGGGCGCGAAATTCACTCGACTCACCTAGTCGGTCAGCGGTGGCCGCCGCAAGCACTCGCCCGCGCCACACATGCACCGCGGACTCGTCCCGGTCCCGACACCGCGACTGCACGGTGACCTTCGGGAAACGATGAGATGTCGCAAATGAAAGTGAATTCGGCACACACCCGGCCGAGTCTGCGTCGCTGCGTGGCGCATGTTTAGGAGGTGCAGGGCGGGCGCGTGCTCATTTTTTTCCGCGCCAAAGAAATAAAAACAAACGCCTTTTTGCCGGGAACCGGCCGCGCACCGCGCTGTAGCGGTGCTCCCTCTCACGCCGCGCGCCGGCCGCCTCGGCCAGTTCCACAGCCAGCCGGACTGTTGGCACTCCGCACAGATGGCTGCCTAAAGTTTTCAATCTACTTTAGAACTTTAGATGTATTGTTATTCAATTGAGGAAGTTTCGTAAAGCGACTGTATTGCCGATTAAAATGGGCGATAGATAAAGTCGACAGGGTGGGCGGTAGGGTAGGTGCATTATAGCACGTGTAGGTATGCAGGGGGGAGGTAGGGTGGCCGCCCGACCAGTCGGCGCCCCGCGCGGCGCCTTCTCTCTCCGCTCCGATTGATTTTTATTACAAGAATTTCGCTCGTGGTTTTTTTTTTGTTTCCCGCACACCAAAAGCCTGGCGACGCACACAAAGAGATTCGTATAATTCGTTTGTACGAACTTACTAATGCTATTGATTTTTATAACGAAGCGACAAAGCTGACGAGGGAGAGGGAACCAGCGCAGGCTGTTTCTTTAAGTTACGAGGAATACTCCCGCCTCACTGTAGTATTTACTTCCTTGTTTTTAAGAAGTATTTTTTTGAGCAATGTTTCTGTAGTTGTTACAAAGCAGTACATTATTTTGATACAATTTGGAAAGTAGCTGAAAAGAAATTCAATGTAGACAGATTTGAGACAGATAGGTGGTTTCTAACACGTTACAAATTAACTAAATTATGATTAGTCTTTCCACATGAAGCTTAGAGTTAATTGGATTTCCGCGAGACTTTGTGGCCATGAGACGGTTATTAACATTTTAAAGTGGGATCATTTCACTTTCCTTGTTTCAGCTTCTGTTTTCTCCTTGATTCATACCTTTTGGGGTTTGGGCTTAAGTTATTGGCGTTTTAGAAGTTTTAACATTTACCGGACTTTTGCTATTTGCTACCGCTGGTACCGGGTCGCTCTACTTAAATAATGAGAATAATTCCACTACAAGACAATAGTCTTTCCCCCTAAACCGCTTCTACTAAGTGCTTCTGGCTAAGTCAGGGTCTCTCATTGAGTAGTCCTGTTACGGTCTATTTATGACCATATAGGCAGGTAGGTACAGTTTTATTCAACACTTTGACACAATAGCGGTTGCATTGCACATACTTGATCGTCAATTGGTAGATTGCTGACGGCTTTGATAGACCTATTGTGTGCGAATGAAGGTCGTTGCAGTATTTCAAACATCGGTTATAATAGTGGACAGGATACAATGATTCTTGCACATTTGAAGTACATAGGTAGGATTCATTTGAACTTAACATTTTCATTCGCCATTTTTCTATGACCAAGCTATGAACTTATCTTAAATTATACAGTACGGCTAAGTTAAACAATGGTAGTATAATTTGAATGTTGCGGTTCACTATAAGTAGCACATCAGTAGTATCCATTCCTTAGGGTATCCATCACCCAGATTCACATACAGTCGTGGTCAACTAATTAGGGACAACATGATATACTATGAGTAACATTTAATTCTGCTTCCCATAAGTTAAGTTTGCTCGAGACTTTGGCAGTTTAGTTACTATTAATATTATACTAAACCAATATCTTAACAAAAAGGCATAGTCATTAAAGGAATGGACTATACGTAAAATAAATATCGATCAAAATTCAACTTAACTTCTTCTTTATTCTATTCGTACCCTGGACAACTAATTAGGGACACTTAAGACAACATTAAAAATAATTATTGTAGAGAGCAATAAAGGAAAAAATATGTTTATTTATTATTCAATTAGGCTTAATGTGTCGCACTTTAATGCAAATTAATAACGAGAGTGATTGCTAAGGATTGTCATAACCATGTAACAAAGGTATGGAATCGACACAATCTAAATGTCACATTGTTCTTTAGTAATACTGTTTCAGCCTTCTTCAAAGTTACTACTGTTGATTTTTAATAGCCAGTTTATTTACACCATTTTTAAACCTACTATTATTTCATAACGTACCACAAAATGTTTCCAAGCATTCAGGTCTGGGCTCTAGGCCGGCCAATTTATAACCGATACCTACTCATCAGTGAGAAATGTTCTAACAGACAGTGCAGTATGTTTTGGGGTAGTTATCGTGTGTTCTTCAACATAAAGTAGTGTGATTGCTTTTAGTATTTCTCTCTATTCAATTGAATCTAGTGTGCCTTCCATTTGCTCTAAAAGTCCCACATGATTTCCAGAAAACCAACGCCATAGTTTTATGTTCTCTCCTCAAGTTTAACTTGCTTAATAGACTATTTCGGATACTTTTTGCTTTTTAGGGTGCCATTAATACCGCCTGCCTTCCGATGAAACAAAATGTAACTTCGTTTAGTCCAAAATCAAAACATTTTTTTATTTAAAATCTGTCCCAATATTGGTACCTCATAACTAAGGCCAACCGTGGCGAGTCTGTGATTTTTTCAACACTGGAACTTTTCGTACCGCCATGCCAAACAGTTTAGCTTCAACAACTTGACGTCGAAAGGTTGTTGTAGATTACTCCACCGCCTTGTTCTAGTTCAAATACCAACACTATTCAGACCTATAATCAATAAAAAGTCCATAAGTGGGCCTTATATCGCCGCTATCACCATTTTGCGTTTTTTTTGCACAATAGTTTATGTTGGTATTTCCTTTCTGATTGCACGTTTAATAGTTTTATAGATTCAAAAGTATAATTTCTAAATATCGATTATAATTGTCCTGTTTTGAAAATCATTATAATGGAGCAATTTTAATGTTTTAATAATTTACGATATGGCTATTTACTATAATAAACAATAATTATTATTTTTCGCATTGTTGTATCAGAACTTTTATTTCACCCCATGTTTAATTAAACATTATGATAATATTTCAACAAATTCAAAGTCAACGTAAAGTCTCTAATCTTAATTATTAAAAAAAAATTACATCCCATCATATTTTATAAAAATGGGAATATAACACACTACTTTTGTTTTTGTCCCTAATTAGATGGCCAGCCAGCACACGCCGCGATTTGGTTGCAAGAAATTTGTTTTTAAATTTCCTATTACAAAATATTATCAACTTCAAAGCAATGCTCACAATTTTTAAGTATTCTTAATATTAATTAGTATTTCATAAAATTAAACTAAATTATTTAGTTTATCTGATCTACCATGGACATGAAAATTAAAATTCAGCTTGAATTTTTGTTTGTCCCTAATTAGTTGACCACAACTGTATAAGATAAACTGACTTCCTACCACAGACTAAGTACATTGCATTTTATAAAATCTTAGTAAAAAAAAATGTCTGGAATTGAATCCTTAAAAGTTAAATTGATATTGTTTTATTGTTCAATGATATTAAAACACTTTTGGTTGTATCTCCTTTCTTAATCACTTTTAATATCATTTATGTCAGTTTTTCAAATTAGCCGCCCTTTCTTGTGGAGAGCTGTCGATGACCAAGCTTTTGTGTTGAAATCTTGGCAAAATCTTTCTGGGGTGTAAGGGGCCCTACCATCACCTCCAGGGTCAAAGCCAACCTCACCTGCACGTGGTACACCCTGCTGATTCACTGACGTCGAGGCTTTGACGGACCAGAGGGCGTACGACAAGCCCATATAGCAGTATTACTTTGATATTACTGTTGTTGTACTGTTGTTGATTACATAATTGTTAGCTTTTAAGTAACATTGTATGTATTTATTATTATGTAATTGTTTGTTGTTCCGAATAAAAAAATTACTTTCAGTGGGAAAGAGACGGCGCTAGACAACGTGTCTAACGCTGTCACTTGCACCACACTCCTGAACAGGTATAAAACAATCTTACTTTAAACGTCATGGTAAGGGGGCAGGTCTCTTTCTTCACAAAGAGGAGACCATCCGGCTCGAAGGACCAAAATGTAAGGGTCCTAATCCTAACTAAATGGACTATAAATAAAAGCAGTGGACTGTATAAACTGTTCGTTATAATAATCCAAGGGAATTACAGTAAAGATATATGTTCGCGTGTGTCGTAGTTGGTCGCGCAAAATGAAGTGTCGTCCTCCCGGTCGGTCCCTCTCGTGCACCGGCGCAGCCGCCCGACGGCTAGCCCGAAGATAGCCGACGGCGCGCGGGCGCGAAGATAACCGACGGCGCTCGAACAGCAGTCATATTGCATATATCTTTCTTCGTTTGAAATATTGTAAAATAAACATGGTCGTGGCAGAATTGTGGTGTGTTTTCCACAAATGCCATTGACAAAGAGTTGAAGTTGAAATCTTGGCAGTGCGGCTTCGCCGTTTCGCCACAGATTACTAAATAGTTATGGTTTCGCTACCATCGTCATGGACAGCACACGAAGGGGCCCAGCACATGAAGGGGCCCAACAGGGCCAACGCCTGCCGGGGTTGTGGAATGTTTATAATAGTTACCGTGACCCTGGAACATGAGTGGGTTTTAGTCAGTAAAAGTCTGACACGCCCTCCCGCCGAACCCAGGACGGGAGCAGTCATTTGATGATTTCCCACTCCCATAAAAAAAAAACCATCGTCATGGAGGTGATGTGAATATTTAATTTCTGAAGTAAGTATAACGAAACAGTCAAGCCATATATTTTTAGGGTTTATGGTTAAGATCGGTAGATTTAGGCCGTGTAGTTTCAGAAGCTTGTATACTTATCACCAGCCACCCTATATTTTTCACAAACCTTATTATGGTCTTTTTGGCAACATTTTTTGGTGGGATTTCAGTTCTTTTTGTAAGTTGCTAGGCAGTCTTCTTAGTTTTTTTTTTCTTTTTTGGGGTATATTTCTTGCACATCAGCAACTTTGATGATTTACCAATTTTTCTGTCTTTGCCTTTTTACTTTGATGTCAAAAATTACAGTACAACCCCCCCCCCCCCAATTTAGGGGATGGGGGGCGAAAGTTATAAGTTTATGATTTTTTTGTTGGTTTATAATTAAATCTAAATTAGGGTATTACACTGTATAAGAGAAAAAATATAAAAATATATTATTGAGGTAGCTTAAGCAAAAAGCAGCCGAACAGTGTTAGTTTTAGTTCATAAAACTAGAAAATATTTTTTTAAATTCAATTCAAAGTTTTCAGTTTTTTTTACCTGTTCTTGAACACACCGAAATACAGACCATAGACAGTGACAGCTGTCGACTGTCAACAGTGTCAACTAGACATCACTATTTGTTTTATTTATAACCTCCTAATACGATCTTTATTATAAAAATATACTTTTTCATGGAAGTTATTGTGAAAGATAGTTTAGATGGCTAATGCACATGTGTACTTACATCAAAGTGATATTTACAACAACAGTACAAACGGTACAAACGGGTTTTTATGGTGTAATAGTTGTAATACTCTTCCCACAACTTTTAACTAAGTTTTTCTTAAATTTGAATCAGTTAACACTAGAATTCACAATTATTCCGATGTTTTCACACTTGTGTTCTTGCATTCCGAAACGCACACCAACGGTAAGTCGAACAGTAACTAATTTTTGAGATAAAAACAATAAAAATTATGTAAAGTGTCACAGCGCGTTTGTTTATTTACTAACGTAAGGACGTCATATCGCCAAAGCAAAACCACGCCCACGGCGTTTTCCGTTTTTGGAAATTTCCGCGCGAAACTTGAAAATACAATTTTTAAAAGCGTTTTTAGGGTACTTAGCGCTTAAATAAAAATTTAGGATTTTTTTTAGTGGTTTCTTAGTACTGTAGGAGTTATTTGAAATACTTAAAAAAAAAGAGTGTAATACCCTGAATTGATATCATATCTTGAGAATATGAACTATCTGGTACATTGGAAACCATCTCTATGAGGGTTCTAAAAAACGACGAAACACTTTGAGGGAAGGTAGGTAGTGCCCTTGCGCTTCGCTTGGCTCGTCTTGGCCAAATAAAAGACACTCACTAACTCACTATTCTCACTATTCTAGTAAGTAGTCTCCAGAGACTAACTGCATTGGTGGTCTATCTTTCAACGCAACACTTGCAGAGCATTCCATTCTTGCTTAACTGCCACCGCATCCAAAACGGCGTATGGCCAATGGCTGTATCGGCGCGGTGTATGGACAATAAGAATGGCCATATATACAGAATGACAGACTTGTGGGTATACATACTAGTTATCAGACTAAAATTGAGTTATCTGACTATTGAGTCATTTAATGGTCAGATAACTCAAAAATAATGATTTGACAATGACAATTTTTTGTAAGGAAAACTCGCTGTACCGGTGCAGGTGCCATCTCATTCTCATCTGCTTTAATTGAGCCGTTTAGGCACAGATTAATAAATAGTTACTACGTGTTTAGGTCCTAACGATAAGCAGCCCATTTAAACAAATATGTACCTAGTACATATAATAAAAAAAATGCTGCTTTATAAAACAAAATTCCCAAAGTTAAACAAAATGATGAATCAACAGAATAATGGGTACCTAATATTGGTCCCTTGTCCCTAAGTAAAAGATTTTTAAATAAGTAGGTAGGATTGGTAGGTAACTTCTTCAAGTTTGTATTTAGAACGAAACTAACTAAGTAGGTAGGTACTATACCTATATCTAGAGTTTCTTTTTCATGAATATAATTAGATAATACATTTAAATAATAAGATACCTAGGTAGTAGTTTTAAGTGAAAAACTATAGGAAAAATATTATCACAACATTCACATTACAAACTACACAAAAATTAAAAATCAACATTCAAACGACTTCTTCAGACGAGACGGTGAGCGGTGACGGTGAGACATAATAAGAGAGCATTGTAAATCTATCAAGAACCAATAGATGGCGCTATGCGTTACTTTGTTATGATACTGTATTCTATTACAAAATATTCGTTTTATTGAACACTATTTATTAAATATAGGCAATTTAGATAACAATTTGGAGAAAAACAAGAGTAGGTTTTATAAATTAAAATAATTCATTGTAATCACGAGATGTGCCGTCAAAAACTGGGTCAAGGACAAGGTGTTCTAAATAAACTGTTTGTTGTATACCATAACAAAAGAATAAAGAATTCAAATATTTTTACAAATACTAATGTACTATCGTTTTATAATACTGGGCATTAGTTAATTATGGCATTTACATTTTTTTCAAGCTTTCTAATTATTTGCTAATGGCAACATTTATAGAGCTTATTTTGGGTCATTCGCGTCGCTTCCAACTTGTACTTCGTTTGGATTTTTGTAGAGGTGCCTTTCTCTAAACTTGCAACATAGCATAGTTTTAGGTTTAGTGTTTTCAATTTCATTCAAGAAAGCTGGCGGGTGTGCAAATGTGTTAAAATTAAAGTGGCAATTAATTATAAAAGAAATATAAGTGTTTTATAATACGTTAGAACAGTTAATGCAATAGTCAAGGTAAGCATTTTAATCTTTTGGTGTAGCGTTACGGCTCCGATAAGGGCTTACTTATTGCTAGGACTTTTCATCTTGAAAATTTCCACTCGTGAACTTTCGAAGTAAAGTTCTCAGAAGTTTCTTTGTTGACTTTCAACTTTTCCGATGTTCGTAGTGCCTTAGCAACGCGATGAACTTGAACAGTTTATGTGTGTCATGAAAAGTTTAGCCAGAAAATAGTAAAACTTAGAATTTTCGTCGCCATTTTATTTTTTGTCGCGCTGGAAAAGCGGCCATTTTCTTTGTGCCGCGTCGCTTACGACGACTCGTATGTGGTCCATAAAGTTAATTTAGTTAAGTTGGGGCGTGATCTCATCGTATGAAGTGATTCGGTGAGATAATTAACGCTATACAGTTAATCGTTCAGAATCCAATGTTTGTGAAGCCATAGTGAAGTTTTCCTAATGGCCTAGTTATTGCGTGGTGATAATAGACCTTGTTTAGACGTTGCTTTGATTTCGTTTGTAGGGCTGAGGGCGCGGCGAGTGGCTAGACGGCATCATGGACGACGACCAACAGTTCTGCCTGAGGTGGAACAACCATCAGTCGACGCTGGTGTCTGTTTTCGACACTCTTCTCGAGAAGGGTATGCACGTGGACTGCACCCTGGCTGCAGAGGGACAGACGCTCAAGGCGCACAAAGTGGTCCTATCAGCATGCAGTCCCTATTTCGAGGTATGTAAACTCATTACAATGTAGGTCAATTACAATCGTGTCTATGTTACTTGCAAGGCAACACAGTTTTGCTCTAATAAACATCCACTTGTACCATTCTAGCTTTCATGTATTAACAATTAGGCAGTGTACATAGATGAGTTGGCAACCGAAAGTTGCCTCTACTACTTTTTCCAAATGCTTGCAATTATTTATTACCTAACATCAAGCCATTAACAGTTGTTAACATAATGACATGCTAGTGTTTTGGTGCATTAACTAATTGCATTTAATTGATTTTAGTCTCATGTGAATTAGAAAAAGAATTTACTTTTAACAATGAATTGTCATTTGAGTCTAACTTTCAGCAGAATATTTACAAACACAGCCAGTAGTAAAAGTAAACAAAGTGAACAATGGATGGATGATTTTGTTTCAGAGTGTATTATCTCAACAGTATGATAAGCATCCAATAATAATCCTCAAAGATGTGAAATATGCCGAGTTGAGAGCTATGATGGATTATATGTACCGCGGTGAGGTCAACATATCTCAAGACCAGTTGGCCGCACTGCTGAAAGCCGCCGAGTCCCTACAGATCAAGGGTCTCTCTGACAACAAGCCTTCAAGGCCACCGTCGCGCCCCGCGCAGGCCGTCGCTGCACACCCGCCTCGTGCCCCCTCACCACCTCCACAGGTATGTGCTTACAATCCTATCAAAATATAACCTGTACATTTGATAACAATGACAAGTCCATTTTAAAATAAACAGTGAAAAAAGAGTACATTTCATAGGTACGGTCAGCAAAGCAGATAAGTATGCAGGACCATCAGATACAATTTGAGTTTTCTCAAAAACTCTTGAATATTATCCAATAAAAATAACTAGTTCTTGAATTAGGTTAAATTTCATTAGAATATATCATTCATTGGTATGCAAAAAACCTCAATTGTAGATGCCTGCCCTGCATACCTATCTACTTTGCTGACAAAATGTTGACAAAAAGTAGTATCTGATCATTGGATGATATTCACAAGTTATAGTAACATCATGCAGTAAACCTTGGCACTGTGTTCATGTGTGTAGTTGGCAGATGTTGTCTGACTACTGAACATAAGCAAAAACTGACTTATCTCTTTTATATTTATGCTTTTAATGATAATTTAACATATAAAACATGGTGATGGTGTTTATTTCCCATACCGTTTGCCTTCTATTGCCAATTTTTGGCATTTCAGTATGATAACAAGACTAAAATATTTTTTTATTAAATTAACAGGAAAAATAGCTTTGTAAGTAAATAATAATACCCATTCAAGAATACATTAGGTATATTCTAGTATTTACTAGAGGTAATAGATAATAATTTATAAAACATTGTGAGAATGTGGTTTAGAGAAAACATAAACAATTTTAGTATTTTGTAGAAACTGGCTAATAGGGAATTTTACATAATTATATTAACAAATAAATTTAGGACACAATTTCTATAAAACCTGTCTCAATTTTAGCCCTCAAAATCCGATTAATTTTTAATTTCCTGTTAATTTGATTATTAGCTTCTTTGAAATCAATAAATAATTTGCCGTCATAAGGTGTCATTGCCATACAAAGTCTATGGGAAAATTGCGATGATGGTGTAAAATACCGTATTGCAAAACCTTTACAATGAACCTTCCAATCATGTTTGGTTACATAGATTTATCTATGTTGTCATAAACTACTGCACTTGTAAGTCATGTCAGAGTAAAATAAATAGCAAGTCAGCTGGGGAAAGGTTTACTAAACATTTGGGTGCTCAAAGAATGTGAAGATATTAAACAAAAAACTTTTATCATTAGGTCCGAGACGGTAGTATAGACAGCAGCCGTGAAGGGTCTGTGAGTCCAACACGACGTCGGAAGAAAGCGCGTCGCATGTCCAACGAGTTGCCGCCTGTACCCATCCCGCCTCCCAACGACAACGCGCAGGGAAACGGAGACGACGCCGCTTGCAAGGAGGAACTGCAGAGAGATGGTGTCGAGGACCTTACGCTGGACGAGGAAGCCGACGAACAGCCCGTTGTGGCGCACAATGATGTTGTACGCAGTAAGTGCCACCTTCACTGATCTCTTACAACTTTCTATTATAAACAAGTAGTTCGAGGACAACATACTTTCGAACACGTATTATTTCAGCTCATTTTAACTGCCCATTATAGTTCATAAAATATTTATCTTGTGTTGAAGCCCTGCTGGAAGGAAACTAGTATTAAAATTTCCATGAAGTCTGCTAAACTGGGGCTCAGATGTTTTAATAAATTAGACAGATATAGCTATTGGTTAATTTGGCGTAATAACGTCAAATTAACCAATAGCTATAATTGCCAAGTTATGCCTAATATAAGGAGATACCTATACAACTTTTGATTCCCCAAAATTATAGATGGGCAACCCACAGGGTTTTAACCCGGTTCTTTGATAAAAACCCGATAAACAGCCATAAGCACCCATAAACACCCAATTTTCTGGGTGTTTATTGGGTTTTTATCCAAGCACCAGGTTTGAACTCGGTGGATTGCCCATCTATACCCAAAATCTATATTTTGATAATGATAAAATAAGGGCAAGAGAAAGCAAGGTGATAGCTCATCGCTAAAGCCTTTTTGTAAGGAACATTTCATAGATCACGTCAAAATTCACTTGGGAGTTGAACAGTACCACACATTGATTTGTAAAATCTAGCAAGACAATGGTGCTAATTCTCGTGTTTTCTAAATTTAAGTTAAGTGCATCTTTCTCTTTCCACTTCATTAAGAAAAGGACTTCAACTTCAACTTTTATATTTATGGCAATCCACCGAATTTTCGGTGATTTCTGCCAATGTCCAGTTTAAAAATAATATTTCAGTTTAAATGACAATTGTTCGGTTATTAAATTATAGTATGGAGATCATACACGTGTTCTTATAACCAAGAACACGAGATGACTCAAAAAAAGGACAGAAGATAATATATTAGTTAAGTCCTGTCAAATTGAGACACTCCATAGATAATTTAGACGTGATAACAAACATGGCGACTATAAATACGACAAATTACTAACTAAAATGTATCTTCTGTCCTTTTCTTTAAGAAATGGAAAGAGAAAGATGCATTCAACTTGAATTTAGTTAAGTTTGTGAACAAGAGGATCAGCACCAATGTCCTACTGGAGAAGGTTCAATACTTAAACAAAAATATTTTTATCAATAAGCAGTTTTTCTAGGTCTGATTGTTTGTACACCTAGGAAGCACTGAGTGCAACATCAAATAAATATATGAACTTTTCAAGTCAATGCAGAGATAATAGCTAATTTAGCAGTAAACTTTTGAGTTAATCAGTCAAGCTAAACAAATGTTAATTGAAATAAACAGGGTGTTTTTTTATCATTATCTCTGTAGCAGCAACATTATAAGGGACACATCTGGTCTCTAATCGGACCAGATGGGACTTTTGCTTCCTTTATTATGAATGAAATATTGCTTTGATTCCGAATGATGTTGATTTGATCTGTTGCTTAGAGTAACCATTAGTGTGAACCAATAACATCAATAAAAATTACTGCCCATTTACAGTTGTGCTTAATTAGAAAAATGTCAAGTTAACCAAAAACAATTATGTTACGTAACAAGCGTACGTAAAATATAACTTTGTGTTGTATTACATTAACTTTAACAATGAAAATTGTTAAATAATTTTGTAATACTAGAATAGGGATGACGACAGCATTAAAAAAATGACATTCTGTTTAGTCCGTTTGATAGATCGGCCGAAAATACGGGACACTTATTTTTGCTTGATCAAATTAATAAAAAAATACAAAGATAAAGAGCAACAAAGTTCCGGAGTGGGGGCTTTTGACGTCACCGTAATGCAAAAATTGTATCTTATTGTGACGTCACACGCAACTTCAACGCACTGTATCGTCGTCATTCTTCGTTTATGAGAAAAAAGAAAAAATACGTGTCCAAAATTTTTTGATAATCTTTCTGACGGACTAATTACTTTTTTTTGTCGTCTCGCCTATTAGATTCATTCATGTGTAAATGATTGTAACTTATGAATGGATAAAGTGTAATGTATAGTCACATGCCACATTTGATTGAGTGCTGTGTTGTCTCGTTCCAGATTTCCAATGGCACATGGAACGATCTCAAGACGAATTGATGAACTCGAGTGACGGCGCGCGAGACTCGCAAGGTAAGCCCCGCTCGTGTACGCTCAGGCAACATGTTGCGTTGACACTGCTTTCGATGTTTATTACTTGCAACAAACAACGCGACATGTCACATGGGATTCAATTGATCGTCTGGGACAATTAACTTTTTATCTTCCTAAGTAAAATATCTTAAGTCTTGTATCTGTTTGTCAAAAATGTATGAAAAGTTAATTGTCCCAGGCAAACAAGGAACGGATGAAATGCGCAATGTCTTCCCATAATTTGAAATAGACAAACAGTCATTGCTTAAAATAATCTATTTATGTTATATATAAATATTTATATTTTCACGACAGTGGATATGAGAGTGCTAGTGTTTTCACATGTGAAACTCCAATCTTATATTAATTAGTATCTAATATTATTATAAACTACTAATCTTATTACAGTTCTATATTGTATAACGTTATGAAACTTTAAAGATATTGCAGTGCATCAGGTAAAGGTATTTATTGTTGGTAATACGGTTTTTTTAATGTAGCCTTTTAAGGCGAGGTAATTAAAAGGTAAGTACAGGTTTTTCTTATTAATACAAAGAAATTGTTACGCTTATGTTTGTGATATGGGATCTTAGTGAATGTAGATCATTGCATGCTTCAGTAATGTAATATTGTCGTAGATAGCACGCGTTGCAATTAACTTTGGCAATTAGTGCAACTATTTACTATTCGAACACGTTCATAGTCTAACACTGGAGTGGAATGGTTTATTGTATTGGTAAGTAATTTTTTACGTATTTATTGTCAATGATATCTTCTTCTTAGTTATAAATATGTAGTACAACTTAATTCAATAAGCACGACACTTCCCCTTCACCCATGTTTTATTGGGTATTTAAAATTAGTTGGTTCATTTTCGCTAAGCAAAAATATCGTGGTAAACATTTTATAGCACAAGTGTGAAACTGAATGTTTGTAGAAGACAGGACGGTCTGCACGCGGCGCCCCGAATGAAGGTAAATGTGAATTATTTACATTGTCCACGTAGTTGATGGTTATGTGGCTTATTTATTTATTTTATTATTTTCGTTTTTTTTTTGCATTCACATGTGATTTCACTGCAGACGTCTTTTCTTAGCAATTCATGTTCAAAATTTATAAAAAAAAAATGTTTTCGTTCAATTTATGCATGTTCACTAGGTCGACATTTATGATAGTGTAATCAAAATTATCGGAAGCATGGTTAGACACAACAAGTTCCTAGTGGATGCGCATTTCATTTATCGATATACTTGTGCAATTATTTCGTAGGATATTTAAAAAAATGTTTGAAGCCAAGACACCAGACTACAACAGGACATAAACATGGGGCAATAAACAATGAAGTATACATTTTTACCTTTTGTACATCTCTTCTGACGACATTGCTAACATTACCTTCTGCTTATTTACCTTTGTCTGTCGCACGCACAATACTCTCACAACACCCGCTTGTACGCACAACATCGACTGTCGCCCACCTTCCAGACATGTGGCTACCTTTCATTGCAACTTAATTTTCAACTATGTACTATGTCACTAACACTTCAATGCTTTTTATTAATTTTTTCTCGCTTTTCATTCCACTTCCAGAACTGGTAGAAATGTTTAACACTTATTACGCGAAAACCCCTTTTCCATTAACTCGTGGGTACTTTAAGAGCAACTCCGTTACGGACGAAGATGGATGTAACCAAAGTGTTAAAATTAAAAAGAAAGTCAGAAAGATTGTTAGAAAAAAAGTGGTGGCAGTGCAAAAGAGGTTGAAAAAGAAACGAGATTGCACCACAACTAAGGCCGGAATTCGTAGAAATGAGAACAAAGATCGTTTATATGCGTGTTCCATCTGCAAGAAGAAGCAGTATAAATATAGAAGGAACAAGTTGAGACATGAAAAGTACGAATGTGTCACTGGACCGCAGTTTGGTTGTGAGGTTTGCGGGAAACGATATTCACAGAAAAAAACATTAATCTCTCACGTTGCTCAAAAACATCCGGGCTGGGTGAAGGAGCATCTTGACAAATAATTACCTCTAGGCTTTAAAGCAACATTTTTTTTTTTGATTATGTTATCATTTATTAAGTTGTTTTTCGATAAAAAGTTTAAGACATGAATTGTTAAGAATTAAGGATATTAAGTTTGGATTTGACCAATGTTTATTAAGCTTTAGTCTTTTTGATCTCCCCTATTTGATTTATATTTTGTTCATTTTTTTAGTATTTTGTTTACTTTTAGGATACGATTTTGTTAACTTGTTATACTGTAGCCAGTTTCTATCTCGTTATAGATTTTTTTTCGATATTTTTCCTTTTTTTGAATATATTTCTTTACGTTATACTTTTTGTTTTTATTTTTTTATTACTTGAAATCAATTAATTAACGCGTACCTTCGAAGGCTGATAAACGGACTGTATTCAATTTTTTATTGCAGGAAGCACGTCGTCGCGGAATAATATCGTGACTCGTAGTAAAAAAATAGACGAGGACACAACAGCGACGACGACCACACTAGCGATATTAAAAACTGTGAAGTCTCCGCCGCCGCCGCCCCCAGCGCCGCCCGCGCCGCCGGTCTGCGCGACCGAGGAGGCCAAGGAAAACAAAAAGGTGGTGGAGAACAAATCTCTGAAAACGTCGTCGCCTAAATCTTCACCTAAGTCTTCAACTAAATCTACACCTAAATCTTCTCCGAAATCGTCGCCCGACCGGCGGCAGAATAAATCGTCGTCCCCCTACAACATACTGCCGACGCACTCGAACCTGGCGTGCGCGCAGTACAAGACTGAGAAGGGCTACAAGTGCCCCAACTGCCAGCGCTGCTACAACGCGCGCAAGAACCTGGTGCGGCACGTGACGCTGGAGTGCGGCCGCGAGCCGCAGTACAAGTGTCCGTACTGCGCCTACAGCAAGCATCGCCGCAACGAGCTCAAGAAGCACATCGACAAGAAGCACCCCAGCGCGCACCAGGCCAAGTGAGCGCCCCGGCGCCGCAGTGCGCCACTAGTGCCTTATTACTACTAAACTATTTGATCTTCCTTTAGATAATATTGAAGTTAAATTTTATATGCCTCATGTTTACCTATGTATTGATAAATGATTGATATTCAATATTTTTTGAGCTATTAAACGATAAAAGAGTTCAAAGTTTTTTAATTTTGGTTCCGTTCAATATCACCTAGTCCATTCCGATAATGTTCTTATGGGAAGATAAGTTTTAAAATCAGTTACTGTTATTTGGATTGTGCATGTTTTGCATGAATTTAGAAGCTTCGCCTTATAATTTCTAACAGAAATTATTTTTATTTTATATTTTTATTATTATAACGCATTTCTTTGGTTCCTTAATTTTATTTTAGCCTTTGGTAGAATTAACACGACTCAGTATGTAGTTCCGCTTAACTTATTATTTGCAATACCGTTAATGTATTGTATTTCAGAGTTGCACAAGGATAGCCACCTGCCGTCGGCACTGCTGTCGCTGCTGTCGGTACAGCAGGCGCAGTCGCAGTCGCTGGTGTCGCTGGTGCCGTCCTGCATCCAGCTCACTAATATCATGAAACCCGCCGCCACCAAGGACCTCGTGCCCTACTCGCCGCACTTACCCAAGATGCCACTTGACACGCTCAACTCCATCCCGGAGAACATAAAGGCGCATCTCTTGCAGCAAGCGTTCATGCAGAACAACAACACCGTGGCACAGAGCTTGGACTATAAACTGCCCATCAAACAAGACGATACAGAGTCAGACGCGGAGTACGACGACACAGACGACATAGTGCTGCCGGAAGAGTCCGACACGTTCTACGACAGCAACGGTGGCTTCGCGAGCAACTCGAGCAGTATCCACGGCGACGACGCCTACGACACCAAGCCCGACATGAAGGGCCACTGGAAGCGCGACGGCAACAGCTCGGACGACGCCAGCCGGCAGTTCGAGTGCAAGCACTGCGGTAAGAAGTACCGCTGGAAGTCCACGCTGCGGCGCCACGAGAACGTGGAGTGCGGCGGCAAGGCTCCATCCCACCAATGCCCCTACTGCTCCTACAAGGCCAAGCAGCGGGGCAACCTCGGCGTACACATTAGGAAGCACCACAACAACGAGTGGTACATATACGCTAGCAACAAAGTTAGGCGGAATAAAAAAACGTCTATTTAGTTAAATTTAAGAAGAGAAATATATTTAAAAAAAAATCTTTAGACCAAAGTAGATACCTAACCAAATCGGTACTGCAATAATTTTATTTATATTTACATTATTTTTTGTTGAAGACATTTTAATATACACTAAAGAAATAGTTATAATGTGCACATTCCCTAACGGCATTAGTGTTAATTTTGTTGTTTTTGTTTTAGAGTTTATTATGGTAGTTAAGACTGACCCTAAGTATTTTATTCAGAAGAATATGACCCAAGGTCGCCGTAATTATAAATATTAGACAAATGGAAACTAGTATAGGAGCTATCCTTTCCAAAGTGACTCAGACATTACTGTCGTATCACCGCCCATTATGGGTTACTGCAACCAAATTTTGGAATTTCCATTATTTAACTCGAATTTGTTTAGTTTTAATGACCCATCATTCCTAGAAAAGGATAATTCCAAATTGATAATTTAGTGCAATGATATTAAATAATTAGTTGATATTACATTAACCTGTAACATTAACCGCGGTAGTTTCCAGCACGGGTAGATTTATTTATATCTAGGACCGCACGTCGTGACGCATGTTAGTCTCGCTACGTCGGCCCTATTGTTCGTGTTATAATTTATTGAAATTGTTTTCTTCCATTCATTTGTTAGTACATCATGGGACCATTTCTCCTGTCTTCCTTACTTTCTTTGTAGCAAACCCAAAGTTATTTTAATGTTGTTTATTTATTAGGATAATGTTTTGAAGGACTCTTGTCCTGTATAGTGTAGTGTTCTGAATTTTTGTGTGATGTAACGATCGTTTACTGTTGCTTTTCGTACTAAAATTCGGAACATTTGCAATTAGTTAGTTAAAAGCTCATCAATAATGTGCCTACAATGTTACCTGTAGTTATAAAAACATATTTATTGATATTTTACAATATTTTTTGGTTAGAATATTTGGTGAACTGGGATATAAAATGTGTTCAAAATTTATATTTTTGTTTAAACGTGTTGTCTTGATATTAACTGATATTTACATGCAATAACATATTTTCATGTTTCGTTTAGCATATTGACTGTTGATATTTTTTGTTAAACTAGGATAACAAAGCTATTTGACCAAAGTCAGTATTAGATTTTTAAAGTGATGATAAGAAATAAAGAATGTTATTTGTTGTTGAAACAAGTCATGGCTAAGCATAGAAAAATAATGTTTTTGATATATGCAATATTCCCTTCATATCATGTTACGATTGCGGTATGAGGTACAGATGTATGGATTTATATAAAAATTGGATGTTATTATGTTTTTTGTTAATGTTATTGGAGTAGTTATCGATTAGTGTGATTTTTATATGAATATATTGGGGTTTACTTGGTAGAAAAGTTTAATCAAATATAGCTATAGTATATCAGAACAAACGTGTTTCCTTGCTTCAATTCACTTTTTTTGCCAATTCCAGTATGTTACATGTATCACGTTTGTTACTTGTTATGTACAAACTTGCTCTTAGGTAAGTCGTTCGTCACGCATATTATGTCTGTTTGTCGATTAACAAACGCATGTACGCATGGTCGTCAATAAAAACATCAAGGCCCACTTGCTTGAGTTTCAAATTGCGCATGTTGCATTATTTTCTTTTTCCTTTTTCGTTCATACTAATATAATTAATAATTTCAGGTAGACAAGAAAGCCCATGGGTCGGGAGACTACATTTCATTAACAAAATGTTTAGTACAGACAAATAAAGCTGTGTGACTAAAATGCTCCAGTAACACCATGAGATTTCTTTACATGCCTATATTTTCAAAGAATTTGTGAGTCGCTTCAGAAACCACTGTAAGCAAGAAAGTATATTGTGAAACAGTGAATCCTCGATATGAAAGGATACAATTATAAAAATAAACGTTATTTCTTTTTTTGTTCTTTTTTTTACTTTTCCTTTTTGCAAAGCTTTCATCACAGCACTCGGTGGACACTCACAGTAGAATATATATTATAATATGTATATCTATACATCTATGTATTTGTATGTATGTATCATGTGTATTATGTATATAACATGTATTTATGTTTTGCTTGTAACTGTTGTTAACCTCACGGGAATGTTGAATGTTGCGTTTGTGTGCGCGGTCGCGACTCGTGCCCATTTTATGATACATCTCCGCGATTTCAGGCGGCGGCGGCGGTGGGCCCGAAGACGTGTCGTTCACTAGGATCGGGGGCCTCTCGTGGGACCAGTGGTCGGCGCGCCTGGCGCTGCCCTTCGCCGGCATGAGGGTCACGGGCCCGGCCCTGCCGCCCACGCCCGGCGAGCCCAGCTTCACCTGCCCCGACTGCGGCAGAGTGTACAAACTCAAGTCTTCGCTCCGGAACCACCAGAAGTGGGAGTGCGGCAAAGAGCCACAGTTCCAGTGTCCGTACTGCGTGTACCGCGCCAAGCAGAAGATGCACATCGCGCGCCACATGGAGCGGATGCACCGCGAGGTGCACATGAAGCCCGAGCAGTACATCAAGCAGGACAACGTCGACGCCTGCACATAGCTCGCACACTCAGTGAATCTTAGTCACTAAATAAATACTCCATATTTAATAAGAACGTTGAACAATGATAAATTAGGTTTAACATATCATTTGTCTATAAAAGTTTACTATTGACACAGCTATGAATAGAGTAAATTTTTGATAAATATATTTTGGCGTTATCGGATCGTTAGAATGTTAAATTTAAAAATATACAACACATTTAGATAGAGAAGTTCTTAAAAATTCCCAAGTTATCCCTATTGTGATAAATGTGATGAAATCTCTTTTGTGATAGTGGCGTCAGACAGTCACGTTAGATATAATCGCCATTCGTGAGGTCACAAACAGTGCCTTAAATCGTTACCTAATCGAGTAATTAACGTAACAATCGAAGTTATGATGACGAAATATAGATACCTAATGAACTTGAACAATTGACGAATTACTAATAGTATTCACACTGTTACGCTATTGTGCAGTGTCTGCAACTATTGCATTTATCCAGTATGTTAAGTCGAAAAGTGATTTTGTATAGTTACGGTTTTACTCTCTTTTTTATATTTTTATGTAAAGCATTTAATATTGTAAACTATCATTCCTGGTTTCGTGGACGTAGGGGGGAGTAAATACAAGTTGTTTTGGATATAATATGTTGTTACCAATTGCAGTTACTATCTTCTAAATCTGAATTTATAGATATTATGGGTATTCCGTTGTGATATACAACACTGAGAATTGAGACATTATTATGACTGGAACTTGGAGATGCCAAATTGTATTCAATTTGTAAAGCACAGCTTATGGGAGTCGAGTTTATGGGATTGATAATGTTGTATTCAGGTGTACTTGACAAACACGGTCGTGTATAAGTTGTATACTGTATATCATAGTTTTAATGAAAATGAAGCTATTTTCGCTTAGTTAGCAAGCACTAGTTCTTTGCCATAAATGCATGTTCCATTATTATTGTAATACTCATAAGTTAATTTTTTTATTTCAATTTATTTTTAGATCTCTTTACATCTAATGCATTTATTTTATTTTTAATTTAAGCTTGATGTTTCTGTCGTAAAATGTGTGAAGATTGGTTACTCTTTAGTTCCTCGAGATGAATATCTGTTAGTACTATATTGGATGTTATATTTGGGGCCAATTTATTAGTAAATACTAGGCCAAGAGAGTGCCTAAATTGATTGTTGAATCTTTTGAAATTAGATACACTGCCATTACAGGTTTGTAACAATGAATAAATTAAGCACAATCATGTTGGT
This sequence comes from Athetis lepigone, assembly GCA_033675125.1. Taxonomy (NCBI): domain Eukaryota; kingdom Metazoa; phylum Arthropoda; class Insecta; order Lepidoptera; family Noctuidae; genus Athetis; species Athetis lepigone. The sequence continues at coordinate 18,765,876 of CM066215.1, read as the reverse complement.
GTGTCAGGGAAGTTCCGTTAATCTTCCACATAGTTTTAAGTATTTTTATACATTACCATTTAGACATTATGTTAAGTTTAGGAAGTGGTAGCGTGTATGTAAACTCATACCGTCGTAGCTCTTAACCATTTACACATCAATTCACAGTCACGAGACACCGAGTTACAATTGAGTGATTTTACCAACAAACTACCACATTAGATTATTATCCGCTGGAGTTACCATCATACAATCAAAATGTAGAGTTCACAAAGTACAACCATATAAATCTTGTCAGTATAAAACTAAGTGCCTTCAAAAAGTTAGTCATTAGGGTTTAAAATGTTTCAGATTTTAAAGAAGTTTGGTTCAATCAAGGATGACTCGTAACTTATTATTGCAAAATTTCTAGGTTGTGATATAGAAACAGTACAACGTCGTCAACCATTTATATAAAAAAGGAAATGACAGACAGAGTGCTTATTGACTGTAGTTTTTTTTATAGAGAACATAATATACTCTTTACAAAACGACATATTTTTATACACAATACACAAATAGCTGTGATAAAATAAAAAAGGTGTTGGTAGATGAAGCATAACAGGAGTACATTTTAGTAGACATTACGCCCCGTGTATTAGTATCTTACCCCAAGTGATGTTGAACAAAACCTAGTTACTCTTATTGTATAAGAAATTACTACCTAGAATATTTTTGTAGTTATTGTAGATACAATTTACTGTCAATAAGTTACAGTGATTAAATGCATTTGATTGTATTTTTTATAACCTTTTTTGTATTTTAAATAAAGTTGCTATTCTTGGTATGCATTTGTTTTAATGTTCATGATTAAAAATGGTTGGGTTTCTTACTCGATGACTTGGTTTGGATTGTAGAATTTCGTGGTTCTCCAAGTCATTGAGTAAACTATAACATGCATGTAAGACTTCATATTTTAAATGAGATGGAAGGGACTTCATGGAATTGTTAATTTTTAATTAATTTACGTTTAAAATATATTGTAACTAATTCATGGTACTATGCATAACTGGTTGCATGCTACTTTAAAATAGTATATAAGGGAGCTAGTATTAGATTAATATCAGTAGTTCATGAGCAAATTAATGGGAGACATGGTGCATTTTCCTTAGCTTTCACACGGTAGCACATTTCTATCGGTGGCTTCGCTTTACACTACACGGTGGTAGCTGTTATGTGCACGTATTTATTTTTATTTGCGTTTAATTTCAGTTGCACAGTTGTACACTCCTTATATATTGAGTTATGGTACGCCTGGCTTGAGCAGCGGTAAGGCTGGGTGGACACTGTACGAATGCGTCGACTGCGGAAACAAATACAAGCACAAGGGCTCACTCCAACGGCATATAAAATACGAGTGTAGAAAACAACCAAGTTTCAAATGTCCGTACTGTGTGTACAGGGCGTATCAGAAGCACAATCTGTTGCTACACGAGCGCCATCTGCATAAAGATATGCCGGAGAAGGTGGATTTCGTGTCAGAATGACCCGCCGCTAACGGCCTCCAATGTCAGTAATTTTGTTATTCTTAACTAACTTTCCGATTAGTTCGAGTTTGTTACTAACGCGCTGTGTCGAATCACTAGCCGTTATACTGTCGATTGAAAACTTATGTTTTCTCCTCTTATGAGAATTTGTCTAAATTCCCTTCATGGCCATTTTAATAATCTTGCATGGCGATAACAATCTCTACTTGCTAGTCAACTAATATTGTAATTATTTCAAAATACCAGGTTTTCTATTAACTCTATTGCAGGAGCGAGATTTGCAGTCCGCCCTTGAACTTTGCTGAGTAAGCGTTTCATGCGAATTTGAACATTATTTGTTTATGAAAAGGTTCAGATTCTTATGAAACGTTAGTTCACATTTATTTATACAAATAAATATATATACCTTAGTATTCTTAAAATAAGGTTTATTTTCGAGTTTCTTAGTCATGTAATGACCAGGTGCGGGCTGTGAACGACGAACCCCAAGAGAACTTAACCATACTCTGCTGACAGCAGTTGATATTGAAACACCCCAACTTAACACTCTACTGTCCAATTTTGTTCCAAATAACAGATTTTATGACCGTATATTTTTGCTTAGGGCAAGAACGCAACACAATAAAGTGTAACTTCAAGTCATCTTATTTGTAAAATTTCGGAAGAAAATCAATGTAGCAAACGTCTGCTTTCAATAAGGTGTCATACCTTTTCATACAATTGAGAACCTGTAGCCACCGCGTTTGTCAAGATGTTTGCCAGTTATGTAGTAATATTTTAATCAAAAGACCATCAAGGAAATCTTGTAAAGCGCCCATTTTCTGCCTATTTTCCAAACTTAGTTGCATGCAATATTTTTGTCTAATAAAATAGTTCTGCTTAGCACTACTTCCACAAAGTAAATCTTTGTAAATACATTTATTGTCAATAACAAGTCAATATGTTCTATGGTGGGATTAATAATTCTCTTAAATGTTTTCTGTTGCAGCCGTAACTCTAACCATGAAGCAAAACGTCTGGACCTTATACTTAACTCAAGACTTCAAACAAATCAGGAGACGGTGAAAATATAGAGAAAATACAGACGACATTAATTTTACTTTGTATCCAGTGCAATCTTCAGTGCCAAAGAATTTTGAGTAGGCATGTAACTATACATCTTGCCCTAATTTTTAAATATTTAGATTTGTATACAACTTTGATGTTACTGTTAGGCCTGATGAGTGCAACAATGTGCCGTTTTGTGGTAGTGTTGGAAACTGCGTTGCCCTGCCTATTACTGTTGCAAATTTTTCCATACTGACTTATTTTATTTATTTATTTTACAAATTTTAGGAAAACTTACAGCTGATTAAGTACAGTAGTTCGGTTGTAAATAACATTAATAAGGCCAATTACAAGTTTCCACAGATATAAAAGTAGACATAGATATTAATAAAGGTAGTAGACAGTAAAAAAACGGTATACGGCAACGGCAACGGTATACGGTTATTTCAACGGAACGCGTGTAACGGCACAGTGCAGTATTTATCAGTCCTTATTCTTTTCACTACACACAACGCCTCGATGGGAATGTAATCATTACACACTTTTCATAAGTTAAAAACTTCAACGCGCTTTCGGTTAGCTGTGTGTGGTACCCGCTAGTTTTTTTTTTATTTGTTACAGAGACAGATTTATCAAAAGGTGCTTTTATCGGTCAAATATAATCCGTGTATGTCGAACGGTTAATAAGCGGACTGCTTTTAAGCTAATGATATAAGTATTTTAAGGATTGTTAAGTATTGTGGAAGTTTTTAATTGTTAACACAATGAAACCTAATATTCTTTGAACAGAGAAATGGTAGTCCGAACAAAATTCCACAAAAGGGCGAAATTTCCACACGTTGCAGACGAATATGAACTTTAATTTAGAATGGTGTAGATACATTCTCATAAAAGTCAATGTGAACAAACTTATTCAAGTATATAATATAAATCCTACAATGCGTATAAAACTTATATAAATAACGGTAAAGCTAGAGTGATAATTTTGTTCTTAGTGGCTGATTCGTGTATCTCTGTATCAAATACATAAACAAACGCAGCTGGAAATAAAGGTGTTTAATAATTCTTCATTTGACCGGTAGGGGCGCTGTGTATATTTAATCGATATTACCCAAAGACGAGTTAACAGTTACCAATGTTTACTTTAGAAGTCATAATGATTTTAAAACATAATATATTTAAGAAAAGTTATTTAGTAAACAGTACCTAACATTCTAAGAAAGACAAAACTTGAATCAACGTAAAGTTAGCAATAACAAGTATTACGTCACAACTAAGAAGCAATATTTACTAACTTTATATTTAGGGTTCCTGTCTACGAAACTGGGTAGCTTAGAGGCAGCTTCGTAAATTTATATACCTGTTTAGAAGAATTATATTGATTCAGTTCAGTAGAACATGGATCTAAGATATAGACAACAGTATAATTATACGTAAGACATCAGTGTTTTTCGTTTATTTATAGAGCATAATATTAATAGATTGTTATATTTTCTTGTTCTTGTTATTAATGTTTGTTTAGTGTGTGTTCCTTGTTACCAAAGAAAATTTATTACTACAAGAAAATTTCTGACAGAAGCAATGTATTATAGATATACAGATACAGTATTTCTGTTAAAAATGTCTTATTTTATTATTTGCATTTGTTACTGTTAAATAAGTTACCTTACAAGAGTTCAAATTTTGAATCATGCAATATTATAAACCAAAGAATCTTCCAGTCGATTCTTAGCCATAATAAGAAATTAGTGCCTTATAATAATACTTTTATATACTATTGTTAAGTAAATTATTATGGTTATTTAATGTTAAGTTTTTGTAGAGAAACTTAAGCACTCAATAACGTGGTGTTGAGTAATATGAATGTACCATCAGGAATAATAATTATGTACTAAGTGTTCATGGTATGAGTACCTATAGAATAGAATTTTATATTTTATTACGAACTTTAACCTAGAGGCCCACCAACAAATTAGTTTAGATATTAACACAATCGGTGGTAGACTATCTGACTCACAATTATTTAAGTCAATAATTATAAAGTATGCTACGACCATGAGGTCAAGTCTAATAATAAATAATCATCACCAAAGAATTATTTCCGAGAAATCCAAAGGTAATTTATTACATGCATTTTGCATTGTGTTATAAAAGTTACTATAATTTCCGATAATATTTTTATATTAGTATGACGTTCCTTTCTGTAAAAGCCTGCTTACAGTATTTTGAAAACATTAGACAATACACAAACCCCTTTGATCTTAAATATGATAAGCCATAATAATAATGTCTAGAATAATTTTGGTAATAATGTGGATTACATCTTAGTGAGAGCAGCACAAAATAATGTTAATTATTATTAATGTTTGAAGTATTTTTTATTTTGTTTTCAGTGAAGTCGAGTGTGTTTGGTTTGTTCTTTTTAAATTGGATTATGCATGTGAATAAATGTTCTTGATTCAATAAACAATTTGTTTGTTTAACAAACACCTGGGACTAATAAATGAGTCACTTTCTACCAAGCGCTGTTAAGATAATTAATTCAACGCGATTAAATTTAATTGACATGGAATCTGATATTAATGATGACATCTAATGGCTGATTTCTGAAACAAATGGCGTGCCGAATTAAAAAATCGGGAGTAGGTAATATTGTACTACTAACTCTAGCAGAATATTTCGAAATAAATATTCGTTTCTATCTGGCCATAGCTTTTTAAGTGGTGAGAAAGTGACGATAATATTGTATAGTCAAAGAACTTTCTAAGCAACGGTCTCACGATCGTTCCCATTTTAGGGTCAATCTGTTAAAAACGCATGGCTGTCTTCAAGTCCAATCCTTGTGAAATTAGCCTTCCGGTTGGATTTTTTTTTTGGGGAGTGAGAAATCATCAAATGATTTCTCCCGTACCTACTGGGCGGGGCGGGAGGGCGTGTCAGACTTTTACTGACCAAAACCCACTCATGTTCCTTCGGTTGCCTCTTATGTTCACGGTAACGGTTTAGGGTCACCGTAACTATTATAACTATTCCGCAACCCCGGCAGGAGCCTTCCGATTGGGTGATAAGTTAAAAGTTCAGTTTGCCAATCACAGTACAATATGCATTGGGATTAGTCGATAAACTTGCGTTTTGTTTTACGTTTCAGAAATATGTCAATCTAATCTATTATTCCTACAAATTTTAACGCTTGCCTAAAGTGACTACTTACTCGCATTTCACCACTTCAGCTCTTCAAGTAAAGAACGCTTTTGGATCGGTTTTTTAATTATTATTTTTTTTAGCCTTAGGTAGGTAACTCTTCGTCTTGTAAATAACAGTGGTCCAAGTTTGAACGTGTTAACTTGACTTGAAATTATTTGAAGCTCAAGAACATAATCAAAAAGAATTAAGTAAAAGTAAATAGCAAGTTAACGCGTTCAAGTGCAAAAATAAACTTTCCTAGGAAAACTATGAAAAGAATCAGATTCTCATCTCATTGTTGCAGGTGACGCGGATTTCTTTAAAACAATGATGCAAAACATGTTGCCGATTATGCCAATGAAAACTAAAAACTATTGGTCACAGTATGACATGTCTTACGAGTGCGAGAAGTGCAAACGGAAATACAGGCATAAAAGCACGTATAGACGACATGTAACGTACGAATGCGGTAAGGAACCGATGTTCAGATGTCCGTTCCTCGACTGTACATATAAAGCGTACCAAAAAACCCACACAGACGCTCACATCAAGACGAAACACAAACTACTGGCGCTAGAATACAAACGATGATCCATGGACCTGAGGAAGTATTAAGAATATTGTGATATTAAACGTTAATTAATTTTAAATGAACGTGGCTGTTTTATTTGGCACACTGTCCCTGTCCCTCGCAATTTTACCCGCGTAGTTCTCGTTCCCGTAGGATTTTAAAGAAAAAAAAAATATCCTATGTGCTTTCACAGGCTATGGTCTATCTCTGCCCCCTTACCATGACGTTTAAAGTAAGATTGTTTTAGTCCTGTTGCAGGAGTGTGCAAGTGACAGCGTTAGACACGTTGTCTAGCGCCGTCTCTTTCCCACTGAAAGTAAAATCAAAGTAATACTGCTAATAAAGGCTTGTGGTACGCCCCCTGTTCCAAATAAACCATAGGTTGTGTAATAACTTAAAGTCAAAGTCGAACTTTCGTTTACTTACAAAAGAAATAATAAATGTTTTCTTAATTATATGAAAAGTTTCCATTTTGAATAATTTATACTATACAGCACACACTATAAGATAAATGTATTGCAAATTAGAAAGAAAAAACTAAGCTAAATATATAATTATTTTTTCAAAACAAGATGATCTGACCCTCTATAAGGATACCTACCTGACTGATCGAGGAAGCTATTAACATCACACTACGACTATAGTTGCAAAACTTCTGAAAAATTCGAAATAATTCCGGAATACTTCTGGGAAAGTTTCTTTAAATCAGAATTATTCAAAATGAATTTAAATTTAGAATTGTATTTTTTTGCAAAATATTTTTATATTTTTTTAAATATCGAATGGAATTTTGCATCGACCTTCGATCGCCGCCGCCTGACTGTGTGCACGAAGGCGATGGCGGTGCGGGGTGCGGTGAGAGGGGAGATGCTCCCCCCCCGGAGAAGTTTTCAGAAAGATTCATACCCCGCAATCGAAAGTTTCCGCGGAATATTTCGCCCGAATTATTCAATAAGAATAAACGTGTTTATTTTTTGTGTGGTGGGTGAATTTATTATTTTTCAGTGGCACATAAGTTAGTAAAATATAAATGTTTATTTTATTATAAATCTGATCGATTAAGTATATTTGTTAATATTTTTATAAAAAAATAAAAATCCCTTTAATCGCGGGATAACATATAGCATAATATGTTATCCTGCAATTAACAGGATTTTTATTTTTTTGTTTTTATGTAGGTTATATCGAAGTCGAATGCTATTTTTCAAAATGTTAGTTGTGGAATAAAAAACCAGGCCGAGCATATTTGATTTGTATTTTGAAAAAGGGTTACCTATGTTTTTGGTTAGTTTGTATATAGCTCTGCTGTTCGCATCGCTAAGTATTCGCGAGTCACATAGATAGGTATTACTAAATAAAGGAAAACCTAATAAATAAACTCAAAAACTAATGTGTCGCTTTCAAAAATTCTTTCACTGTTGGAAAGCTACTACTAATATTATAATGCGGAGGAGTTTGTTTGTTTGTTTGTTTAAACGCGCTAATCTCAGGAACTACTGATCCGATTAGAGAAATTCTTTGTTTTTTAAAGTCCATTTATAGAGGAAGGTATTAGGCTATATAACATTACGCTGCGACCAATAGGAGCGAAGCGTCAGTGAGAAATGTTGCAATAACGGGGAAAATTATTCACATTTGAGGATTTTTGTTGCGTGCGCTGAATAAACGGTTTACGGGGGGCTAAGAAGTAACCAAAGGAAATTAAACGCGGATAAAACCGCGGGGGACAGCTAGTAGGCTATATTCCCTATGGACCCATTAGAGGTAACTGCTGTACTCGATTGAGTACAGCATTATTCCGAAGTATAAATAACAGATTTTGTAAATTTTTGGTGATACACCTTATTATTTTACTTCATTACGCTGTACTCAATCGAGTACAGTGGCTTTTAATGGATTAATACAATTTAACCGGTTTTTTTTTGGCAGTTGAAATATTCCCAAAGTTTCAGAATATTTCGGAATACTTCCGAAGTATTCGACGGGAATGTTTCGGAATTTTTCCCGCCAGCATCTATAACTACGACCTTTGGCAGCGGAGCAGTACCTAACGAAAGACTTAACTTAGGGCAGAGGCCACAAAATAATTATATAAATGTAGACGTATCTATTAGTCAACTGTTTTACATAGTAATTATTTTACAAAACAGCTCCGGTATGTAAAACCTCTGGCCAAAGTGGATTATCTTCTTTGAATTTAGGCATCTTAGGTAGAAAAGTGACTGTACTTTTCTTTCTACGTAACATAAAGCTTCTTGATTATACTAATTTACTAACAAGTAGGATACATTTATGCAAAGAGAAAGGCTTTATTGTCATTGCATTTATGAGTTCCCTTTTATATTCAATTTAGCAAGTTACAGCACCATTGAATTTTATTTTTACCGCCATGATGTTTTTTCTTACTAGCAATATTAACTACTAAACGCTTCTCTCACTTGTCATTATTATTTGTGGAGGTAGAAATACTTTAATTTCTACCTATAAATAATTTTTACCTATATAAAATGCTTGTACAGTGAAATTTTACTTTTCTAGTTAAATAAAAAATATTTTGCCAATATAATACGGAAATGTTTTTTAGCTCCGAGCTACCTTTAAAAATGTTGCTGTTTGATTGTCAAATTGACATTAAGTACTTGTCAAAGTCAAAATACTGCTAAACGAGGATTATGAAAATATTATGTATAATTATTTAATGTTCAAGATGAAATAAATATTTGATAGCATTTCGCGTGTAATATAGAGATAAATAATAATAACAAAATGAACCGTCTTTTGTGTTTGAACCGATGTTACGTCAATACATTTAAGAATAATTTGGTTATAAGTTCGCCGATACTTGCACCTAAAAAAGCAATACAACCTAGTTTATTAATTAGTCGCGGTGCACACGAGCAGAAACATAAGATAAAGTCGACCCTTAATTATATGATAGCTGTCGGTGTAATGACCGTTGGCTTAAGTTATGCTGCAGTACCACTTTACAGGATATTTTGTCAGGTAAGCTAAAGATAAATTATTGTTAGATAATAGCTTTATCATGTAGTTCTTGTAAAAGGAGAGTAAATTGTGCCTCATTTTTTAAGCACATTATTAGTAATTATTTTGTAGATAAAAATTATAATCTTTTATAATACACAATACTATTCTAGGCGTACAGTTATGGAGGCACAACTGGTCTAGCAGAGGCTGATCACAATGTTAGCAACATGACGGCAGTCAAGAGTAGACCACTCAAGATCAGGTTCAATGCTGACACCGCCTCCTCCATGCAGTGGAACTTTAAACCTCAGCAGTTGGATATTACAGTGAGTGTTTCTGTTCATCTTATTTATTTACTAGACAATGTTTTCTTTTGGTTGCTCAGTTCCAGCATTGTAACCTAATGAAGTACACACAGAATTTTTTTCTGGCAAATAGGTGTACATATACTTTTAAAGTGGAGGACATACACTTATCTAAATTATGCTATCCTTATGATTATTAATTTTAAAGTGTATTTAATACATTGTGAAGCATATTTCAGGTGACATTGTTAGATATTGACATCCAACAACCAATATTTCAGGTAGTACCTGGTGAAACAGCCCTAGCATTCTACACAGCAATGAATCCCACAGACAAGCCCGTGACGGGCATCAGTACATACAATGTGATCCCATTTGAGGCCGGACAGTACTTCAACAAGATCCAGTGCTTCTGCTTTGAGGAGCAACAGCTCAATCCACATGAGAAGGTATTTGTTTGTGAATTTTTTCTTGTGTTAAAATTGTTCATGACTCTTTGTCTGTTTTAGAGACAATAGGCGAGAGATAGACGAATTTTTTTTTATAAATGTCCATCAGTTAGATTATCACAAAAAAAGGACACGTATTTTTTTTTCGTCAATGAAAAATTAAAACGATACTTTGTATTTGTTTGGCCGGTTTATCAGATGGATTTAAAGGAATGTCATTTTTTTATGTTGTCTTCATCCCTATTGCTGTACATGACCAGGATGAGATTTTTGTTTACACCTTGGAGGGAAGTTTTATTTTTATTTTATTCGGAAAAAAAAAACGATATTACATTACAAATGACACTTATCAGTAACTTACATAAAACTTAAGTAAATGTAATAACTACAACATTTTCCACATATTAACTATAAAAAAGTATGCTATGATAAGGATGCAGAAAACTGTCAACCAATTAATTAAGTTTTAATTATTGAGTACTTTAATAATATCTTTTCGAAAAGCACTTCTATTGAGAAAAAATAAATCTATATCTGTGAAGTGTTCATTATACAATCGCGTAAGACGTGAAACGGGTGCGCGTTCACCTGCGTTTGTCCGGTTAGACGCCTGATCAAACAATCGGTAATCGCGCACTCCACGCCGATGAATTGATCTAGGAACTATCAGTCTAATATCATTACTAAGGTCTATACAATTCAACTTGTTATGATAGAGGTCGTGCAGTGTCATTACTTGCAGAAAGGACCCTCTATGTTGAAGTCTTTGTGGTTTTTTTTTTCAAACATCATCATTTTAAAATGACAAATTGAATCTCATAAATTATTTCCAGGTGGACATGCCAGTATTCTTCTACATAGATCCCGAGTTCACAGATGACCCTAGGATGGAGTATGTGGACGAGATAGTGCTGTCATACACATTCTTTGAGGCTAAAGAGGGCCTGAAGCTGCCTGTGCCTTCCTATGTCAAGTAGAGATAGATTAGTCAAATGAAATGAAGTGAATTATGTTAACACTCACTTGCAAATGTATTTTTTTATACTACAAAAGTAAAAGTTTGTTTAGTATTTGGTTCTTTTGGATTCACCTGTTACTTTAGAGGTGAAAATGAATACAGATGTCTGCTCATAGTCCAAAATTTAAAGAAGTCAAAATGTATGCAAATGAGTGTTCAGTCAGTGTACAGAAATGCTAGTGTTTTGTTAAGTTTGTTATTGAAATAGAAAAAGCCAGCTTCTATGATGTTGGTCTTTATTTTCTTTTAGTGTTTTTATTCTTCAGATTCTGGGTACACTATTTCTATTTGGTCTATGGATGCAATTAAGGCCGAGTCACACCCAAATGGCAGCGGCCGCCAGCGTCGCCGCTGGCAGGAACTTTTCAAGTATTTCAAGCGATACTGGTCTTTTAAGTATGTAGTTAAAGTTTAAAATTATTTCACACTGAAAGTGCTCGCCGCGTCGGTGCCGGCCGCTGCCATTCCGGTGTGACTCGGCCCTTAAAATCATGTGTGTCTTCGAATCTATCTATATAGATTTGTTTTTGTTGTGCCTTTATGCGAGATGTTCAAGGTAGCCCATGAAATTAAAATTTTCTCACTTTGCAATTTGTAGCTCAGTGTCTAGGTGTGTGTTGATGATTTGCGACAGTAATAAGTCATTAGTTAGTTATAGAATTATAATCATTTAAATCATCAAAACAGCTCCAAATGCATATAACTCGATTGATTGTAATTTTTTTATTCACACCCAGACACTGAGCGGCAAATTGCAAAAACGTTCAAAAATTTGAATTTCGCGGGCTAAAACGTACTGTGAAGCATCCTCTTATGGCAACGCTTCCATGCATTACTTTTTTGTTCCTTTAAAAGTGCTTAAGTGGTTTAGAAAATTAGAAAATGACCCACCCTTAAGAAAGCTCTATTGTCATTTTTTGACCCAAGTGATGTTATAAAAAAAAACCTCCAATTCAATTTCACAAATTTTAATTTCATCAACAATTTCTCCACGTACAACCAGTGACTTACACTGTTGCCCAGCTAGGCCTTGATGGCGGCGGTGACGGGGTACCCTTGGCGCAGGCCCATGCACTGGTCGCGGTCGATGAACAGCGACGTGCTCTTACTGCGCAGCTCCGCCTCCAGCCCCGCGCGCAAGCCCAGCAGCGTCTGGTGCGTGCCCTCCGCCGTCGCGATCTTAGAGCGGAGCGTCTCCATCGTCTCTTGGAGGTCGCACACTTCTTTTACCAGCCTGAAACCATGCCATGATTATTTGTGACTTGGGTTAAAGTGATTGGGTAACGCGCAAAATTTTATTTTTCGATTTTTTCTAATTTAGTACTTAGTATCAGACTGTACGGTAGGTAGTAAAAATAAATAACGTATCACGTATGATGTAAGTAGATAATACATAAACCACAAACAAAATAAAAAAAAAACATCAACCACAACAGCCACCAAATAACAAAAAAGTCAAAAAATAAAATTAAAAAGGTTGCTAAAATAATTAACTAATTCCTGAGCATAATTATTTAAAAAGAAGCATAATTATTAGCACATTTACAGGTAATTTAAACTTGGATTATCCTTTTTTTTTATCAGGCTGTAAGCTGTAAATTATAAAATAGGAAAATTTCTATTGATTGTCCCCTCCAAATGCAACTTTAAAACTGGATAGACCCAATATAAAAAAAATATAATAATATATCACCACAAGTTGAAGTAAACACAGTTGCTACCTGTTCTGCGCCTCATCGCGACACTTCTCTAGATGCGGTCTGTTGGTGCGCGCCTGCAGCCGCGTGTGCGCCACCTTCATGGGCTGCAGCTTGTCCTCGATGGCCTTGTTCAGCAGCTCCAGCGTCTTCTCCACGTCGAAGATCTCCTGCTGGATCTGGGAGCAAACAATATTATGCAGCAGTCATTTATCATTCACTCCCGAGGTCAGGCCTTCAAGATTTTGAAAGCAAACAATATTTATTATGCAGCAGTCATTTATGTTATTTATTCTCATCAGTCATTTATTCACTCCCGTGGTCAGGTGTTCAAGACTTTTCCCCTAAGTTTTGCTTGCATTATTGGCAGCAATTATCCCAAATGACCAGTCCAATGGGTTTTGCCCATTTTGAACACCATTGTTTTCCTGACGGCCCTTCTTAAGGAGGGAAAACAGAAGAAGACGACTGGTACCCTTTTTTTTCTAATACCTGGTCAAAAAAACCTGACTTCCCTCCCAAAAGGTGGGTACGCCTTTCGTCTTCCTTCTTTTAAAATGACTCTTATGAAGAAACATGCATATGACGAAGCAGGACATACCTTGTGCAGATGCAGTTGTAGCTTGTTCTTGATCTCGATGGTCTCTGCAATGCGGCGCGTGAAGGCGCTGTTTGTATTGCTCCACTGGTCCCAGATCTCCGTCGCCGACACGTTGATCAGGTTCTCCGTATCTGGAGGAAATACGATTTAAATCGAGAGTTCTATAAGGGTTATATTTCATGGAAAACACAACCCGGGTTGCGGCACCAACAAAATGCATACAGTTTATTCAGCGAAACTCATAGATTGCAATATATACATTTTGTTTGTGACGCGACTAAGTTTCGTAATCTATAGTATCCTTAATGAAAGCCCTAAGGCTTCAAGGCAGTGGTGTGTTACCGGAGAGCATCTGTATGGCCTTGGCGCGCTCGGACTGCGAGCGCTGCAGCGTGGCGGCGGAGGCGGCGGCCCAGCGCGCCGTGTCGCACACGGTCGGGTCGTAGCGCTCGATACCCGCGTAGAATTGCAGACCCTGACGAGGTGAAAGCGCATTACTTAAGCTAGCCTAGCCAAAATATCTGTGCACTGAGAGATTGCTATTTTCAGTGTACTAGCGAGGCTCCCCCAACCCACGATTCTAACCCAATGAAGGTAATCTATTTCTTAAAGTATGCTCCCTAGAATGTATTCCTATTTTCCTTTCCAATAGGTTTTTCTAACACTTTATCTCCCTAAAAGCACGTTCGTACGTAACGGTTCTGAACTGTAAACTATTTAAGTTACATTATCCACATACATACCTTGAGTCATATGGGGTCTGATGGCGTTGGTTTACCTTAGAGAAGTTGTTGAGCTGATGGCACAAGTTTACCTTAGGGAAGTTGTTGAGTTGATGGCACAAGTTTACCTTAGAAAAGTTGTTGGATTGATGGCACAAGTTTACCTTAGAGAAGTTGTAGCTGATGGCACAAGTTTACCTCAGAGAAGTTGTTAAGTTGATGGCACAAGTTTACCTTAGAGAAGTTGTTGAGCTGATGGCACAAGTTTACCTCAGAGAAGTTGTTGAGTTAATGGCACAAGTTTACCTTAGAGAAGTTGTTGAGCTGATGGCACAAGTTTACCTCAGAGAAGTTGTTGAGTTGATGGCACAAGTTTACCTTAGAGAAGTTGTTGAGCTGATGGCACAAGTTTACCTCAGAGAAGTTGTTGAGTTAATGGCACAAGTTTACCTTAGAGAAGTTGTTGAGTTGATGGCACATGGAGTCGATGCCGAGCGCGTACTCCTTGTTGCGCATGTCTGTCTCCAGCTCGTGTTGTGTCGCGCGACAGTTCTTCGATTGCGCCCGCACCTGCGATGCACTCATAAATACTTATGTACCGAACAGGCAAACTCTTAAAAAAACAAACTAACCAGTGTGGTTAATAAACTTAGCTGTTGATTTAATTCATACTCTTTGTATACGCGGAATTTATTCATAAACTTAAATTCACTTTCGACCGCCTTTTGAAACGAAAAATAACGTCAACTTTGTAATTGATTGACTCGAGGAGGTGGATTTCAACATAGTTTCTTTGTCCAAAACGAATGGTTGAGGTTAGTACCTTTTCGAGCATATTGCGGAACTTCTCCTGACAGTCCCGCAGGATGGCCACCTCCCTGAGTAGTGACTGCTCCACCGCGTCGTGCACTTGCTCCAGACCTTCACAAAGAATAATGAGTTAGCCTTCATCGGCTAGGCGATCACTACAATTCCTAATCGTTGCGAAAAAGAATCTTTAGAAAGGCAATTTAGATTTAGAATGGGAAAACTACCTGCTTAGACCTTACTAAAGCGTTCGACACCATCTTAGACCATCTACTCATATTCCTAAACTCCGTAGAACTGGTAAGCTCTTAGAGGGACAAGACTTGAATGGTTTCGTAGATACTTGAGTAACCGAAAAAAATGAATCAAACGTGAACAGACTTTGACTTGAATTGAAAGCTTAAAACGAACCGAACGACGAACCTCGAATCTTTCAGTCGAGCTAATTTGGGATTCTCAGTTCTCACCATACTCGTTTCCACTTTCTTGTTGACATCTCTCGATCTCAGGAAAAATATTACAGGTCAGCTTTCGGGTCGGGAATTTTGAGAACGTCGTTTTTTAACATTAACATTGTTTCCATAGTCCACTCTACACTAAGTACTTATTATATTACCATAAAGGTTTTGCAACGATAAAATGTTGTTAAGTGCGTATTAAGCTAAGTTGACATGTCGTACTCCTATTTTGTCGAAAGCAAACAAAATGAGAAAAGATTTAAGTCTAAAACAGCGTTATAAATTAAAAGATTTATCTCAATAATTTCCTATTATCACGTACCCTGTCTCTTCTCCCTGTGGTACAGACACTCCTGCACGATGTGCAGCGGCCCCTCGATGCCGGCGATGGCGCGCTCCAGCTGCCTCCGAGTATCGTTCAGCTTCTCACACGTCGACACTAGACGTTCCATCTCTATTGACACCTAGCAGGCCAAGTTTAAGATCCGTGATGTAATTTGTACCTATTGATTTATGATTAGCCTAGTGATTTATGTACAAAGTGTCTGTAAGAGACATGCATGTAGACCTGCAACGATGTTCGTCTACAGTTCGATGGGTCTCACCACGAATGTAACCTCCAGGGAATATAGGTACTAATCAGCAAACATATTAGCACAGAAGCTTAGAGGAATATCTTAACTACTGAAAGACGGCGTAATAGCGAGTGAAGAGTTTAGCGGAAGTCTGGCTTACCTCATTCCTCCAAAACGTGGTATCAGTGATCCTTTCCCCGATCCTTCGGCCGGAGTCTCTCTGTCCTTGAGTCCCGATCTCGTCGGTCTCCCTGTAATACTCCAAGTTCTATTAAATTGTAGGTAGTTTCATGTTAAGTCTCTAATTTCTGGTTCCGTATACATAGAATCTAGTAGGCTTATTTCTGTTTACAAACTTTATTGAGGTATTTGCCATTATTTTATGTGCTGTCTGCAAAATTAGATTTCTTACCTCAGCATCCTCATAATATCATTTCTGACGCGTTCGGAGAAGTTCCTCTTGGCATCAGACTCGTTGTAGTTCTTGATGCTGTTCTGGTTCCACTCGTATTGTGTGTATCGCGTGTAGAGGGCGGCGCGGGCGGCGTGCTCAGGGCTTCGGTCAAACCCAGTCACCAAGTTGGGAAACCGCAGCGGCTCCGCGGCCATACCGGCTGGCGTGTAGCACGGGTCTACCATCGTGTTGGTTATGGGCTGTGAGGGCCTGGTAGAAAAAGGAATATTAATCCGTGCTATTTAAGCTATAATAAATTATGCGTGCGTAAGTGATCTCTGTCTTTCCGTCTGTCTGTTACGCTATCACGCCTGAGGTACTGAATAAATTTAAATAAAATTAGTACAGAGATAGTCAATAGCCTGAGAAAGGACGGAAGGATATTTTTCAACCTCCATGCGGGTGAAGTTGCGGGCAACCGCTCGAATTATTGTATACTTGCGACCCGTCCCAGCTTTGCCTATTTAACCTATCTATAGACACGGTTTTGCTTTTAATGTGATTGGACTTTGATGTTCGATTATACAAAGGATTTCTTACATGGGAGTCACCTCGATCTCCTCGTAGCCCATGATAGGCCTCCATGGGTGTTTCTTTGGCGAATGGAAGCAGTAGCCGACTTGCGGGGGTATGCTGGGGCTCCCCGCTATCTCTTTTACCGGGGACCATTGTTGGAGTTGCTACAAAAATGATGAAAGAATGAGTTTCAACCAATTTTATAAATAAATTAAAAGTCCTAGTTTTCGGAAAATTACCGTGCACATAGACACTTCCTTGGCCATTTTGTTTATTGTTTAGCCTAAACGGATAAAAATTTTGAAGAATTTGTAATCATTTGACGAAAACAAAAAGTAAAATTTAAAATTGAAAATTTTCGTGTCGCTTAATTATGACAACC
Organism: Athetis lepigone; assembly: GCA_033675125.1. Lineage (NCBI taxonomy): Eukaryota > Metazoa > Arthropoda > Insecta > Lepidoptera > Noctuidae > Athetis > Athetis lepigone. Next base: position 18,748,601 of record CM066215.1, on the reverse strand, counting down.
TAACGGAAACAAAAGTATTTCCGTGTCCCTGTCTTGCGATGCATTCGTGTGATTCAAGATAAAACGTTGATTATAATAAATCATGCAATTGAATTGTATGATTTTTATTATCTTAATTACTGTTTTAAGCTTTCTTTCCTTTCATGTTTATCAAAAACGATGTCAGAATTCCAACTTTCATATAATAAATATTTATAATTCAACCAATACCACATTGCATTTATGAACGCGGCCCAAATCGTCCAACCTTACCCCTTACAAAATTAAACTTGTCAAAGTCAGCATTTGACTGTCTGTCACACTCGTCTATTTGACACACAACAGTTTGAATGACATTTATTTCATTCAGTCAGTATTGCTTTTTGCTAGGACTTTGTATTCTTCGTCCACGACGTTGTTAGCAGTTTTATTTGTTATTACGGTGTTTTTATTATTAAAAAACAACTGTATGTGTATTTTTCAATAAGCAAACATGAGTAGCGTACCAGACAACGCGCCACAGCGTAAGTAAATAACCTAAGAAACTATTTCATGAAACCTTACACTTCTTCTGAGAAACCAGCACTTTTTTTTTGTAGATTGTCCTGGAACCCAGAGTGATGATGCTGGGAAGGCGTCAGCGTGCGCTGGATGTCCTAACCAGAATATTTGCGCCTCGGGTAAGTGGAATTACAATAAAATTTATAAATATTGACATTACATCAGCTATTTGAACAGACTGTTGTTAATGCTCTAATCGAAGGTTTACTTAATTGACTAATTGCATTGAAACTAGATATTGTCAGGAATCCTATTACCCACCTTTTAATGAACTATATTCTTGTCATGTGTTGCAAGAGTGACAGAAAATAATTCATAATTCCCGATTCATCTGACAGTTTCTTTATGTTTCTGAAATAAATCTAGAGTTGTTTCAGTTATCCACCTGATATTATTAAAATAGAAGGACATAGCATTTCTTTTTCTTTAAAATGCATGTCATCTTATGTATGGATTCTTACATATTAGAATCAAGCCTGAAATCATGATCTTATCAATGCTTGGAGAAGAATAAACATATAAAAATGTAAATATTTATCATCACTTTACTTATCTAAACAAAACATAATTGAAAATACATAGAATGTTTTTCATATGACTTTGGTAGGTAGGTTAGCAACAATTCTATTTATCATGTGTGAACAAAGTGTTCCCACATTTCACATTAAAAAAAAAAACTTTAAATATATTTACCACATCTCTAAAAAAATGCTTTATTCAGCCTTAAAAATTAATCCATACATGCTTCAGGAATACAGATTGTAAAAGTTTATATTCAGGCTTCTATGGCTAAATAAACTTGAAGAGCTCATCTTGACATAATGTTTGAACAGCTTGGCAAAATCTCACTACATTTATTAGACTTAGATTAAACAAAACTAAATACATTCTGCAACTTCATTTCTGGGTTAAGCTCGCCATTGTACATTAATTTTATTTTAGTTTGCATAAATGTTGTATTTTATTTATGTGCAATAAAGATTAAGAATATGAATATAAATTCTTTTCTAACAGGTGTGCCATCTGGCCCAGATCCAGCTATTCAAATAATCAAAGAACGCCTGTCTAATGTGAAGCACAAAATATTAATCCTGTCTGGAAAAGGTGGAGTTGGCAAGAGTACAGTCACATCCCTTCTGGGGCATGCACTGGCTTCCAGAAACCCTGATAGTAATGTAAGTGAACCTCATTTATTTATTTATTGCTTTTATTTTATTCTATTTCTTATATTAGGCAAGCAAAGCCCATGTCAACTGTTCTGCAACTGTTAAAAGTGATTCAGAAATGCAAAAGTGGAGAGACAAAAATACCAACTTTATGTGTTAAAAAAAAAGTGACTGATACAGTACAGAACTGATTTATTTGTTGTTATTAGTCTACAAATAATAAAGGCTGAGGAAGAGCATCTGTTCATACACTTTCTCCATTAAGATTTACTGTTGTGACTTTTTTTTTTGGTGGGTGGAAATCATCAAGTGACTTCTCCCGACCTGGGCGGGGAACCTTCGGTTGCCCTTTATATTTCGGGGTCACGGTAACTATTATAACTATTCCGCAACCCCGGCAGGCATTGCCCTATTGGGCCTCTTCTACTTTTGTGATTCATGGCACAGTTGGAGCAGTTATTGAGCAATTGGCTGCTGTGCCATGTGTCAAAGGAAAGAACTCATGTTAAAATCAATATCCATTCAAAATATATTATATTATCATTTTTATTTTACTGGGTGGTACATTTTATGCCAAGTGGTCTTTGAAATGGTTTTTGATGCCATATTGTTGAAAACCTTTTAACCATTAATCCATAGATTATGTATTATAAACAAGGTTGTTATCTATGACTATTTACTTTTCACTTAATATTATGTTTGTTATCTTTATATGTTTTCTGCCTTTCATAGACCTAGCTATTGTGGATAGATTAAATAAAATCTATAGTGGTATGCAGACACAGGCAATACTTATTTAAACTAAATTATAAAGCTCTAGAGTTTGTTTGTATGCTTTACTAAACTCAGGCACTTCTAGTTTAATTTCAGTAAAAAAATCATAATATGCTGTAAGTTGGCGCTTCTTCCCACGGGAGTGGAGCAGTCACTAAACACGTATTTTAAATGAGGTGAAACCACGGGACGACGGTAAATTGAAGTTTGTCTAATGAAGCCATTGAACTTCAGGCAATTCATTTTAATGCAGTTGGATGTCTTCTTTAGTTCAATTTATTTAATGGATGGCTGTTGTAATTTATGCGCTTTAAATTGGGGGCTCGTCTGACCCCGTGGATAACCCCTCTGTTATCCGCCGCGTTATTTATTTTTCACTGCATTTTTTTTGTCCGATAACTCAGTAAAAATACAATAACAACATCTTTGGTGTCTCAAATGAAGGGCATACAAATTAAATTAATTGCATTATTTTTTGCCGCATTCGCTGAATTATTAGTGCATGAAAATAATATGATGCACAGAAATACACCCGAATAAGTGGTGTATAGTTGTGTCTAATTGAATGTAGGTACTCCGCGAGTATCAAAATAAGGGATAAAATGTTGAACACTCGAAATAAATACTGTCGTAATCGTAATCATCAATTAGTTCGGCGTCTAAGTTGACTGTTTATTATTTAAATTCGATACCAACTGCTTAATAACAGCCTAATTGAAACGTCACGCTCGCTGCGGCAAAAAACACGAAGTACGTTCAACAAATTAATGAAAATAATCTTTACCCTATTATATCTCGAGCGTCGTTCATACGCGTTGCCGAAATCCATTTTCGCGGCAACTTTTCTTATTTTTTAAACCTGGAACTAGTCACAGACAACACGTGTATTGATTCCGAAGGCACGGTGGCAAAGAATTCGCATACAGCCAGACGGTGGCACCGACTGGTACAACCTTCGTGGTGCGTCGTATATAGGTCAGGTTTTATGGGGTAATTTATTGTAGTGAATGCATAAGTATCTGTAAGCATGGGTATTTTGTATACACGGACATAAAGTAAGGCTTTTTATTCTATAAAATTAAGGCATCCCATATAGCCAGTCAGACAGCACAAGCCATAACTTTTCCACCTTAAACGTTTCACTGCCACCATAGTGCGTTTCTATTTGTAATTTTCTCGGGATAGAATAGGTTTCGAAAATGGTCATCATAAACGGTCAGATCTTCAACCAGTACAGGTAAACCCTGATTCGGTTAAAGGTCTCGGTTCGGTTAATCTGCTAACAGCAGCCACTTGATCAAAACAATCCTTTCATCATTATTGCTTTATCTCACGAACCCTATCGTCCAGACAAGGGCTTTTATGTTAACTGCTACATGTTAACCTGAACTATTTATCGTCAGGTGGGTATTCTGGACGCAGACATCTGCGGGCCCAGTCAGCCTCGCGTGCTCGGAGTACGAGGCGAGCAAGTTCACAACTCCGGCTCGGGATGGTCGCCTGTTGTAAGTATCATTGAGTCGTGAGGATGTTGTTTCAGCTTTTACCTACAGTCTAAGATAACAGAAGGTGAAGGAAATGTTACCTAGGATCATTGTGCTACCGGTATAGAAGCTCTTGGCGTATCAATAACGCTTGTATTCAACGAGATTAAAAAGAAGCAGATCAATTTTTTTAATGTTTTAAATCTCATAACTGTGTGGTCCTATATTTGATGCCTATATTTTGTATTACGCTTGCTGTATAATTTTATAAGTGATCTGGCAAATATAGCTTACGTTAATTGACAAGAGTACTATAGTATAATACAATTCTGTACAATTTGTAAAAAGACGTCTGCTTCTTTTATTAGTTTCTTTAATAAATAGTACATATCATAGGCTCATATTCAGTCAATCAATTACGAATCATAATACTCGATCTCGACCATGTTGTCAATTGATTTTAACTACCTATAAGTCTGGTAGCAGTGGCAAAAATCATATTGATGGTAAAGTCTAAAGTCATGGACGCCTTGACGAATCGATCTGATAATAAAAAGTTACGCCACCACACTTCAACTTCATTAAATTGGTTTGTCAACTCTAGTACGATAACATCTACGTTTCTATTGGAATTTAAATAATATGGTAAACTTTTTCGCATCGAGTTATGAAGTACACGATGCCGCGTTTTAGTTTCCTCACATGTCAAGGCTGTCGTTGTTTTTATAGATATAAAAGTCAATCGTTTTTACTTAATCATATTATAATACTTTTTAGCGATCACTACTCCATTAAAATCTTATTTACAAACTGCTGAGCGTAGGGTTACCCAGTTCTGGGTTTCATTCTCAAGTTGGGCAAAATGTTATTAGAATAGAATAGAATTGTATCAGATTTTCCTATTAATAATTTCCCAGTTATTCTTTGTCTTGAAGCTTGCTCGTTATTAAATAAATTAAGTACATGGTCTGATAGATCGTGGTTTCAGTAAGTGTCTACTTAGGTGCCACAAAAAAGAATAATATATATCCCACGGCCCCTTCCGACTAAATATCGCTTTTGATTTAGAGTAGCCATGTCTTTATCGAGATCCCAAGCTACCTCTTTGTCAACCATTACGATCGGTGATTTGCCGAATTAACAAAAAAAAAACCATCAAATTCAGTTGCTTTCACATTACGCTAATGTAGATTTATTAATTGAATGTTGTATTTTATCCGCAGTATGTAACAGATAATTTGTCGCTGATGTCAATCGGCTTCCTATTGGGCAGTCCAGACGACGCCGTCATATGGAGGGGGCCTAAGAAAAATGGTGAGCACTCAATATTGATCATATAAAACAGACAGTCTATGAAGTGAATTATCTGTATTCTATAATAATTATTATATGACCTTTGTTTTGTAGGAATGATCAAGCAATTCTTAAGTGAAGTGGACTGGGGAGAACTGGACTATCTACTAATAGATACACCGCCAGGTATATATTTTACTAATATAAAAAAAAAATATAAGTACCAAATAAAATACAATCAAAGTGCCCCACAAGCATTCGTTTCTCTGATGACTAATATTGTCTTATGAAATGCGCATTGAATGCGCGCGAATTGCTTACAAAAGAATATATAATTAACGCAAAGTGTCATCTTTCATATAACTTTATATGTAGTGCTTTTCGAAAATAAATTATAAATGTACTCAATAACTTAATTGATTGTAAATGCTTAGTTTCATGGTTGACAGTTTTCTGCATCCTTATCATAGCATATATACTTTCTTATAGTTAATATGTGGAAAATGTTGTAGTTATTACATTTACTAAAGTTTTATGTAAGTTACTAATAAGTGTAATATGTAATGTAATATCGTTTTTTTTCCAAATAAAATAAAAAAAGATCCAAAAACGTTTCAAAAACGATTATTCTTTGAATGCAAAGTGAGTGAGTATATAGGGCCAGTTTTGGGCCATTGCCTCGATAGCCAGTCAAGTTTTTATCGTAGCCTATCCACATATTCACAATAACCTCACCCCCCAGGCACATCCGACGAGCACCTATCAGCAGTGCAGTACCTGTCGGGCGCGGCGCTGGACGGCGCGCTCGTGGTGACGACGCCGCAGGAGGTGGCGCTGTTAGACGTTCGCAAGGAGCTCGCCTTCTGTGCCAAGCTTGGTGTGAAAGTGCTCGGCGTGCTCGAGAACATGGCGCTGTTTATCTGTCCTAACTGCAAGGTATGTCGGTCCGAGATTTAATTATAATTTTGATTGTGATTCCACCATAGCGGATGAAATCACAGAAACATTTAAAAAATTTAGGACACAAAATTTTTAGAGTGACAACTCTCACAAGACGAATCTACGGCACCTCAAAACCTACAAGGTAACATGCCGTTTAGGTTCTAGGGCATGTCAAAGAAATATAAATAAAACATAACCCTCCTTCTGGTGAAGCCGCCGCGTAAAAAATGCAATTTTGATCTATAATTTTATTCCCTATGACTTAATACTCAAGTTTACATTGCTTATTATTATATTTGCAGACCCGTAGCGAGATATTCCCGGCCACTACAGGCGGAGCAGCACAGATGTGCTCTGAACTGGGCGTGCCCCTTCTAGGCAGCCTCCCACTGGACCCCATCCTAGCGCGCTGCTGCGACGACGGACGAGACTTCCTTCAGGAGCTGCCTACGTCGCCTGCAGTCACCGCGCTACTCAGCATTGTAGACAGTAAGATATCAGTTATTTATTGCTGCAATTTTAGTTAAGATTAGAGATCGTTGTTAATAAACATACGGCATTTATACACAATCACAAGCTAATGAGGAATAATTTTAATTTTTTTTTTATCAACAGCAACATTGAGTAAAACGAATAAAAACTTTTTGTTACAGAAATCGTTGCCACTTGTGAAAATGCCTCCAGTTGAGCCCTCGAGACAACTAATGAAGCCTTATTATTAAGTTTAGTGTTTGCTATAAAATAAAATATACATATTCCTCTTTATTTATATTACCTAGTCAATTCAATGTTTTGTTAAAGCTCAGTGCTATTGCTGGGAACCGAATGAATTCTAAGCGCTCCTGCACACGATGCCGCCACTGCGCCGTCGCCGCGCCGCCGCCGCACAACTACACTGTACACACGAGTCGCGCGAAGACCGCCACCGCGCCGCCGCCGCGCCGCCACCGCGCGCGGTCCTCGTCTCGCCACCGCGCATCTATTTGATTCATTCCATTACCGGCCGCATGTTCATACGCGGCCGGCAATGGAATGAATCAGGATAATGAAATAACTGGGAACGCGCGCGGTGGCGGCGCGGCGGCGGCGCGGTGGCGGTCTTCGCGCGACTCGTATGAGTACAGTGTAGTTGTGCGGCGGCGGCGCGGCGACGGCGCGGTGGCGGCATCGTGTGCAGGAGCGCTAACAGTACTTACTATGATAAAGAGTAATTCACCGAAACAGAGTTCGTGTCTAATGAATTTATATGAGAAAAAATATATGACGGTTATATTTTAAAGGAATTTTTATTTACACCCTCATTCAGCTTAGACATTTTATTTATTCAATTTGCTTTTTTTATGATGTTGAGTTTGACATGAGCCGAACGTTTTATTACATTGTAATTATTATACTGGCAATACCAATTTACTTTTGTCAAGTTCACGTGCCAAATTGACAATTTTGACAGCACTCGGCACGGCTCGGCTGGCACACAAATTGAAAATATTTCGGACACCGGTGATTTCACAAATATATACTGGAATTACTCATTTCATAGTACAGTATACAATACTTGTGATAATTGAATGCACAGAAGTGACTGTAATGCAATTTCAGTATCTTATACAAGTTTGAATATTGCACAATTCTTCGAGTAGTTACATGGGCTGGAGCGAAGCCTTTGGTCTTTCAGGATGCCTGCTCATGCCGCCGAAGAGGAGGACAAGCCTTGTAGGGCGTGTTCGGATTTCAAGACTTGGGCGAAAAAGCAAAATAAAGTTACTTTCCCAACAATAAACAAACAGGTGAGGTTATATTTCGGTCAAAGTTCCTTTTAAGTTTTCGTTGTCCTTACCTGAAGAAACACATTGTTACCTATTTATTGGACACAGTACAATAATGCACGATTATGCAATAATGATATTGTTTTTTTTTGTATATAATAATGATCAATTTTACATGCAATGGTTATCAGAGAATGATGCAACAGCTGATTGTCAAACCTAGTTTAGAAAGAAAGATGTAGATAATGATTTTGACAGTTTTTAGTTTTGTTTAGTCTCAATCATCTTATTTTATTATTTACTTGAACACTAATATACCTAAATTGTGAATAACTTAGCCTCCCCCGCGGCGGAAGGACTGCCCATTGGACAAGGATGAGATAGGCTCGTCAACCTGGTCTTTCCTCCACTCGATGGCGTCCTACTTCCCCAAGGCGCCCAGTAAGCAGCAGTCTGAAGACATGGCCAGGTTCTTCAACATCTTCGCACAGTTCTACCCGTGTGAACCTTGCGCACTGGACTTCCAAGAAGAGTATGTACCCACAGAATTGTCTACTTTTGCATGCAATACAAAATTATAACAGAAACTTTATAATTTCACACTGAAAACATATTTACCATAAAACGGTGCACATACTAGATGCAGATTCCCTTTTGTGAAAGAATTTTTGTAATCATACCTGTACTTACAGAGCTTATCTGTAGAAAACAAAGAAAAAAATCAAATTTTCCTCTATACATACTATACTGTATAGATATTATTTGTCAACCTAGTACTTTGATTACACTTTCACACAATATTATTGAGACTTCAAAATAACTACAAAAAAAATTTTTCAGCATAAAAAAGAATCCTCCGCAGACACAATCCCAAGATGATCTAGCAAAATGGCTGTGTGAGCGACACAACACTGTGAATATAAAGCTTGGTAAGCCAGTGTTTGACTGCTCCAAGATACATCAGCGGTGGAGGGACGGATGGCCTGATGGCTCCTGTGATTAACCCATGTTGGACATTATATTGTGTTCACAGACTTAATGTTGAATGCAGACGTTGTTGACGAGATCACATCTTTATAGGTTGAGTTCCTCACAAAACTTTCTTATATTTATTTTACAATTAAAAGACATGACAAAGTTCCTAAATAATTTATAGTATTATCTTGGGATGCACCAAAACTAATAAATAAAAATTTTAATGTTATTTAAATAAACATTAGTCTGTGAACAAAGTAAAAAGGTTTCAAGCCTAGTATTAGAAAGGTGTAAGTAATATAGTTTAGTGTTGTAGTCACCATGTGATCACCAGACAATTTATTGTAGTATGAAGGAACTTATCTTCTCTAAACAATGCAGTTCAAATGAGTTTTGTACTATTGTATGTATATGTGTGTTACAGTGTACCTAATGTTGTTACTATTTGTTCATTTAATATAATATGATGCTCTATTGAGTTTTTGAGCAGTTTTATTTTACCTACAACCTTTACCTTTATGCACCACTAGCTTTTGCCCGCGGCTTCGCTCGCGTTAGAAAGAGACAAAAAGTAGCCTATGTTACTCTCCATCCCTTCAACTATCTCCACTTAAAAAATCACGTCAATCCGTCGCTCCGTTTTGCCGTGAAAGAAAGACAAACAGACAGACAGACACACTTTCCCATTTATAATATTAGTATGGATGTTTATTTTAATTAATACCCCACGGTTTTAGCGCGTAGTTCCTTTCCCGTGGGATTTTTAGGATAAAAACTATATAGATACCTTTCTCCGGCTATGGATTATATCTGTACCAATTATCATTTGAGATGGTTACTTTCCAACTTATTAATTTGGTTAGGTTGCATAATCAATAAGCCATATTAATAGCTAATAGCTATTAATATCTTATCAAGTGTTTTCTATGTAAGCTTTTTAATCTAATCTGATGAAGCAAAGAGGTCAGAATTAAAATTGTTCTCTCTTGTTACCAAGCCAAGCCTTCACTTGTAGCTCTATAAAACATTTTGGGTTTCTTACACTATGCTCTTTAAGTTATGTTGCAAAGGGTTAATGTGTTTTAGGTTTAAATTAAATAGAAACAATCATACCAAATGATTAAAAAATGTTTATTGTAAAAAAGTAAGTAATCAGTTCAAATTTCTACTATACGTAAAATCAATAGATTCACCAACTTCAGCACCCAGAGATAAGTATTATGGCACATATGTTCCAAAAACTACATGTGCCATCTGACTGGGTCCTATATGGGTGTAAAAAGACAGGCAGTATCTTACCAAGTAACATTGAGCAAATATTGCTGGACTACTTTCACTAATGCAGCGCAACATTAGGCAAGCTTTTATTTATCACATGCATTTTAATTTGAAACTTGTTTTCGTTAAGTAATTATCAAAAAGAAGATTTTACCTTAAGTATCCTAATAAAAAAAATACTAGGCAAGTGCGAGTAAGGCTTGCATATCGAGGGTTCTGTACATACTTATAGGTTTAGAAATATTGTTACAGTAATTCTTTTGTTTTTATAGATCCATCTACAAAACGATTTTCAGACTCTGTACTGACTGTGTTTTCAGGTTCTATATGGCATTGCTTTGCTAAATTTCATAGTTCTAGGACAACGGCAAGGACCCTATGAGTTTTGATTCACTTAGTGTAATATACAATTTAATGGGTCATAAAGGGCAGTAACTATTTTTTTTCCCAAAACTCAGAAGTTTGATATTTTCAGAGCTTCAAAGGCCCGCAAACTGTAACAGTTTTAATTTTAAATACGATACCTCCACGAGTCCACGCGTTTCTAAGATAAATGGTCTAGACAAGCAGACAGACGGACAACAAAGTGATCTTATAAGGGTTTAGCTTTTTCCTCTAGAGGTACAGAGATGATGATTTTTTGCCAATTGATTATTATTTAATGTCTTTTTTACACCCATGAAAACGAATACAGCTAACAAATCATTAGCTTACAACTAAAGATGTCCATAACAACAGTTAGTTGACATCACTGACACTGTCTCATGTCTTCAGGCGCGACTGCAGACTCGTCGGATCTCGTGGCGCGATGTCTGTCCTAGGACTGTTTGGGTTGCTCTCATAAGAATTCCATTTCCCTCTCAATGCCTACGAACTTGAGTTGCTCGGTGGGTCCGTATCTGTGAAATAAATTATCTAGTCAGTGCTGTTTACGATAATAGTTTAGTATTTAATGGCTGCCATGATGAAAGTTACGAAAGTATTAAGATTTTTAGGCAAGATTGCATTATTCGTATGCCTACCACTGTGAAAACCGCGGAAAAATGATGCAATAGCTTAGTCATGAATATTGATTAATTTTTTTACTCTTATTATTAGATCTAAAATCGATTTCTAAACTTGAGTTAGCATGGTGGTCAATGCTTGTGCCTTCTCTGTGAAAAGAGACCTTGCAGAATAACAATAATGCTTAAGAAAACTCCACTTTAATTAGAGCAGTAGCAGGCTTATAAACTATCTGATCCCAAACTAAACAAAGCTTATGTTATGGCAACCAGGCAACTGAAAAGTTACTTATATAATTTATAAATGCTTACATATCATAGATAAATAATACACAGAACAAACAATCGCGCTCATCACACAAAGTTTGACCTGGGTGGGTATCGTTCACCACCTCCGGCTCAACAGTCAGGATCACTAACCACTCGTCCAACAGGCCTGTATATCTTTAGTAAACAAATGTAGCACTAACCTATAGTCAAAGAACAGCTCCTCCCCAGGTTGTATGGCGCGCTTGGCAAAGATGCCGATGCGATGGTCTCCGTTCACCATCATGACCTTCGCGTAGCAGTTCGGGTTGATGGAGTGGTTCGCGAAGCGGATCTTGTTGCCCTTGCGGGTCGCGTCTACCACGAAGTCTGGAAGGATAAGGCAATTACTGAATTTAGTTTCCATTTCCATACATTTATTTCAAGAATCAGAAAGAAATATTAACATAGTATAAAAAATACAAATTCTCAAGAGTTGAAATTGTTTGATAACCAGTATTTTTTAAATCAATAAATATTTAAATAGTAAGAGAATAGACAGACAACTGTAATCAAATGACTTTTTCAGAGCTGTTAATACTATTCCAAAATGTATGGCAATAAGATGATGAGATGTTGCTTTATTTGCCAATTTAATTGACTGCTAAATGATTACAAATTGCAAGTTCGATTTCGCATTTATTAGAAAACTAATCAGGATTGAAATAAAATGCTTTTTTTTTCAGAGAAGTTATTTCCTAGAATTCTTGGTTGATGGCTCTAGATTTGTGAGTTACTTTGTCAGGGAACGTGTTTCGATAAAAAACAAAATAAATTGCTACTAATTATACACACTTCAACCATCTACTATTTACAACAGAAGACTCACCATTATTAAGGTTGAAGAGGAAGGAGCACATGTACTTGTCGTAGACCTTGCCCCGGCGGTCGGCCTCGTCCTGCGAGATGATCTCCCCGCAGTACTCCGAGATGAACTCGTTCTTGTGCGCCGCGTCCTTCAGGAAGATGCCCCAGCCCGCCACGTCGCTCGGGGCCAGCAACAGGTGTTTGTGCAGGCCTCTGTGGAACATAATGATGATAAATATCTAAGGACACAAGGCCGTAAGAACCCAAGCTAAACAGAGCTTGTGTTGTGATAACCTGGCGATCTTTATTAGTTACTGTGTTTCAAATATAAGAAGTGCAATTTGACATTTCTAACCTACTGAAGAATAGGGATTGGGTTAAAAAAATCGATTATTACAATATCCGATTTATACGAGATATTGATTTCATTTCTTTGGAATTTATAATCGATTTAAATTACAGATTTATTTATTTTGTGACTGTAAATTTCAGAATTTTAGATGAAAGAAATTCTCAAATTCTCACTTGCCAGTGTTGCCAAATTAAAAGAAAAAATATTTTTTTTGTCAAGACTTGAGCACGAGCCATTTTGCTTACAAAAACTTATTAAAATTATAATAAGTATAAGTTTAATTTTAAATATGCTTTTTCGTTGACATTCAGAAATCATCAATATATATTTAAATAATAAATGTCGCTTTCATTGAAAACGATCGTTATTAGTAAGTTCGATTATTCGGTCATTTTTAACGATTATTGGTATACAAGTGAATTTGAAGAGTCGCAACACTACGGTATCGTACCTTACTACGTGACTTTGACACGACGTCGAGAAAAAATATTATTTATAGTCAACAATGGTTATATTGCTTTGTTTAAAATTTTTTAATGTAAATTAAGTGATTAAGAATTGTGCAGTTTGTGATAAAATAAAAATAACTTTCAAATTACGTGGTTTTACGGAAGAAATAAATGTCAATTTTTGAGTTACGCATGTACAAAGTTGTGTCGTCATGAAAAGTATGAAACGTCAAATTGCACTTCTTATATTTGAAACATTGTAGTTACACTCACCTCTGCACAGACACGTTCCTGCAGCACACCTGCGGGTGCGGGCGCAGTTAGTTACACTCACCTCTGCACAGACACGTTCCTGCAGCACACCTGCGGGTGCGGGCGCAGTTAGTTACACTCACCTCTGCACAGACACGTTCCTGCAGCACACCTGCGGGTGCGGGCGCAGTTAGTTACACTCACCTCTGCACAGACACGTTCCTGCAGCACACCTGCGGGTGCGGGCGCAGTTAGTTACACTCACCTCTGCACAGACACGTTCCTGCAGCACACCTGCGGGTGCGGGCGCAGTTAGTTACACTCACCTCTGCACAGACACGTTCCTGCAGCACACCTGCGGGTGCGGGCGCAGTTAGTTACACTCACCTCTGCACAGACACGTTCCTGCAGCACACCTGCGGGTGCGGGCGCAGTTAGTTACACTCACCTCTGCACAGACACGTTCCTGCAGCACACCTGCGGGTGCGGGCGCAGTTAGTTACACTCACCTCTGCACAGACACGTTCCTGCAGCACACCTGCGGGTGCGGGCGCAGTTAGTTACACTCACCTCTGCACAGACACGTTCCTGTAGCACATTTGCGGGTGCGGGCGCAGTTAGTTACACTCACCTCTGCACAGACACGTTCCTGCAGCACACCTGCGGGTGCGGGCGCAGTTAGTTACACTCACCTCTGCACAGACACGTTCCTGCAGCACACCTGCGGGTGCGGGCGCAGTTAGTTACACTCACCTCTGCACAGACACGTTCCTGCAGCACACCTGCGGGTGCGGGCGCAGTTAGTTACACTCACCTCTGCACAGACACGTTCCTGCAGCACACCTGCGGGTGCGGGCGCAGTTAGTTACACTCACCTCTGCACAGACACGTTCCTGCAGCACACCTGCGGGTGCGGGCGCAGGCGCGCGGGCGGGAGGGGCGGGGCGGCGAGCGGCACGTCGGCGCCGCACGCACTGCACAGGTCGGGGTCGCACTCGCGCACGCCGAGGTAGCACGGGCACTGCTTCGTGTTGCACTGCGCCTTGCAGCGGCAGCCCGGGAAGCGGTTCTGGCCTGAGGAAAACGCGGAGCGATTATTACTGTAGGTCTGTACCGCGCCATGGATATGCGAGAGACGAGACGCTGAGACAAAGACAACCGACGCTCTGTCAGTCTATCGGTAACGCACTACACAGCAAGCACGGCATCTGTATTTTCCTTCAAGACTACAATGTTGAATTTGTGGTTTGTGGTTTAAGAACCTTATTTTCTCATAAGAATTAACACTAATTCACTCAGTGAGAAAAAAATATTACATAAAAACATTATTTGAGCGTAGGTACAGAAAGTATTTGGGAGTAAATATAAAAAATGTGGGTAAATGTAGAAAACTTAATGCGTAAACAAGTCCAAGACAACCGAGCGAACACGGATCTAAGATTGGTGAATTTGCAAAATGTTGAATTCAAAAAATGTTGAATGCCAAAATGTTGAATTTGTAAAAAGTTGAGCTCTGTGGATTTGCATCCACAGAGCTCAACTTTTACTTGTGAGGCACAAGACCGGTCGCGGTGGAGGTATTTGGGGGAGGCCTGTCTCCAGCAGTCGACATCTTTTGGCAAACTTATAATGAGCACACTTCTACAACACGGGAAAATATCTGCCACCCACAAAGACGGTCCTGTAAAATTGGTACATAAACCTACCACGTGATAAAGTTAGTACCTATATAAACCTATAGGGAGTCTGACAAAGGGTGTCGCCAACTTGAGGGTATGGTACAGACCATTAAACTGAACAACTTTTTTCTGGGGACCAACATCGCGTATTGTGAATAAAAATTGTTGTCCCATACAAAACTGCTATACTTTTTTGACCAAATGTATGGGACGACTGATTTTTTTATTCACGACTAGCTTTTGCCCGCGGCTTCGCTCGCGTTAAAAAGAGACAAAAAGTAGCCTATGTTACTCTCCATCCCTTCAAATATCTCCACTTAAAAAATCACGTCAATTCGTCGCTCCGTTTTGCCGTGAAAGAAAGAAAAACAGACAGACAGACACACTTTCCCATTTATAATATTAGTATGGATGGATATTATTTAAGTTCATAAACATATATTTTCTTAAAATTGCGCTCACATTTTCTATTAACCACTTCACACAACTGCGCGCCTAGTACTTTTGATTGATTTAAGTACTAAGTATCTCAGTAATTTAAATTTTCTCACATTATCACTTCACATTACTGCGCTCCTAGTACTATTGTTCTCTTAAGTTTTTAATCTTTAATTGAATTTAGAATTTACTATAGGGGAAAATGATTCATCTTTTATAATTATGTTCTCGTCGATTTTGCATTATTTTTAAGATGTATTCTGCTATTCGGGGCGGGGACAAATCCATCGAACCAAAAACCATAAAAATTGGTCTAGCCGATCTCGAGTTATAAGTGTTGTAACAAACCCGACTTTGTTTTATATATATAGATTACGATGTTGGTCCCCGGGAAAAAGGGTTTGTTTCCGTTTAGTCACACTAGTTTGTGTCAAAGTGATACACATCAGGAAAAAAAAAACCTGATTAATAACACTGTAACTCAATGCGACCGACGTTTTCTTTCCCACAAGATCAGTACTAGGTGCGCAGTAACGTGAAGTGGTAAATAGAAAACGTGATCCACCGTTTATATCTAAGAGGATCATCATAAAGTGGGATGCATCGAAAATAAATCATTTAACTAATAAAATAAATACCAGAGTTATGCCTTTTTGTTTCTTTGTCGTTCCTCATATAGGAAATTAAGAATTAAACTGTTTTCTTTTGTAGGAGTCCGGAGTAGCATGTACGTAGCGTTCTGTTTTTTTTTTTTTTTTGGTAAGTGGGAAATCATCCAATGACTGCTCCCGTCCTGGGTGCGACGGGAGGGCGTGTCAGACTCTTACTGACTAAAACCCACTCATGTTCCTTCGATTGCCCTTTATGTTCCAGGGTCACGGTAACCACTATAAACATTCCGCAACCCACGTAGCGTTCTGTTGAGTTATACTGTTACTTAATGGGAAACAAAATGTGGCTTTGAGTTACAGTGTTACCAATCGGGTTTTTTTTTTACCGATGGGTAACAGTGTGACACAAAGTGGTGTAAAGTTGTTCAGTTTGATGGTCTATGTGGGTGCTAGATATTTTCCCGTGTAGTAGAAGTGTGCTCATTATTAGTTAGTATGTTTGCCAAAAGACGTCCACTGCTGGAAATAGACCTCCATCAAATACCTCCACCGCGACCGGTCTTGTGCCAGGACTCAACATTTTGGTATTAAACATTTTGTAAATTCAACATTATGGGTCCAGAAAATTCAACTTTTTACGAATTCAACATTTTAAGATTCAACATTTTGCGAATTCAACATTTTGCAAATTCAACATTTTAGTCCTGAAGGTGTATTTTTTGTAACCGGACGGTTTGTGTAAAACGCAAAAATCAAAGATGGTAATAAAATCCAAGATGACCACTGTCATAATACTTTTGACAATATGCATCAAGAGTGTCGTCCTGAAGTCGATTTGAAAGCCATGATATTTTTCTCAATACCCGATATGATTGTGGTTTTCATGATTTTCTGGGGAGCTGAATTCAAAAACATGACAAAATGACTTAAAAACATTAGTGATTTCTTAATGAGAGAAGCACACATATTTGCGTGGATCGTGGACCTGTCCAAAGATATTGTGGCAGATGTGAAGGAATAACTCGAAAGTAACAAATAGAGAAACTCACAGTCACTGCTGCACTGACAGAACTTCTCGCAGAAGTTCTGCGACTGCAGACACGGACACATGTTGTCGCACGGCTGGTTCGGGTGGTCGCACGGCGTGTAGTTGTACCTGAGATGTAAAACGCAGTTTTTAACCGACTTCAAATAAAAATAAATAATAAAAAAAATTAAAAAACACGACTGCCATGACAAAAAAGAACTAAAAGACAAAAAACAAGATTTTTCATAGAAAATTATTATATTATTGTTTACATAAAAAGTGAAAGGTCGCTCATTCAGTCACGGGCTCTATAATTATGAAAAATCCAAAACTACTTGATTAACAAAACTAAAATTTTCGTCGCAGTCGGGGGACCACCTTGCGGAATACTCAAATACTGCTAAAAAAAAAAGAACCACCTTTAAAAACTAAAAACCCAAAAATAACTAAAATTTCGGAAGTTGGTGGCAACACAAATTAACTGTTAGAAAAGAAGCCACCGACTTCCGAAATTTTAGTTATTTTTGGGTTTTTAGTTTTTGAAGGCGGTTCTTTTTTTTGAACCGACTTAAAAAAAAAGTAGGTTCTCTGTTCGACCTGTATGTATGTATGTATGTCCGCGATTATCTCGCGTTTGGCTGAACCGATTTTGATGCGGTTTTCAGCAAAGTGTTTGTTACATTCTGGGGAAGGTTTTAGTCATGAAGCAGCAAACCAGTGGAGTGCGTATAGGCATGTTTTTGTTCTAAATCAAAGTCACCAGATAACGAAGGGGTGGAGCTAAGCTTCGCCCGCTGTGATTGGTCGATGAATTTGACAACTGATTTTTTAGGGATTACAAAAGGGTGATTAAAAAAATATCGATATCGATAATTATTCAAATTATTAGTTGTATAAGACCCGATTTTGTAATAAAACAGGGTTTTATAAAAATAAGGTTATAATAAGGTTATAAAAAGGTTTCGCAATCAAGCAGTAGCTTAAATCAATTAATAAAAAAATAATACACTTGATTATAAAACGGAATAGTTAAATAAAAAACGAAAAGATCTATTACCAAAAAACCTATTGTAAGGTTTTTTATTGTTTTTTCTTTTCGTTTCGTGTTAGGTTTTACCGACTTCGGAAAATGGATGAATGAATAGGCTCAAAAGCTACTGGACCGATTTTAAAAATTATTTCACCATTCGAAAGCTACATTGTCAACGAGTAACATAGGCGATATAATATCACGCTATGTCCCATGGGAGCGAAGCAGTAACCAAAAACTTAATGTAACGTGGGTGAAACCGCGAGGAACAGCTAGTACATAATAAAATCATCGGCCACATAAACTTTTTCAAGCTTTGCGAAAATAAATAAAATTACCTATACTGGTTAGCGGAACGCCCTCTGTTAATTTACATACTGTTAAATCATACGAAACGATAGTATACAGGGTGGAAAAATTTAATGGACCCTGAATAAAAACTACCTTAAATCTTTGAGATAGATTATTTTACTTAAAGGAAACATTCATTTATTTTATAAAAGGACTAAATCTTTCTAAGAAACATGGTAAATTAAATTAGAGGAAAACCATGAAATTTCAACATTTCAATTCAAAGGACGACTTTAACTTTCGAAATTTTCGTTCAATTAAAATAAATTTCTTAAGATTTATGGTTTTTCTTTTATTTAAATAACCATGTTTGTTAGAGAGATTAAGTCCTTATGAAATGCCCTAACGTTTGACACCATTAAAATAGAAAGTGTAACTTTTTTGGAGTTTAACCGGTTCGATTCCCGGGAGTGGGAAGCGGATTTTCGAAAATCTTTGAATGCAGTTTTATTTGTTGTAAAAAATAAAGGAATGTTTCCTTTAAGTAAAATAATCTATCTTAATGATTTAAGGTAGTTTTCTTCCAGGGCTCATTGAAACCTTTCACCCTGTATATAAAACAAATCTTACCAAAACAGGCAAAAATAGGGTCGGCGTTGCCGAACTAAACAAACGGCGTCGGTCCTTTAAAATTTCCAAGCAATCAGCTGTAAAATGCCTTGAACAAATGACGCTATAATATTTTGGAAGCCAGTTTTCCCTGTTAGTGGCATTAACCCATTTTTCTTTAACTTCCGGAATATTTGGAAATCTAAAATGAAAACATTAAAACGAAACATTATTTTTATTTTACCATTAAAAATTATCGATAAAATAATTTATCTACTGTGTTTTGTGAAGTCACATCACTTCAGGACACAGTACGAAGTACTTACGAATAGAAAGGGATAGACTTATCTAATATTCTAGTGAAAGTAAAGGACTTTTTCAAAAGACATCAACGCGGTATGACTTTTTTCGAAACCAACCAGTTTAGCTTGAGCTCTCTAATTACCAAAAATGTAGATAAATATAAACATATTTTACTTACCGATGAAAACTTATGCCATCTTTTTTATAACTAGATGTTTTAGAACATTTTCCGCACCATTTTATTGCACATGTACTCATTTTTGCTTCGGTTTTATACGATAAATGTATTTTTAGGTACCGAAATCAGGAAGTGTGCACGGATCCAACAACTGGTCAGTACTAAAAATTGCACTCATACCTGCGTCTCTTATAAGTGATATTCCATTTAAGTGTCGTGAGCCCGAATCACCCGTATGAGCGGTCAAGTGGTTGTATAGTCTTTGGTTTTAGTATATAATGGATATCCTGTGACGTTGCGCGCATAGTGCCGTTTTCATTTTATAAGATTATAAGTTTATTTTGAGAGCTACCCTAAAACGTAGTCAGACACAGAGACTCTAACTAAAAAGTAAAAAATAAAAAGCTTTTTTAAAAAAATATTTCGGAAGTCGGTGGCTTCTCTTCTGCCGGTTGATTTGTGTTGCCACCGACTTCCGAAATAGTTATTTTTGAGCTTTTAGTTTTTGAAGTCGGTTATCTTTTTTTTTTGGAAAAAGTTTTTTATTTACTACAACATTCGTTATTTCAACTTCCAAGTCAAGCTTGGGGCGCTAAAAATTCACATACAAATCTTTCATGTAAAACGAGAAGGAGCCAAAACCGTTATTTAGCTGCTTTTTCACATATTTAATCGTCTTCAAGGCCAATAGACTAAGCCAGAAGTCTACACTTTCGAGCTAGGGGCATAAAATAATCTGTGCGTAACTTTTTTTTATCAACAGTTTTATTTCTTACGTTTCAAAAAAGAAATGATTATTATATCTGCTAGATTCTTTGACTAGCATGAACTATGGACTTTTTTGAACGAGTTCATACACTTAATTCCTTTTTGATTAATTTGTTGGTGAGTAAAGATGATGATATCAGGGTGGCAATTCCCTCAAGATTTTGCCATTGGTTGCGCAGAGATAAATTATAGCACAAAACGTTTCAACCGATTGCAATTTAGTTTGTTTATGTTTGAATCGTAATTTGCATGTATATTTGTGTACACATAAAGCAATAGTTTAGCTTACACGTGATGTGACGCGGAGTCCTTCTTGAGCTGTATCTTGCGGCAGTGCACGGACCACAGGCGATGCTTCTTCTTCTTCTTACGCGGCGGAGTGAGTTCGGCTTCCACGCGGCATTCTTCCTGTCCTGTGTTGATCCAGTACGTGTATACCTAGAGATAGTGAATGATAGAATCGGTAAACAATAGATCATGAGTTTAATTATGTTGACCATCCCTGCTAAACGATTGGGGGTAAATAACGTGTTAACGGATGACGGACATAAAGTATAATCTACAAAGAGAGCTAATTGTTAGTTTGAACTCATCATCTGTGCCTTGAAAAGCCCGTACATGTCAGGAGTTTCAAGTCAAAAAAATCGTTTTACCAAGACAAGTTGCGGAGGAACTGGGGGTCTGATAGGCAGTCACTTCATGTAAAACACTGGTAAGCTGGGTTCGGGTAAACTGAAACTGAATATGGTAAACTAGGTGTATTTTTGGTCTTGCTCAACCTGCTAGGAGATGATTCTACTCACGAAAACAAACAACAGACTTCTATTATGGAACCAACCCTGAAATCTCGAAAACAATATCAGCTTTCTCTAACAAAGTTCAATGCCCTCCCGACCATAATGTACAAAACAGCTGATATTTTTTTCGAGATTTCAGAGTCGGTTCCATAATAAAAGTTGTTTGTTTTCGTGGGTAGAATTATCTCCTAGCGGGTTGAGCAGGATCAGAAATACACCTAGTATAAAGAAAAAGGTCGCCGAAATAATGTGACAAAGTTTATGTGACTACAAGATCAACTTTCTCAATCTGCAGAGAAACACAGTGAACATAGTGTTACCTGCTGGCAGGTCTTGGACAGCATGACCTGTGCGATGGCGCAGTAGTTGGAGGGAAACACCTTGTGCAGAGCTCTAAACAGCGACTGGTCAGAGCCCGTCCACTCCGACTCGATGTCGCCCACTGTCAGACCTGTACACGACACGACATTACTTATTACACGGAATTATTGACACGACATTGTAAACTTACTGAAAATAACATGATTTTACACTTACATTTTATAGATAAATAGAAAAATGCATATACTTTTTGTTATACAGTCTCACAATAGAATTAAATAATAAAAACATGCATTTTCAAGAGACTACACAAATGCGTAAATTGTTTTAAAAAATGTTTGTTTGATAATGTAAATACTTTTTACGACCGGAAAGTGTTCATTACAGAAACTTACGCACGATTGAAAATTGGCTAGTTGATTGAAAATTATTTGACAATTCTTTTAATCGCGTCTCTATAAACGTTAAAACAACTTGCGACATGACTAACTCAATTTACTTTACAGTTAATTAAAAACCTATTAAAATTTTAAACCTATAAATACATGTTTATTCTAAGAAAGTGTGTCTTCGAATTTTCGGAAATAATTGTGTTTGCATTTACCAGGGACGTGCGGTCCTTATAGGCAGAAAGGCACTGCCGACCCTAGACCAATTCACCCAGACCCAGTAGATGTAAATCCTAATATTTAAAAACTAAAAAATATGAAACAAATAAAAAAAATGTAAAAGTCCCTAACATATAAAGGAATAACAATAAATCATAGCGTACAATCAAATTTCGCGCCGCACTCGAATCGTAACAGGCGCGCGCGCGCCAGCGCGGCGTCTCGTAGAACGGCTGTAGGCAGAGTTAGATTCTGCCTAAATCTCATTCATAAATGTGCACATGTAGTGGTACATTTCGTGTCTGTGAAATGCACACATCAACGCGCGTACATTACAAGTAGTTCCCCAGCGAGGCAGTGCCTTTTGTGACGTGGACTACAACGACAACTACTCTATTGGTTGACACATTTCAAATATTTCGCCTGTTGGCTGTCACCAAGAGATTATACGACAAGTTGAAAAAGTCATTTGCTAAGTAAAATTCCGGTTGAAATTGATGCAACTTAATTTGTTAACATTTTATCCGTCAAAATTTAGAATATTGCATCTAATGTAAAAGAGTCCATGTTGTTTTTATTTGTTTTGAAACGCAAATACTTAGGTCGATTTGTTGCTAAATTCGATTACTAGTTTATTTAAACGTTTTAACGATTTTTGTTTGTTTTGTTTATAAAATATTGTGAAATGTTGTTCGATTGTTGTGAGGTTTGTGTTGACAATGTGAGTTTGTTACAAGTTACGATGTTAGGTTTACGAATGACGAAATTATTGAAAACTTCAAATAACAAGTTGGTTGAACCTGAATTACGAGAATTAACCCAGGGAAAAGGTAAAAGCTATAACCCGTAAATTATTATGTGAATGTAAGAATTACGAAATAAATTAAGTATTTACTCGCTGCGTGTTTGTGTACACACAATGAAATTACTTATTTTGATTTTCGTGTCTGTTATTTAACTTTTCGACGACCAAGCGATAGCCGGCTGTTGCGTTGCGTCCAGGGCTTGAAATACCGTTAAAAATATGGTATCGTTACTACAGCCCTTTGATGCAGATATCGTTATCTATTAAATAACGTTACCAAATTTAACGTTATATCTGGCACATTTTACCGTTAAACATACTTAACGTTATAATGTACGATAACGTAAATTTTATCGTTATGAGTCAGTTTTGTTACCGGCGCGGCGCGGCGCCGCCACTACCCGCCGTGCCGCGCCCGCGCGGCCTTGGAAAAAAGGGCAACGTCGCATAAAATAACCAAAATATACCGTTAACTTGTTACCGCTATTTTCACAATAACATTAAAAATACCGGTAATTTTTAACGCTATTTTTAACGTTCTTTTAATGTTATGTTACTAAATAACGCTACCAAATCATACCGATATGCAAGTATCTCTATGGAAATAACGTTACTTAACGTTATTTTTAATGTGAATTGGTAACGTTTTCAAGCCCTGGTTGCGTCTTTCTATTGTGTCTTGACTTGAATCACGTGTGTTCGAAGGTTGAATAGTTAATAACATCAAAAAATCGTATTTAAAAAAGTTAGGCGTGTAGATTTAATTTCTAAATAAGTTGGTTTACTTAATTATTTCTTTTGTTACAAAACCAAACCAGTAGGTAGGTAGGTATTTAGTTTATAACTATACTTTTAAATCATCTGGTCATCTAGTGAGTTTTTTTACTATCTCGGCAATAGCGAAAATCTTTTTTATTTTTTCGAAAAAAAGCTGCCTACCCTGTCATAAAACCCTGTGCACGCCACTGGCATTTACACCCGCATTAAATCCCTTAGTATAAGAAATAAAAGATCTTACCCAGTGCATTGTAAGCCGGCTCAGCGGATCCGTCGCCGCTGGTCTTCAGTTGTCCGTTGCTGCTCCAGTTGCTATTGCTGGAGTTGCTGTTGCTGCCTGTAACACAAACTATTATTGCTCTTTAGCATCTTCCACCCATTACTTCACGCTTTTGGTGCTGACATCACTGTGAAGAAATACTGCATAATGTAAAAACGAAGGCCAAGAAAAATTGTCGTTTTGAAGTAAGTGTGTTTATATCTTGGTCAGTCCAAAATATAAAAAAATTATAATATAAAGTCATGGCAGTAATAAAGTCCTGGAACCGGCAATATAACCCGATAAGCGGCAGTGCTTTAGGTTCGTATCACACGTATGTTACTTTGAGTTGATTGAATTTGAAATTTTTAGTGTATTTACAAAATGTATAGCGTATTGTAGCGGTTAGTATGCTTACCTTTCTGAAAGCGGTTGCTATCGTTGCTGTCCTCGGAGGAGGCGTCGTTGGGCGAGTCCTGTGCGTGCGCCCCCGCCCCGCCCCCCGCGCCCGCGCCCCCCGCCTCCAGCGCGCCCGCCGCCGCCTCGCGCGCTAACTTCTCGCGCATGCCCTCCTGGTACGGGACAGCTTATACATGAGTACTCAAATAACGCCAATAACCAGCATCACTATATTGCTGACATTGTAAACCACTTTTGCTGTTAGGACTTTATACGAGATTATATATTTATCAGAAATGCACATAAGTAAGTATCATGGTGTCCCTGTGGTTAAGGCACCAGCCTCTCGTGTAAAATGGGTTCAAATCCGAGCAAGTACCAATGTGACTTTTTCAGTTCATATAGGTATGTACTTTCAAAAGTTTATTTTGGACATATCTGACATTCCGTGCCTCGGAAAGCACGTAAAGCCTTTAATCCCGGTTATCATTTGTAAAACTTTAACAGTCCTTACAATTACGGATAATCAAAAGCCAAAAAGTCTGGCCAACCAAAGAATACCGCAACTCCTAGTTCTCTACCTATCTCTCCTCTCTGCTGCCTCCTTTGCATACCTCCTCTCAAAAGGAGTCTTCACGCTTCCGACCGACCATGAACTAATTAATGGATAGATAGATGTATCAAAGAAGAAAGAAAGAAAGAAAAACAGTTAATTCGTGCTAAGTTTGCTAAATTTCACAATAAAAGAACTTACTAAATAAATATATTATAACCTACATATTGTCGGAAGCGTGAAATTGCCCACCAAGCACCGCCACAAGGTCACAGCGATACTAATCCCAAGCCTAGCACTCCTCCAGTATGCTGCGCAACATTAAAACAACTTACCAAAAGCATATAACAGCTGGAGCCGCACGGTTCGGAGAAAGGTTTGAGGTCGGGTCCCTTCCTCTTCGTCAAGTTAGGTCCCGGGTGACACGCTTGCAACCCTGTATACACACCGATTTATTAGTATCAAGCAGTTTTGCCTAGCTATATCATGAAATGACGGTTTCTTTGAGTTTATAATCTTGGCATTCATTCTGTTAAAATGAACCAACCCAAATAATATCCTTAAAATTCGTCTCATATCCACTAAAACGGAAAGGAAAGGAAATGTATCGTACAACCAATCAGCTTGCGTTTTTTGACAGCTCAGTGCTTAGCTTCAGAACAAACAATACCCTATTGGTTAATTACAAGACATCTTTCCTCTCCGCTTTTGTGGTTACCGGGCCATACACTTTTTTTTATATGCTGTCAGTTATATTAGCTCAGCAAAATATTAACGAAAAACGTACAATCAGCATAAAAACGCAAAATATTTTATGCGTTTTTATGCTGAATAGATTTGAAATGGGATGTAAAAAAACATTCATGAGTAGGTTCATTTCAAAGGAATCAAAACCAATAATTTTACTTGTTAGTAAATGCTAGATGGTTTTCATTTGATGTCATTTTTTTTTATTTCATAATGTTAATTTCATCTTTTTTATTGAATAGATGGAGTGACAATGATTCTGATTAGATGATATAGACACCAATGTTAAATTTCAGTAAGCGAAATTAATAATCTTATTTGTTCTTTTGAAAACACAAGTTTTTTTTTCGATTTGATTACAATGAGAGTGATTACAGTGTATAATTTTCTTATACATAAATGGATAAAGTGATATGCATGTTATAGAAGCAAATAAAAACAGTAAGATATTAATTTCTTTAAAATAATTAAATATGATTGGAACAATATTTATAATAATATATCAAGATACAATTTATACATATTTATGGTTAGAAAAACAATCGTGCGATTAAATAATAATAGTGATAAAAATGTTTTGGGCATACTAGAGATGTATACTGTTTCTGGCGTTATCTCTAGTTTATATTGTAGGTAAATTATCAATTTACAAGTAGAAAATAACACAATGTAAAAGAACTCATACAAATTCATCTCTTCACTACTAAATCATCATTTAAATTCGTGATAACTTACTTATTTCGTGATACTTGAAATATTTTACAAAAAAAGAGTTTATTTTCTTCCTATTTATATTTATGTTACTGAAATACGAATTTAGTCGTTAATTTTTAATATTCATATTATATTTAGAAAGATACATCTCTAGTTTATGTAACGGAAGATATATTAAAAAGTGATGGAATAGAACAGCATAAACAATAATAATATCGATGAGGATGGTGTCTGTACGGCCTTACCTGCCGTTTGACCTCCTGCGCGCAAACAAACAACAAACACTAGTCAGCCCTAGTATACATCGCTACTTATATTACTTATACTAGATATTTTGTGCTATATTGCTTAGGAATTTTGGGGCTTTGAGTATTTAAATAAACTAGAAAAATATACTCAAACATAGAATACAAAAAGGATATTATATTGTCCATATCTCTAAATTTTTAGGATCAAAATTTGGTTAATTGTTCAATTATCATGATTGGTGCCATCTTTCCTAATATCAGATAAAGTACTTCTATCAGTTAAAGCAAGTTTCTCAAAATTAACTTTAAGCTTTTGCCCAAATATGGTGTCATCTTTCCAAAAATAGGTTGTTTTTATTCATTGATTGATTGATTTAATCTACCTACCTCAATCATATTATAGTTAAAAATGTGTAGGTAGGTTACTTATAGGACATTCTTTCTTTAAAAACGGTACACTAACGCACACATACAATTAGACGCCAAAGTAGAATGGCATGATTCAAGTATTGCAAGTGACAAAGAGACAAATATTTTTTTCCACTGAAGTAAATAGCATATTTAATTTTGGTCTCTGCATTACCTTAAGGTAGACTGGTAGAAAATGTCTAAGGCATTAAGTCCGCCATTTTGCAATGTTTTTCTTTGTGCATAAAGTTTTAATAAATAAATAGGAGAAAATGAGAAATGTAAGTAAAATAGCCACATTTTATAGTACCACTGTTTGACTGCATATAACCTATCTACGCCTTTCTACTATAATATCATTGTCCTACCTAACCACTGTCCTCAACAAAGCAATAACATAGTAACTCACGGTGTAAAAAGCAGTCATACTTGAAGCAGCGGCGACAGAACAGAGTGTGAAAGGAGTGCATGGTCTGCTCTCGTGACACGGACTCTGCGAGAGGTCCGTCGATGTTGGGCGTGCACTCCGGCGGGAGGGCGTTGGGGTCCGAGCGAGATGTTAGCTCTATGTACCTGATGATATTAGCGTTTATTACCTGGATTTACTTAAGATATTAATGGCCGAACACTGAAATGTCATTAAAAATCTGTTGTTATCCTTACTTTTCCCTTCAGAAAGACAGCAACAATTTGAGTCTCTTAGAATTAAGTGAAGTTTAAGTATACAACCACTAGCTTTTGCCCGACTTCGTCCGCGTGGAATAATAGTTCCCGTTCCTGGGGGATTTCCGGGATGAAAACTATCCTCGGTCTTTCTCGGATCCCAGACTATATCTGTACTAAAGGGTTTAGGGGTGAAGAAGAGACAGGCAGACAGACAGAGTTACTTTCGCATTTATAATTATTTCGTGTGCAATAATTAGAATTTGTTTATAGTTTCTATATGTATTAGTTTATGATTTTAAGTATTTGTGTATTTTTTCTATGGGCCTCAGTTGCCTGATAATAAAGGTTATTATTATTATTATTTATAATATTAGTATGGATTAGAAACAATTCACACCGAAATAGGAGTAGCAATTTTTCGCGTAATAAACTCCTTTCAATAATCTCTTAGATTTCTCAACTTGCTTATTAGCGCGCGAAGGCAACGCTAATGTGATCTGACAATGTTATGTCCATCTCTTTTCCCCCCCTTAATTTCTTCATCCGTTACTCCTTACATTCTCCACACTCAACCTTCTCCTTATACCTTGTCAAATGTTACATGCACGTAAAAAGTTTTAAACTATTACTACAACAAATATTTCTTACTTCTCTCTCAGTTCCTGTGCAGTCCCCTTATCAGGAAACTGAATGCTGATAGCTTGGAATATGGTGAATATGGGGAACTGTTTATCGTTGATCACTTTCTTATCGCCATCCTTGCTAACTTCTTTATCTTTCTCTTTTTCTTTACTCGAATCTTTCTGTAAACACATTTACATGATGTAAAAAAAATATTGAAAAACTGTAGCATTACAACACAAGAAAATAAACCCCACCTGATAAATACCCTCCTTCCACCGCCATACAAGCAATAACAAAACCAAGCTCACCTCAATCTCCTTTTCCTCCTTAGGTCTCCATATTTCCGGATCCTTGAACTCCTCAGTAATGTCATCTTTAGTCTGGAAGGTCATCTCAGGAACCTGTTTAGTATACATGTATCAATAAAGTGAACATCTTACTTCCATCTCCTTTCCCTCCTTAATTTCTTCGTCCGTTGCTCCTTACTTTCTTCACATAAAACCTCCTTCCTGTGCCTAGTTAAATATTACATGCACGTAATAAGTTTTAGATGTTACTTACTGCCTTATCCTTGTCTTCTTTTGAGTTTCTAGCCTCTCGGCGATCTTCGGTTGACTTGTCTTTAGTCGTCGATCCCTGGTCAATAACAAGTGTTATTACAGTAAAGTATGTTTTGTCTGCTTTCCTTACATTTCAGTATTTTTTTTTTAACTTTTAGTTATACTTACACCTTTCTCCTTATCTTCTTTAGAATTCCGAGCTTCTCTATCCTTGCGCTCTAATATTCCTTTTTCTTTAGCCAGAGCCTGAAATTTATTTTTATTTTATTTTCAGAGTATACTGTTTTATATTACAAAATAGACTAGAGGCAGGCGTCCGTCACTCGCTCAAGGCCACGCGTTTTATGCCTACCGCTTCGCGTACCGTCGACGGTACAACGAACACCGGGCTGTCGCGCGCCCGGCTGAGTGCTAGCGCGTCACGGGTACAGCGCTGACTATCAAAATGCCGAAACCACGTAATTATTGCGTGATTATTGTGCAATTCCCTTGTTTCCCTTTTGATTATTTATTAAAATTATTCACGCGGTTTTGGATATTTTCCTCACTAAAATATAATAATCGGGAATTCAAGGAACGAAAAATATGCATCCGTCATTTTATTAAACTACAAAATATTTGATCAACAAATAAAAATATAATTGTTTTTCTAAAACATTCGTTTTATTACCATTATCGTCATACGTATAACCCTAGGACATTTGCCGGATGGCACGCACACACGTTGGTCGCGCGGCGGGCAAAAGAATCTCAACTCTCTTTGTGCGTACTTATGGTACATATTTCCTCGCTGCAAACAGTTGGTATTATTATTATGATTTGGTAGGCTATTATAGCGTAGGTATTTACGTTTTTGTATTGGAGTGAAGTATCTGTTACGTAGTAACTATTTATTAATCTGTGCTAGAGGGTTGATGAGCATAGTTTAGGTCTTGTGCGGATACAGTGGTCTCGCGGTAGAACCTAATATTTGATAAGATACACCAAAAACTCGTTATAAAAGCTAAATAATCATTTGGAAATTTGGAGTTCAATATAATTCAAGACAAAAAAATGCTATAGCTATAAGAAAAACACGTAGCTTCTGTCAAGTGCTACATAAACCTTCACAACAAGCAAGTTAATTCCCACTCACTTCTTTCTCCTTCTCCTCCTTAGAATTCCTCGCTTCTCTGTCGCGGCGCTCCTCGGCCACCTCCTCCTTGGTCTGGAAGGCCATCAGCGCATGCACCAGGTCCACGAACAGCTGGTCGTCTATGAAGCCGCCTTCTTTGTCTCCTGACCAAAAATAGTGCGATTTTTTTAATGTTATGGAGTTGTGGGTGAAATGGCGAGTATATAGTGCTCTATACATTTAAAATCGGCTTTAGGATTCAATTCTAGTGCTTTCAAATAACTAAATCACTGATCAACACTAAAACG
Source organism: Athetis lepigone (assembly GCA_033675125.1). Classification (NCBI taxonomy): domain Eukaryota; kingdom Metazoa; phylum Arthropoda; class Insecta; order Lepidoptera; family Noctuidae; genus Athetis; species Athetis lepigone. The sequence continues at coordinate 18,718,371 of CM066215.1, read as the reverse complement.
ATGTTAACGTTTTTCTTGGGTCTTAACATTTTTTGGTGGTTGTAGTACAGAGTCCTTTGTGTGAATCTGACTAGCACCTGGACAGTTATATTCTCGAGAATAAGTTTGTAGGAGTAACAAATTATACTGTAAGTAGGGAGGTGAAGGCCTGATAGGCACTTGATGCAATACATTAATATTCAGCTAGATCTTTTACGAGGTTTTTTTTCTGTTTGTATGCTCCAAAATACAGTCTTACAAATCCTAATGTGCATGAATAAATCTAAGTGTGGTTCTATGAAGCACGACAAGCGTGACTGTGTGAGTGCAGAGGCCTGTGAGGTGTACAGAACACTAGTACTGGTGATACTTCTTTTATACATCAACTTTATCACAATCTCTATGTTAAATGAATATTACTTTCTCCAACATAATGAAAATTGCATAAACCAGAGAAATTCACTGTTTTCCCGATTCTTAACAAAGGTAATTTCTGTGGTTTTTGCCCTTAAAAATTACGTTTTATCTCCAAAAGCATAGATGTGTGCACCACACACCAATGTGTATTAAATTCATGTGGGAGTCTGTGGACAGAGCCATGGTTAAGAATCAATGTATTTACTCATTTGATTTAAAACTGAGTGGTAAACAACAGATTTACTAAATTCATGTGTAAGGTTACAATTTTACCACCCCATAGGCTGTGTTAGAATAGTTTGTGCCAATTCAAAAGAAAATCATTACTAATACACACACAATAATAATTAAATCTGGATGGTGGTTGAAAATTTGGTTTGTATAAAATCTTTATTCCTTAAACTACTTAATTAATTGATACATTTTTTAAATTGAAAAATTGATGCTGTGTCTGGCTTCAACTTCAACTTTTATATATATAATGGCAATCCACCGAATTTTCGGTGATTTCTGCCAATGTCCAGTTTGAAAATAATATTTCAGTTTAAATGACAATTGTACGGTTATTAAATTAAAGTATGGAGATCATACACGTGTTCTTATAACCAAGAACACGAGATGACTCCTCTGTGTCTGGCAAAAAATTTCATCAAGTATTCAGTTGGCACAGACTGCTTTTTTTGTCATAGAATAAAAAAGATACATTTATTACAACAAAATAGCAACACAATCTAGCTCATTCAGATCAAGAAGTATCTTTACGCATAAAAGTTTAAAACAATCATGCAACACAAAGGCACAGTCCACAAACATAAGAGTAATGATGTTAAGCAGATGTACCATGCACTTTCCCGTCGTAGTTCTTTATGAGCTCCTCGATGAATGTACCGTCCTGATCCAGGACCTCGTCCCCCATGTACGGGATGTTGTGGAGAACCGTCTCGTCTTCCACCATGAAGTTCTTTTGTGTTGGGGCCCACGTGTACATCGTAGGGATAGGATTCACGGAGTTTATTATACGGATGGGGACTTGCTGTGTTGTCACTACTCCAGAGGCTGTCAAGAAATTTATAGATAATTTAAGAAATATATTAGGTACATAGAATTAAATGTTTTATTATTTTTGTAATCTATATATCTCCCTATACTTAAATCACTATCAATGTGAAACAAATTCTGTATGCCTTTGTTTCATTACTAGAATGTAATCATTAAATTATTGGATTATTGAATAGTTAAAAATATATAAAATCAGTACAAATAAAAAATAATAATAATAAGAAGTAATTATTATCTAAAAAAAAATCCTTTTTAATCCTATGCTTTACTGTTTGTTAAGCTGGTATAGTAATGTTTAAGCATCAAGAAGAATACATTATTACCATCAGTACAAGAGACCTCAGCCCTCTTCATAAGACCCTCATGGTTGGGGATGGGAGCCGCTGGTGGCCAGAAGGGTTTCTTCTGGCGCTCATTGCTTTCTGAGTCATGAGCTTCTACTGACTCCGACATTATTCTCAGGTTGCGTGCCCATGCCACCTTTACTTCGTCCACTCGTTTGAAGCGCTAGAATAGTAAAAAAAAAATTATTATGTATTATTATTATTTGTAGACAGGCAGGCAGTTAAAACAACTGAAAACGCCCGCATCCTGTTAATTTTCACTAGCTTCATTTCTTGCAGTTGAGTAAATATTTGTCTAGTCGATTTTTAAATTAATTTAAATTGTAGAATCTTGTGCATTTTGTATATATGTATATTTTTCTTTAGATTTTCTTTTTTCAAATACTAGAAACATGACAAAATAGTGTTATTTTGGTAAGCAATTTTGCTGAATTCCTTATCTATATAATATGGTCATACCCAGATTTTTGCTAAAACTTAATGATTTACTAACAGTAAACATTAGTTCAAATATTTTGGCATTAGGTGTTCCTGTCTCCATTCCAAACTTAGAAACAAAAATGCTGTCATGAAAACTTGATTCCTTTTGGAATTCCTATGAGAAGTAAATGTAATAGTAAGATTTTTTTTTAATAGAATCGGCACTTATTTTTTTCATACTGCTGCGATCGAATCTATATAAATTCTGTTCCCCAATTTACATACCAAAATCAGATCATTGGTGAGGGAAATGCTAGTTTTTAAAAAAGAATAACTTTGTATGTCCTTATGAACTGGTCATAGAAAGGCCAAATTAGCCGGTAAACTATAAGGCGGGCATAAAACTTCCTTTGTTCAAATTACCTTTACTTGGCGTAGCCTCATGTATTCCGACTTCACACGTTTCTTCCATTCTGCCGACACTTTAGATTTACTCATGAGCAACAGTTATCTCACGAAAATTCGTTAAAAAACCGTAATAGAGTAAGAAAACAGCTAACACAACACAAAACAATATGGCATTTCCAGATTGAAAAAAAACTTAGCACGCGCGGACAGGTATATCCGTCCGTAGAGGTCCGTAGTATGAAGTAAGTATGAATGAATGAAGTGTAAATGACAACTGTCAATTGTCATCAACTGATAATGTCAATGACAACGACACTTATTTTTTTTATCGTCCCAACCAAACTATAATTACCATAAACAATTAGTAATTAAGTAAAACTTCAAGCCTTTCCGTAATTTCGTAAGGAATGAGGCATCATCTTACTAAAGGTGAACGCAGACTTGGCCGCACCGCACGCGCCGCAGTCTTCGCATTCGAATTCTTTATATGAAGTTCTATGCCACCTCGCACACCTACCCGCGTCGCAGTTGCCGCAGACCCTGAAACGACAACAAAGAAAATGCGATGAGTGCGATGACTGCGGGGACTGCGGCGCGTGCGGTGCGGCCTAGTCTGCGTTCACCTTAAATCACACATACGAGCCAAGCAAGTGAGTGCGGATCTCAGACATAATATTTCTGTAAGAAAATAATTATTTTTTAATCAATAAAATATTGTGAATTTCTACAATACTTATAACAGCAAAAATAATAATAGAGTAGAAGAGGCTAATATAATCTTTAATTCTATATATCTATATTTGTGTCTATTACAATATTGTTTATGGTTATAAGTAGCGATTGTGTGCGCTGCCATTTTCTATTGAAATAAATTATTGAGGAAAGGCAATTTTAACAAAAGGTGAGCATGTAACAGAGGTATTTCATTGATATTCTTCAATTAATTCACTCGCTTTAAATGTATCGCATGGTTTAGTGGCACATTTTCTGCTCCGTCTTCGCGTTACGTAATTTGTTGTTTCTCGTCATACATAAAATTATTTATCAACGAAACATGAAAAATGTAATCGATGCGCGAGGGTGTTTCTCGAGCGAGGTATATGTAGAGCTGCTGTCTACACCAAAAAGTTATTCTGTTTGTAGGTGTGTGCGCACCTACAAACTGCCGCAGGTTATGCGAGGGGACTCTGATAAGTATGTCCTCGTATCGCGGCGCGGGCAGCGCGTGGGACGGCGGGCCGCCGGGCGCCGAGGCGGACTACCCGGGCGCGCCGCGCTTCCCGCCCGCCGCCCCGCAGGCCATGCCCACCACGGACCCCTGGACCGGCGTCAGCTACAGCCAGTACGGTGCGCCGCCCTACGACTACCAGGCGTACGCGCCCGGCTACCCGTACGCTTACGACTCTAGCTACTACCAGCAAGCCGACGGAACCTACTATGGAAAGTACCCTGAATCTGGGACCTACCCCCAACAGCCACAAACGACATACGAGTACCCAGCTGTAAAACGCGAAAGAACGCGTTCGCCTACTGACTCCCATCGATATGAGCGCAGGTCTTACCGAACTAAATCTAGAAGTGTTTCTCCCTATGATAGAAGGTCTAGAGCCTACTCGAAGAAAAGAGACAGCAGCTATGAGGAAGGTCGTCGTCGTAGATCAAGGAGCAAATCTACCAAGCGGAAGAAGTATTCTTCTAGTGATCGCTCAAGCTCTCGATCTAATTCATATTCTCCAGAGAAGAGAGAAAAAAAGAAATCTGTGTCCCCAACTTCTTCTGCTTCTGATAAATCTTATAAGAAAAAGACCAGTAAGTCTCGTGGTAGGGACCAGTCTGCCCCACCAAGAGAGCGCAGTTCTTCAGGCTCTGGTGATGAATTTGATCTACACAGAAAGTCAAGTGTTGATCGGCTGAGCAAATCTTCACAAGAAAGTGTAAAGAAAAGCAAGGATGCTAAATCTCATTCCAAAAAAGATAAAAAAGCAAGAAAGGTTACTACACCACCAAGAAAACTTAAAAAGAAATCTAAGGCATCACATAAAAAGTCTAAAAAGGCATCTCCGCCACCTAAAGTGCATAAAAAATATAAAGATAGATCTGACACACCTGTTAAAAAGAGTAGAGATAGTTCATTGACCCCACCAAAAATGTATAGGAGAATGTTATCCAGTTCGAAATCTCATTCTAGATCAGTGTCACCCTCGCCGTCGCTGTCGCCGCGCCCTTCGAAGCGCAACCGATCGCTCTCGAGGAGCTCACACCCTTCGCGCTCGCGCTCGTCCAGCAGGTCGGAGACGTCGACACCGCCGCGGCGCTCACGATCGAAATCAAAACGGAAGAGGAAGCGAAAGTCGCGATCAAAAAGTCGTACGAAACGACGCTCAGTAAGCAAGACTAGATCCACATCACAACGCCGATCTAACTCCCGAGGTAAAGGAAACCGTTCAGTTAGTAAAGGCGGCTCCAAGTCCCGCTCCAGGTCAAACAGTTCTCGGTCTCGCACTGGAACTCCGACAGACGACGAGCGCCGCGGACAGTTCACAGTGGCCGATAGAAAACGTTTCTGGAAAATGCACAGAAACAGGCAGGAAGAAAGGGATAAAGAAAAAGAAACCAAAACACCACCTAAGGAACTGAAACCTCCACCAGGCGCTGTTGAATCGACGACTGTGGATGACATTGAATATGGTGACCCTCCCGAAGTAGAAGGGCCTAATTTTGCAGAACTGCTAATCCCTGATCAAGCCATGCATGCTTCAACCTCCAGACCCAGACCTGGGCCTATTCCTATTAAGAATGATGGGAGTTTCTTGGAAATGTTTAAGAAAATGCAAGAAGTGACTAAAAAGGCTGAACCAGAAAAGAAACCAGAAATAAAAAAACCAACATTGCCTTTTATTGGGAAGAGACGTGGTGGCAGGGTTCTTAAGACTGGATTAGTGAAAAAGGCTAAAGCCATAGACGAACAAACCGCAGATGCGCCTAAGGATGCATGGTCACTCTATATGCAGGAAGTGAAGAAATATAGAGAAACTTCATGCGAAGAGGAGCGGAAAACAAGACCTCTTGTTAAATAATAACTAATTATATAAGCCTAGGGTTAAGATTTTTATTGTGACCTCTGCAATGTATTTACATATTATATTATAATTTTTATTTTCTACTTTAAACTTAGTTTATTGTATTAACTAGTATGTCTAGATGCCAGACAGTTTTATTTCATTATGAAAAAGACTCCAAATAAAGAATTATGTCAATGACTAGGTTGTTTCGTTGCAGCATCATGCCTGAGATGATCAAATCGCCCGCCGACATCAAAACCGCACCTTTCGACCCGCGGTTCCCTAACCAGAACCAGACAAGGTAATATAGGCTTTATATTCTATGATGCGTGAATTCACCAAGGCTTACTCGGTGCCGACAAACCCACCACTGCTACAGGGCGTAAGTTGAGTTCATAATATTTTATCAATAATAATAATATGTTGGAAGAGGAATGCCATGAGAAACTGTCGCCGCAGTCACAGATCGGGGGAGTAAGTATTAGTCTCATGACTAATTAAATTAACAAATTATACTCAATCTACCTAACATTACAAGCTTGATCTCGTAATGTTTTTATTGCTTCGTAGCCAGTTGCACGAACAATGGTCATTTATTTCAGTGATGGCTCATTGTTAATGTTGATCTAATTTATTATCTGCCTTTGTTCAACCCATACGACTTGGTTTGGTTACTGTTAATCTGATACTAAAGCTAGATAAAATGTTATCAGTACTAAGTCTATGTCTATCGATGGAAAGTACAAGCAAACATTTCGAATAATGACTGCCAACTGGCGGCCCTATTCGGACTGATGTTACAAATGTTTTAAATTCTCGGGCTTTTCTCCATCTATACTAATATTATAAAGAGGTAAACTTGGTTTGATTGTAATAAATAGTCACAAAAACTACTAGACCGATTTTAAAAATTCTTTCACCATTCGAAAGCTTAGTACATTGTCCACGAGTAACATAGGCTATATAATATCACGCTATGGCCCACGGGAGCGAAGCAGTAACCAAAAACCTAATTTAATGTGGGTGAAACCGCGAGGAACAGCTAGCTGTTTATAAGAAGTAAGCAGAGAAACAAACAATAATGCTTACTATTTACAGATTAGAAAAGATGATTATAAATGCAACAACTGACAGTAACTAAGAGCCATAAAAATTCCCCAAGGTTTTGAATAATTAAGTAAATGAGAATACAGCGACACAATATGTCCACAGGTACTGCTACGCCAGCTACCTGGACTTCCACCGCTGCCAGAAGGTGCGCGGGGAAAAGTACGAGCCGTGCTATTACTTCCAGCGCTGCTTCAAGTCGCTCTGCCCCAACGAGTGGGTGGAGAAGTGGGACTCCCAGCGCGCTGAGGGCACCTTCGCGGGGAGAATCTAAAGTATTCCATGTCACCTCTGACTTGTTAATTTATGCGAGTTTTATTTTTACTTAGGCCCAATATGTGATTTAGGGAATAAATGTGTTAATTCCATGTTTTTGTTTTATTTACAAGACAGGTTCTTGGCTAGTTAGCTACAGCTAGGTTTAGACCAAAATTTTCCTTGAATTTCTCTAACGTTGGTCGTTACGAGCTAAAAACTAAATATTTTAAAAAGATTTTATTTCAAATAACTAACATAAATAGCAAAATAGTCTCATATCGGTCCAGGAAAGGCTCCTTTCTCTCTGAGCCCGTCCCAGTGAGCAATCCAAACGTTAGGGCAGATGGTCTCGAAGTATCGCTTGAATATGGTGCAATCGTCGCAGTCGCCCAGCAGTCGTAAGCACTTGTAGAAGTCGCAGTAATTGTCGTAGCACGCTCTGAAATGTTCATAACTCTTGTTATACATTTATACAGAAATAGTACGTTCTAACTTCTAAAAGTTAGTCTTTAGCGGTAGTCGTAACTAATTTCGCCGCCTACGTGTCCTTAATTTTTATAATTTCATGAAAGATCTTTTGATGGGGGTGGCGATCAATAGAGATTTACTAGGCTAGGAGAAATGTTTATATCATTGTTATCGCATTTTTACCTAGTCTGATTCTGATTTGGATAGCGCGGGTCGATGCGCTGAGTCCTAAATTCTTGGTCACACATTTTTGTTATTCAATATTTCGTGTACAAATATATAAAAAAGCTAAAAGAAAACAATCAGCCGATTCACAAATCTGAAACAAATGATTTGACATTCTAATTTCTGTAGTCTATGTGGTTACCGTCGAACTATTTGAATAAAAACTTTGTTGAGGTCTCTCGAGGGCCCACATATTTCGGTAGTAAGTGTATATTATTTTACTTCAAGTTTGCGCATAGCATCATTGGCACCGATCCAACTAAATAATGCAATCGATTGGGTTCCGCTTAAAGCCTACTTACTTAATGTATGTAGTAGCCTGTAGTGTAGTAGCGCATCGCATGATGAAATGTACTGAAAGATGTACGATTTCAGTGACAAAAATCTGATGATGCGTATGACTTAACTTAAAGGGATAGGTTTATATTCAAACTGCATCGTTAGGTATAATGAGAAGACTTTTATTAGCTACTATTAGTTTCTAAAAGTACAAATCAACCAACATAGGTACATTAGGTACTCACCTATACATAAAAGTTAAAACCATAAAAATATGTTCCTCGGATTAAAACCGATATTACAGATGTGTAAATTTAAAAAATTGCGATAGTGTACAATATTTTAAATATAATGTAATTAAAATTAAACATAAATATATAGAGATCTCATTACATAAAATATTTACAATTTATAGGTACAACAGTGTATAATAAGGAAAACATGAGGATATGTTAACAACGCTTGTCTTTTGAAGCTATACATTAAACATACATTGTGGAACAATACATCAATCATTCAATAAGAATTGGGTAGTTTCCACCATTAACCAATAAATGTAAGACACAATTCGGTTCATTTTCAATTTGCTATAAAATTTGATTTTTAGTTGTTTTGAAATCAATAAATAGATAGTCAACTGAGTTGTTATTTTAGTGACGTCATAAGTCGCCATTGCCATACAAAATCTATTGGAGAATGGCGTTTTGACAGCTCATAAAAAGTACGTCAATTGATAATGGTGGAAACTACCGTATCATATACAAACCTTAACTTATCACATTTTCATGCAATAATACCAAAGTTTGAATGATGAGAAGGCATGAAGTTGGTCTGTGTACATCTTTTTCTATAGGAGCCCTGCCTGTGCCTTCAATGAAAATCTGAGCGTTTCTACCTGACTTGAAAGAAGGAGATTATGTATGTTACCTCATAATTAACTTAAAGTACTGTTCTACAATGTTGATTCCATCAGGGCGAATAAGGCCCTTTGGCCATGGGCCCATACATTTTTTCTTGTTCTGCCATCCTATACCTACCACTATCATCACGACTAATCCTCCCTTTCCTTATAACATATCCAATAAATATTTCCTCAAAGAGTTTCCCTGCTTATCCTGTTTATCCCACACATGATACTGGAATGTATTATTCCACATTATATTTGACGATACTATCAGTACAAAGTACTTGTATATGGGAACAATAGTCAACTACTAGTGATGGTCGAGGTCTGAGTGTTTACTGGACATGCTGACGGTTGTGGAGTACTGCTGCTGTCGGTGCAGGATCCCGAGGCATTGGAGAAGGCATTGCATGCTGGCTGCTGAAGTAGCCTGGAACAATGTTGTATATGAGCATAATAGTGGTGCAACAACATTGAATATGTTTTATGAGAAGTTAGTAACTGTTATCTTGCTAAAAGATATGTATTTATGGTTACTAATATATTGATAATTTTTGTGATATTTTTAATAGCAGAAACAGTACATTTTAAAAGAGAATAAATTAAATTGAAAGTCTACTTTTATTAATTTAAAGGTGCAAAAGATGTTAATTAAAATATGCTAGTTTTCAGTGGTGGACTCAACAAGACAGTTGTTTGGTTGTAATAACTCTTACTATAATATTTGTTTGCAGTTTTTTTTTTATTATAAGAATTTCTACAATGACTGAACCTTCAGGAACTTGTAAGCATTGAAACTCAGATTTTGAAGACAAATCTAGCAAAAAATTATGCAAACACACAGAAAATACAACACTTACTTTTAATAGTAGTAAGTCAGGATCAGTGTGTGGGAATGGTGAGTCTGCTGACTCTATACATCTAGCGAGAGCTGCATCACTGTAACATAGACAAAGATTTTGACGTTCTAAAGTGCCTTTTAAATGGTCTATTAGAAATAAATTATTTGAGTTTGAGTTTGATTACATTACATTAGTTATCAAAAAATCTATCCGACAGTTTCAATTCCATGGAAATGAAGTTTTGAATGAATCCTTTCAAATTATTGTATATATTATATAACAGCACCATCACATAGTAAATGAGAAGTAAATAATGTAATTTAACTTAAAAGCTTTTTAGAAAATCCTATTATTAGCTGCATTGAGTTATAGGTACTTATTTTAATTCAGTATTATAAATTTTGATCATAATAGCTTTAATTAATTAACCTTTCAACAACTAAGGACAGCCAGCTGTCACTCTACTATTGTCTTTCTTCCTTCTAACAGATTTGAGACACAATTGTCTCAAATCTGTTAGAAGGATTAATAAGTTCTTCTAGATGATTACCTGAGCTCTGTAGACTGCAGCTGGTTCCTGGCTGAAGCCATGGCATCATGCACTGCCAGCTGTTCTCTGGGCTGCAGCGGAGGGTTGGCACCCATAGCCTGGAAATGGTCACAGAAAAATGTGTCATACAGTGAATCATTAAAATGTAGATAAGGAAAAATACTACTTATATTCTTTTTCATTTGTTAACCCAAAAGCAAAGGATTAATAAAAAATAGTATGTATAATAAAATAAATGTCCTCTTCAGTATTACTTGTGCATCCCTGATATTACGTAGCCTATCTACTAATCTAGTGTTTGGGCTGCATTACATTAATACTTTATCAAAATTAATTCAGTTGTTATTGTGTGAAAGCTTATCAGACATTCATACATCCTCCACAAACTCATTAAAATAATAGAAATAAATACATATAACAAAACTAAGTAGAAAATCTTACATCATATACCTTAGTGTGTATCTCAGCAATAGCCCGCAGGCCATTGACCCACTCCTGCCTTGCTCGGGCATCAGTGGCCCTCAGCTTCAGCATATCTCCAGACGCACAGTTGATGGTGAACGTACGGGAGTCTTCATCACTCGGGCATATCACTGCAGCTGCTAAATGTGCCTGAAATTATTTAATAATTACTTACCATTATTCTTCTGAAGAAGGCCATTGTAGCTACTAATATCTTGTGTTGTTATCTTTAGATATATTATCATACTGATTACTGAGTAATGACGACAAAACGTACTGACAGAAGCCCTAAACTGAAATTATTCAAACATAAACAAATGTTGGCCAAGTCAGCCAATAATTTAAAAAGTTTTATGGTTATGGATCTGAATGTATATTTCATTGATGATGTGATGCATTACCTCGCCTCTGGCTGGCTGTCCAGGCTGTATAGTGTCTCCAGGACCATCGAAAAGGTAATATGAAAGAACTCCTGTTTCGGGGTCGACAGCAAACCAGCGCTGCTGCCAGCCCTTTACAACGTTTGTGTATTTATACAACTGACCAGACAGCGGCCTGTGCGCCCCTGATCCTGCTGTTTTAATCATTGTATTGCTTAAGATATTGAGATCTAAAGCCCTTCAGTAAGAAGTTCAATATTATTTTCTTTTTGTTCTCAGAATTTTGACATCTACCGATCTGCTACTCTTGCCCTGTTACGTTTAGTTTATTGGCTTCTTTGACAGTAATGACTCTACGATTTTAATATTTTAAATAGATTAGAATCATATAAAATACCATACATACCTCAAAAATTATCAGAAATTTTCTTTTTAAACAAAAACAATCATTTCTGTAAACTTAATTATCTTAACAAATTCTCTGAAAACAAATGAGTCCAACACATTAATTGTAAACAAAACGTAACTCTGTTCGTTCATCTGTTGAATCGGTTAAGGTAAACGCAGACTTGGCCGCACCGCACGCGCCGCAGTCTTCGCATTCGAATTCTTTAGGTGAACGCAGATTTGGCCGCACCGCACGCGCCGCAGTCTCCGCATTCGAATTCTTTATATGAAGTTCTATGCCACCTCGCACACCTACCCGCGTCGCAGTCGCCGCAGACCCTGTAACCACCGAAATCCCCAAACCGCAGCTGATGACGTCACCCGCACGCAGCGGACGCTGCGGCTAGCGCGGCGCGGATGACGTCATTCGCATCCCCGCCCAGTAGGGATGCAATATCGCTCTGAAAAATATCGATATTTACACGAGGGATATCGATGTTAAAAAAATATCGGTCCCAAGACCGATACATCGATATTCCTGACGATATTTAAAAATAAATATTAAGTTTGGCCAATTTAATAAAAATAAGTCTACTAGAAACAGTCTACAGTCTAGTCTATTTAGCACTAAACTATTGTTTTAAAAATTAAAATAAAAACACATATTGGTATTTAAGAAAACGTTTACTTTTTTTAATTAAAAAATCTAGAGATAGAATTAAGAAAAAGAAGCTTAGATAGCCTTGTACCTAGAAGTCTATTTCTTTCTTGGGTAATGCTCAATACGTAAGCGCGTGACGGCGACCAAACGTGTTGACAGCTGTGTGATCCTCAAACAACTAAAGAGCGATATCGATATTTTTACGATTCGATACATCGGCGATATATCGTTCATAAAAACATCGATGTTTATATCGATATTTATGAGCGATATATCGATATTTTAAAACAATCGATGTATCGTTTTCATCCCTATGCGTGCGGCGACGGGAACGACTGCAGTGACTGCGGTGCGGATAGATGTGCGAGGCCATTAACAAAATGCGATGACTGCGGGGACTGCGGCGCGTGCGGTGCGGCCAAATCTGCGTTCACCTTTTATATGAAGTTCTATGCGAAAAGCGCGGGAAACTTCAGCTAGGTCGAACGTGATTTTTGATTCAGATTATTTTTTATTTAAAACTAGCTGACCCGACAGACGTTGTCCTGTCAACTATGAATATTGAATTCGAATTGACATACTACCTACCTACTACCTACCTACTACCTACCCACTACCTACCCACTACCTACCTACTACCTATCTACTACCTACCTACTACCTACCTACTACCTACCTACTACCTACCTACTACCTACCTACTACCTACCTACTACCTACTACCTACCTACTACCTACCTACTACCTACCTACTACCTACCTACTACCTACCTACTACCTACCTACTACCTACCTACTACCTACCTACTACCTACCTACTACCTACCTACTACCTACCTACTACCTACCTACTACCTACCTACTACCTACCTACTACCTACCTACTACCTACCTACTACCTACCTACTACCTACCTACTACCTACCTACTACCTACCTACTACCTACCTACTACCTACCTACTACCTACCTACTACCTACCTACTACCTACCTACTACCTACCTACTACCTACCTACTACCTACCTACTACCTACCTACTACCTACCTACTACCTACCTACTACCTACCTACTACCTACCTACTACCTACCTACTACCTACCTACTACCTACCTACTACCTACCTACTACCTACCTACTACCTACCTACTACCTACCTACTACCTACCTACTACCTACCTACTACCTACCTACTACCTACCTACTACCTACCTACTACCTACCTACTACCTACCTACTACCTACCTACGACCTACCTACTACCTACCTACTACCTACCTACTACCTACCTACTACCTACCTACTACCTACCTACTACCTACCTACTACCTACCTACTACCTACCTACTACCTACCTACTACCTACCTACTACCTACCTACTACCTACCTATATCTATATATATAAAACAAAGTCGGGTTTGTTACAACACTTATAACTCGAGATCGGCTAGACCAATTTTCATGGTTTTTGGTTCGTTGGATTTGTGCTAGTTTCAAATAAGATTAAGTTTAATAAAATGCCTCTAGGCTCTAGGCATTAAGTCAGTCTTCAAAATAATTAATCGATTCGTCGATCGATCGTTTTCTATTTACCACTTCACGTTACTGCGCGCCTAGTACTTTGGATTGATTAAGGTGATCTTGTGAGAAAATTAAGAATACAGGGTGATCTTGTGAGAAAATTAAGAATACAGTGAATTTTAAATTTTCGTACATGACTACTTCACGTTACTGCGCGCCTAGTACTTTGGATTGATTAAGGTGATCTTGTGAGAAAATTAAGAATACAGTGAATTTAAAATTTTCGTACATGACTACTTCACGTTACTGCGCGCCTAGTACTTTTGTTATCTTAAGTTTTCATTCATTAATACCCGTTTTTTTTTAAAATGATTCATCTTTTATAATTATGTTCTCGTCGATTTTTCATTATTTTTAAGATGTATTCTGCTATTCGGGGCGGGGACAAATCCAACGAACCAAAAACCATGAAAATTGGTCTAGCCGATCTCGAGTTATAAGTGTTGATACAAACCCGACTTTGTTTTATATATATAGATATCAGTAGAGTTTAGTTTTTTTTTAGTTTTATGTATATATTCTATAAGTGTAGATAATATTTTTCTTCGTAGTGGTAAGTCTTTTATATTTTTATAGTAGATAGGGCGGTGATGGACGATCCGCCAGACCCGGGGGCCGTTGTGCCCCCGGCAGGCACCTTTGTAACAATTTCTGCTGAGTCTGGTATGGATACTGATGGATCCATATCAGGCAGAAATCTTAAGAGAAGTCGGGTTCATGTATGCAAAACTTGCAACAAGAGACGGAAAAAACATAGGCGCGGTTTGGAGCCTTCCGGTTGCGACTGTTCCGACTCTATTAAAGAGAGAGAGATTATAGCTGATGTTAAATTGGCTAATGTATCGACACCTCCTACTACTGCTTCCCTTCCCAGTCCCATTGGACGTAAAACATATGAAAAGCACGACAGTGCTCCCTATATTATTCATCTCCAAAAACTTCAAAAGGAAGCCAATGATGGAACCACGCTTCACCCAGTAGTCGTCGGCAAATTTTTAAAAGTTAATAAGTTTCAAAATATAATATATGGCAGTGTAAAAAGAATAGGGCGTAATAAAGTATCGTTATCTTTCAGTAGTTATTTAAGTGCTAATAGTTTTATAGAAAGCAGTGCTTTAGAGCAACAAAGTCTCAAAGCATTCATACCAACTTTTAATATTACTCGTATGGGGTTAGTTCGCGGAGTTCCTGCAGAATGGTCTCCTGAAGAAGTTCAGGACAACATAAATGTCCCAATAGGTTGTGGGTCAATAATTAAAATAAGACGCATAAATTTCAAAACATTTATTGATGGTACAGTGGTGTGGAAACCATCACAAACAGTAGTGTTAACTTTTGATGGACAGATCCTACCTAAAAGAGTGTTCATGTTTTATAACTCATTACCTGTTGATTTATATGTGTACCCAACTGTTCAGTGTTACAATTGCTGCCGGTATGGTCATACCAAGATTCAGTGTCGCTCAAAAGCTAGGTGTTATAAATGTGGACAAAACCATACTGGTGACAGTTGCAACATTGAAGAGGACAAAGCCTCTTGTTGTTTGTGTTCAGGTTTTCATTTTGCAATAAACAATATATGTCCTGAATATTCAAGACAAAAACAAATTAAAACTTATATGGCTCACAATTGTGTGTCATATGCAGAAGCCCTAAAAGTGCACCCTCCAGTAGAGAAGTCTTTTGTTGATGCTCTCTTGTCCTCTCCTTCTCGAAACACTAGTGATCGCTCCCCCATAGCCATTAATAATAATTCTTTAGAAGAATCTAAGAGTACTTCTCACTCTTACAAAAAAACTGTCTTCCTTAAACCACGCTCTCCTCTACGCAAACCTGTCCAGGGTGGTTATAATAAAGAAGCTCACAATGCTTTATTAAAGGATTATCAGATACCACAACCTTCTAAAGGTTGTGCCCTAAATGCAAATACAGAGCCTAAATCAGTCCCCTCTATTGAAGATTTTACCAAAGCACTTTTAGAACTTCTTTCCCAATTTAATTTTTCACCGTCCAACGCTGCTTCCTTTACTAATAGTCATATTCCCTCCACCTCCTGAGATGGACAAAGAGTCCCATCTCCTACAATGGAACTGCCGAAGCCTAATAAATAAAAAAAGTGATATTATACATTTAATCAACAAATACAAGCCATTTGCCTTTGCTTTGGCAAATGGCTTGTATTAGACATGGCTTAAAGCTAACAACATATTTAAAATTCACTCTTACATAACAGTGAGATCAGATAGATCTGATGGGTATGGTGGAGTAGCCATCCTCATTAAAGATTCTATCCCTTTTACTGTTATTTCTTTACCTCCTCATAGTGAGGAGATTTCTATTGTAGCTATAAATGTAAATAGTATGTGTCTTGTCTCTGTGTATATATCTCATCCTTCTGTTTCTATTCTTCAAGAAATTAATATTCTTTTTTCCTCTCTTCCTAAACCATTTTTAGTTCTTGGCGATTTCAACTGTCATCATCAGTCATGGGGCAGTTCCTTTTCTAATGCCGATGGTGAGGACTTATTACAGATCTTAGACCTTCACAACTTATGTACATTAAATACTGGATCTCCTACTCGCAGATCCGAGCCTCACCAGAATCAGAGTGCAGTAGACCTGTCCATTTGTACTCCTAACTTCTCATCTTCTTTATCTTGGTCTATTCTTTCTTCTTCGTTCGGTAGTGATCACTTCCGTATACTCATAACCCTTCCTTCTTTTAAAGCAAAATCTTCAGTTAGAAAATCTCATTTCAAATATAGAGTTCCTAACAAAAATAATAGTTCTTGGAATAAATTTAAATCCTTAGTTCAATCAAAATTTTCTTCTCTTCCTTCTTTATCTGAAGGTAATGAACTTTTGTGTGCAGAGGCTTTATCCAATGCTATGATTTCTGCAGCAAATGAAGTCTTTCCTGCAAAAAACAGTAACCATTACAATAAAATTCCATCTCCTCCCTGGTGGGACTCAGAGTGTTCAGAGGCAGTTCTAAAAAGAAAAGAAGCTGAGATTGCCTACAACAATAATATGTCGCCGACCAATTATGAGTCCCTCTTGAAAATAATGTCTGACACTCGAGAATTATTTAAAAAAAAGAAGATAGATGGGTGGCGAAATTTTTGTCATTCGATTTCTCCTAATACTCACCCTACTTTAGTTTGGCAAAATATTCGAAGGTTTCGATCTGCATTTAATCAATCAAATTGTTCGTAAATATCCAACTCTGTGGCTAATGATTTTCTAGATAAATTGGCACCACCTTGGGTGCCTGAGGATATTCAAACAATTTCGCCAAAGACTAATCTCATATTAAACTCTAATCATTCCGATTGCACCTTAGCTCTCCCGTTTTCTTTGAATGAATTGAAAAATATAGTCCATCACACAGTAGATTCAACTCCAGGTAAAGACGGCATTCCATATTCCTTTTTTACAAATGTTAGTGATAGTATTCTCTGTTATTATTTAGATTTAATTAATTCAATTATGACGTCCGGAAATGTACCTCAGGGGGCCTAGACAAAATCCAAGCGTTAACCGCACAAGCGTTTTCCGTTCACGCTAAGGACTCTGCGTTAGCGTGTCGAAAATGGTAGACAAGTTACAAATGGAACGCGAAACGCTCATTCCGCAGCGTTAACCGAAACACTCTATAATTAGGCTATGGAATAGCGTATAGTAAACGTCACAGTGACATTATTGCGTTTAAGTGTCGCTGTCAATGTCTGTCTATTTTAACTAGTATTGGACCTACTTAAGATTATGGAATGCGTAATGTAAACAACCTCACAATGGTGCACTTATATGATTGTGGGTCTTACATTTGTTATTCCAATAAAGATAAACTTGATTCCAAACCTTAACACTTGTTTATTAGGTATAGTATTAGAATGCTAGTAGCAAACTTTGTGTTTACTGGCTCTTATGAATTCTATTTTTAGCCATGGTGATCTTTCAAGGCCTCAAACGGGACTTCAAGGAAAGGTGTGGAGTGAACGTTTGTGGCAGAAATTAGCAGTTTTAAACGCAGTGGGTGGTGGTATTAAGAAAACAGCTGACAAAAGGAAAAGGATAATAAATGTATAGCTGTTGCATATGCAGACCATTTATTTAAATGTATTAATGCCGCAAATCATCACAAAGACTCCAAAAACTTTGTTTATCTAACCTAAAACGATGAACAAATTCCTAATCCGATATATCCACAATTTGCTCCAGTTTACGACGATTTATTCTTGTTTGACGTCTTTGCAATGCTGCTTCATTATTTGCTTCCCAAAATAATCTCAAAGAATGCATTTTCACTAATGAATTGAACTTAAACCCACTCACAAAATATCACTGTTTACTCCTTCTTACGGTTAGCGTCAGGGTCCGATCTCCCGCTAATATAGCGTGCCGCGGAAACGCCAAAATATCACTAGCGTTTGTCAAAAGTGCCACTTGTCTACCATTGTGTTGAACATTTTTGGCGTTTACGTTTCACGCTCACTCCAACGTTCCTTTCCGCATGAGGAATAATGACTTTGTCTACCAATTTAGCAGCAGTCACGTGACATCGAGTTAGCAAATGTCAATTCCATACAATTTGATTTTTCTGTTGGCGTTAACGCTTACAGAAAAGGGATTTTGTCTAGGCCCCCAGGTCAGGAATGGAGACATCAAGTGGTGTTGCCAATCCCTAAACCCAACAGACTACCATCTGACGCGTCCTCTTTTCGTCCCATTGTTTTGTCGTCGGTCCTAATGAAATTGGCCGAACATCTAATAAAAAATCGACTTGAGTGGTATGTCGAAAGCAAAAGCTTGTTGGAGACTTCTCAGTATGGGTTTAGAAAAGGAAAAAGTACATCGGATTGTTTAGCCATTTTTACCACAGATATCCGTCTAGCTTTCTCTAACAATGAGTCAGTGGTGGCAGCATTTTTAGATATAAATGCTGCATAAGGCTGCATATGATAATGTTGTATTATCTATATTACAAAGTAAATTAATCTCTTTAAACTCAGATTAGTAAACACAAGGCAGATAGATAGCGCGGAACACCGCGAGTGAGGTCAACAAAGCAAATACAAAACCAAAAGCGAATACAATCTCGAGTCAGTACGGCACGAAGCGTCGCGCCGTAAACATGTCACAGAAAATATTTATATTTTCGAGAATGATGCCGTCTTTTGTTTTTAAACATTGCAAAAATTGTTCCCTAAATCAAAAGAGAGAAGATGGAGTACCTTTTTATAGATTAGTATGGTTATTTTTGCCTTTTTGGATGTTATTTTGTTCGGAACACAAAACCTCAACAGAAGTCTGTCGGTGTTGCTATTTTATTGTGAAAACATTTACCCCTAAGTTGGGAAATATGTATTGGACACAGGATTATCGATCTACAAGAATATTTAATTCGAGTGTTTTTTTCTTTTTGGTTGGTATGTTTGTATCATGTGTGTGTACTTATCTTGTATGTGTCAAAAGTCTTCGTTAATAAAAGTAGTGAATGTTTTGTCTCTAACTAAAATTATGTACACCAGTCGATTCGCCAACATAAAGTAAATATAGTAAAAAACAGTGAACAGAAAAATATGACAACTAATATTTTATATTCTGTCCTTTTCTGTGAATAAGAGAATAAATTAGCGCGTTCAAGTTTCAAACAAACAAACTATTTTGCTTTATAAAATTGTTATACACCTAAGCACTTTATTATTTATATTTTAATTAATATAAACAGATAAGAATGAAATATTACGGGTAATTTTTCATCATCCTGGCAACCGGAACGCACACAGAGACGACGTGTTCTTACAGCGCAGTCACGTGGCTGTCACGCACACATGTCTCGACGTTCGCCGCACTCGTAATGTTCCGCGCTGTCTATCTGCCTACTGTTTTATAATCTGAGTCTTTAAATATCCCAATAAATCTTATTAATTTCATTTTAACAATTTTATCCGAACGTTCCGTTAGCTTATCACTTTCTGATAGGGAGTTAACTCGTCTCGTATGGCGAGGCCTACCACAAGGCTCAGTTCTAAGTCCTCTATTGTATAATATATATACTTATGATCTGGATCAATGCTTTACCGTAGATATTCAAGTTTTGCAATACGCTGATGATTTACTTCTATATCATGCCTGTCAATCTATTGATCAAAGCTGCCTTCTTTTGACCTCAGCTTTGAAATCCTTATCTTCCTGGCTACATAATAATGGCTAAGATCTCTCTCCCTCTAAGAGTGCTTCTGTATTTTTTTCAAGAAAACGTACTCTTCCTCCTGCTCTCGTCTTGTACAATGATATTCCTATTCCTTTTCTTGAAAAGTTTAGGTACTTGGGGGTTATTTTTGATTCTAAACTTAACGGTGTCGCCCATTGCGACTTCATTTCTATTAAATGTGAACGTAATATTAACATCCTTAGATGTCTCTCTGGTGTATGGTGGGGTGCTCACCCTACCTCTCTTAAATTAGTGTACAATGCCATAATCAGAAGTATTCTTGATTATGGGCTATTTATTTTAAAGCCTATAAATGTATCAGCCAAACAAAAATTGGATCGTATCCAGTCTAAGAGTTTGCGCATCATATCTGGAGCTATGAAATCAAGTCCCATTAATGCTCTTTAAGTAGAATGTGGCGATGCTCCTTTACACATTAGAAGACAGTTCCTATCTGATAATTTTTTATTCCGCATTATTCAGTTTTCAAACCATCCCCTTATTCCTAAACTTGCAAGTCTTGCTTCACTCGTTAATACTTCCTCCTACTGGTCTTATAAATCTATTCCATGCTTAGTTCAGAGCTATCAAAAATGGACTTCTCTTTCTTCTCCCTCTCACCGTTCTAACAAATTGCCGTTATTCAGCCATAGTTATGATAGTTTAATTTTCTCCCCTTCAGTTATATACAACTGCGTTGATAAGTTTGACCCAAATTGTGGATTTTTATTTAACATATTCTTAGACGAACAAAGCGAAGACTATCACCATCTGTACACCGACGCTTCCAAAAGATCTCCAACGGGTTGTGTTGGAGTAGGAGTCTTTCATTCCGAATATAAAATAGTACAGAAAGTTAAACTTCCTCAGGAGTCTTCTGTATTTTCTGGGGAATGTTTTGGTTTGTTTAAGGCAGTGGAATATGTTTGTATGTTTAAACTGAAAAACTCTATCATTTTTACAGATTCTTTGAGTGCTCTTCAAGCCTTAAGTAAATTTCCTTTTAAATTGAAAACATTTTTTCCCGTTATTTTAGAAATTAGAGAATTAGTTTATAGAGTCACATTGGCAGGGGGTTCTATTAAATTTGCCTGGGTCCCTAGCCACTCCGGTATTCACGGAAATGAAGTTGCTGACAGGCTTGCCAACGAAGCAGTGGAGTGTGGTGACATTTTCCCATTTAAACATTTTCCACATGACCTTCCTTCTTTATCTAAAATCACTCTACGGGAGTCTTGGAGAGAAGCGTGGAAGGAATCTATTCTATCTAAAGGTCTTTATTATTCAAAGATTCAACCCGATATCCCAGCCAAACCTTGGTTTTCAAAAGTTAAATTTAACAAAAAAGAGACGTCTATTTTAATAAGATGCAGATTAGGCCATGTGTGTTCTCCAGCCCACCTTGCCAAACTTGGCATTGTGAGTAACCCAGCTTGCGAATGTGGATCTGACTTCTCTGACATCAACCACATTCTTTTTTCCTGCCCTCTCTATGATCGTTCTCCTTTCATTTCTGACCTTATTTCTTTAAATGTTCCTTTTCCTTGTTCGACCCTTTCCTTACTGTGTTCTAATAATCTATTAATTTATAAGTGTATAGCTTCTTATATTTTTGTAAATAATATTAAGTTGTAAATATAATTTTTTAGTTTTTATTCCGTTTAAACTAGTATTTATGTATATACTTATATGTAAGATGTTTAACTCTCCTGATTTTTGTCCAAATTCCGGTTCCTTTTCTTCATTTTATCCCTGTTTCCCTACCTTTGAAATGCTACCAAATTATATAAATTTACTTTGACACTGGCAATGTTAAAAACGGTGCCAAAAGAAGAAAAAAAAAAAAGTTCTATGCCACCTCGCACATCTACCCGCGTCGCAGTTGCCGCAGACCCTGAAACGACAACAACGAAAATGCGATGACTACGGGGACTGCGGCGCGTGCGGTGCGGCCAAGTCTGCGTTCACCTTTAGGCTACCCGCACGTGACACACAATAATATTGTCAATACAAGATTGTCAATAAACTAGATTCTATCTATCCAATACCGCAATACAGGCCGCACACACACAATATTATTGACAATACGTACTTTATTGTCAATATTAATAAACACACACAGGCTAGCCGCACACACACAATAATATTGTCAATACAAGATTGTCAATAATCTAGATTCTATATAATCAATACCGCAGTACAGGCCGCACACACACAATATTATTGACAATACGTACTTTATTGTCAATATTATTGTGTGTGTGCGGCTAGCCACACAGTAATAAAGTATTGTCAATATTAATGTGTGTGTGCGGCTAGCCTTAGGCTAGCCGCACACACACAATAATAAAGTACGTATAAAGTACGTATTGTCAATAATATTGTGTGTGTGCGGCCTGTATTGCGGTATTGAATATAATCTAGATTATTGACAATCTTGTATTGACAATATTATTGTGTGTGTGCGGCTAGCCTTAGGGCCCTCGCCCACGGGCGACTTTTTGTAGCGATGCAGTCGCGATGCTCTCGCGCGTAGCATCGATACAGACGCGAAGCAGTCGCTAGCTGTGTGCCCGCGCCCACGGGACCAGATTCAGTCGCGATGCAAACGCGATTCGGTCGCGATGCAAACGGGATTCGGTCGCGATGCAGTTACGATACAAAAATACCTTGGATCAGTACAGTTGCAAGATGGACTCCGTTGAGGCAATATTAGTCACGTTGTCTTTGGTGCTGCTTTTACGTAAGCAGCCGAAGCGTAGGCAACGGAAGCAGCGTCAATATTGGATGCATCCATTTAATACCCAGAGATTACTTTGTGGACATCATGTAACAACATTCAAACAACTCAAAAATTATGATCTTAAATTCAAAAGTTGTTATAGAATGTCATATTCGACGTTTTGTGAATTGCTTTCCATTGTAAAACCAGAGTTGACACGCAGAAATACAATGATGAGACAATGTATATCAGCTGAAGAACGACTAATCGCGATGCAGTAGCGCGTTAGTAGCGCGACGCGGTCGCGCCTTTGTATCGATACAATCGCGATGCAGTAGCGCGTTGCAAATGCGACTAACACGCGTTAGAAGTGATGCAGTCGCGCGTTTGCTAAACGCGCGACTGCATCGCTACAAAAAGTCGCCGTGGGCGAGGGCCCTTAGGCCCTGTCCAGGAAGGCGAATTCGCCGCGATTCGACTCGCGCGTATTCACTCGCGCGTTTGGCGAGATACTAGGCACCAATACATCGCGTCCACAAGCATCGCGCGAGTAATAAACTCGCGCGTAATACGCGTGCAATTCGCCGAACTCTCGACTCGCGCGTGACTCGCGCGTAATGCGCGCGAGTCGAGATACTAGGGCCGCCTTGTTGCGTCCAGAGTTCGCGCGAATTTCAGAGCGAGTGCACGTATAAAAGAGAAAGAGAAGGAAATACAACTCGCGCGTAGGTACGCTCTATACGCGTTGGCTCTGGACGCAACACTCGCGCGTGATACGCGCGAGAGAATCGCGGCGAATTCGCCCTCCTGGACAGGGTCTAGGGTTAAGC
This sequence comes from Athetis lepigone, assembly GCA_033675125.1. Classification (NCBI taxonomy): domain Eukaryota; kingdom Metazoa; phylum Arthropoda; class Insecta; order Lepidoptera; family Noctuidae; genus Athetis; species Athetis lepigone. The sequence continues at coordinate 18,694,809 of CM066215.1, read as the reverse complement.
TGTTGTAGTGTTGTAGTTAATTTTTAATGTTGCCATTAATAAATATCAATTTTTATTGTTTGTCCATGGGGTCCAATGATGTTATTCAATGGTAAACCAGAATTTTTTTTCTTCAACATAAGATTTAAAAAAAAATACCTTATAGCAGTAAGACTTTTAAAAAATAAAATCACATTAGAATATAATAAAAAAATATAGATTTAATTTTGTAATATTTGTGAGCTCAGGATTTTACAAGTTCAAGACGAGTTTTGACAGGACTACACGAAGTATATAGCAATAGATTTGTCAATTAGTGATGTGCCAGCTAGAAGTGTTGTAATCGGAACATGATATATTAAATTCACATAATTCGATTTATACAACGACAATTATTACAGCACAAAGGATTACCTTCACATAATTATATCTGTAACTAACTAAAACTAAATATACTATCGAATTAAATAACTATGACTATCTATAAATTTTTGGTAAACGAACTTCTAAATATATCAAATCTATTTATAATTTTAAACTATGTTGGGGTCGGCTTTCAGTCTATTCCTTATTCAGCTTCAGCTGGCCTGGGTACCAGACGACACGATATCGATTGCTTAGATTGGTCAGACTTTCTGGCTTCTGACTACTCATAAAAACTGTCAAAGTTGACAACTGTGACCAACGGCTTTACGTGCTTTATAAAGCACAGGATTTCAGTGATGTCAAAGATAAACTACAGCCCAGTTTTTAACCGACAACCTCAAATTAGCGGCGGGTGTCTACTCTTAACCTTTTTTTCAATAAAAATATTTTGCGGTTTACCAAAGAAACTGAAATTTTCAGTTTTTATATACTTACATACCTATATTTGTCATTTTCATGATAAATAAAATAAGGGAAAACCTTACATGTATTAAAATGATATGTGATCATAATACTGTGGATATTACTATTATGTATGTTTAATAGGTGTTATCATATTAAACCTTCGAAAACATGTGATTCGAGACACAACAGACATACAATGGCAGCGCGATAGTCGGCTGGCGCTTGGTCATCGAAAGGTTAATGAAGAATCACGCAATTTTTATAATAATTTCCTTTCATATGGTGTGCATGTGTATATGCTTGTGTAGGGTGTGGTTGTACTAAAGCTTAGCGATTAGCAAAAGAAGGATCGCTTGCAATCGCTGTCCATTCGTCCTCGGCATGATGGATGGCTTAGCTTACAAGCATCCACAAATAGTTTAGCCACCGAAAAAGAGGAAAATTAAAAATAAAACGCAGTAATAATAACCTCTGGTTTGAATCGAAGCAAGCAATAAGCAATTGATATTGTTTATGTGCTAAAGATAGTATATAGTATTTTTTCTTCTTGCGTCGTTTGATATGTGAACTATGTATTTAGTTGACGGGCCTGTAGGTCTACTTGTTAGTGACCCTGACTGCTAAGCCGGAGGTCGTGGGTTCGATTCCCACCCAGGACAATCTTTGTGTGATGAGCACGATTGTTTGTTCTGTGTCTGGGTGTGATTTATCTATAATATGTATGTATTTATAAATTATGTAAGTATGTTTATCAGTTGTCTGGTTACCATAGTACAAGCTCTGCTTAGTTTGGGATCAGATGGCCGTGTGTGAGTTGTCCCAGGATATTTATATTTATTATTTATTTATTTATTTATTTATTTACACTTTATGCACAACGGTACACAGGCGGACTTAATGCCAAAGGCATTCTCTCCCAGTCAACCTAGGGTGGTGAAGAGATAGCATAGTAGGTGCATTTATGGTGGTAAAACTAAAAAGATAGAAGTATAATAGATAACAAAAATAAAATACATAATAATATACATAATAACTACATACATAAGTAAATAAATACATATATCTATAATATATATTTATATATAAGTGAAAGTAAATTATGAAAGAACTCTGCTTAATAGTTAATGCTGTAAATGAATCTTCAATTTCTGCTTAAATGCATATTTATTTATTAAGTTACTTAAGTCTTTTTTTTCTCGCCTTTTTTGTGGACATCCTCAGTGGCGTAACTATATCATCTGGGGCCCGTGGCAAATTCTTTTGATGGGGCCTTATCAGTATGTAATGTACTCACTGAGTACTTACTACTCAGTTTAATTTTAATAAACTTCGAGATTTTCAGCGTACTCAATTTCACGTTTTGTATATGTCCCACTAATGGACATAGGCCTCCTTCCAAAAATATAGACACCCAAGAGGGCCCCGACCCAAGGGGCCCTTTTGGGTCGGGGGCCGTGGAATTTTGCCAGCCTATTGTTACGCAACTGCATCCTCTGCTGCCAAACTCTATATGTTTTTTTACCACAGACAAGAATTACGGTCTGAAAAGTCATAGCAACCTGATCGTTTACTAGAAACTATATTTCGTTAAAGATTCCAATAAATACTAATCGCTTCAGGCTTCTAATCGGTTATAATGAGTATTGCTGAGTAAGACTTGTCATTTAATTGGCAGAATTGTGGTGTGTTTTCCGCAAATGCCATTAATAAAGAGTTGAAGTTGAAAAACATCACTAATTGCAATTGACAGATATTGTTATTATTGACAATGTCAATTGTCAATGTCAGATTCACACTCCGTCCGGATTCCGTCAATATCTGTTTACCTTATCAGTAATCGAGTGCGTTGTTTTCATTTTAAAATAAAACGTTTAAATGTTTATTTCCAAAGCAAAACATTAAAATGGTTTTTAAATTAGTTCGAATTGATACACAGGAGCCTTCTAAAATACAACTGACTGCCGGCAAACATCTTATTGGTAGAGGCAAATTTCTTCACGTAAGTTTCCTTATTCTGCAAAAAATGTATCTCTGATTATTTCTGTGATATTCTGGTAATGGAAAAATGATGGCCTTGAATTTAAATGTTGTTTTGAAAAGTTTGCTTCAGTTATTGATCCGGTGTTACGACCTTGGATGACTCATCCAGCATTGCCTAATGTTTTGAATTTTTCGTTTTATAGAATGATGACACAGATAAAAGAGTATCACGGAACCATGCCGAGCTAGAGGTAACACCTGATACTGTCAGTCTAAAATCGGTAAGTAAAAGAATCTAGTAAATAAAAAGAAATATAATTTAAGTATAATTCTCACAATATAATGCTTCAAAAAAAGTCTAAAGTAAATACGGTTTTCAGTTACATCAAAATCCATGCTTTTTTATGAAGAAGAGTATAGAAACACAATTGTTAAACCAGGACAGTATAGTTTCCCTTTGCCACGGAGACAAATTTGGTCTTCTTCCTGACCATTTCTGGTTTGAAGTCCTACATTGCCCTGATCAGGATAATGCAGAAGAGAGAACCACAGCTCCTGAAAACTCAGAGAATGGAGTAAATGATGGAAAAAGAATGGAGGGGATAGAAGGAGAAAGGAATCAGAATAATGATACTCCGGATAGTGCAGCTGGTAGTGAAGAAGCAATTAGTTTTAATGGTGGTGAGGAAGAAGAGGATCCTGCTAGGTCTGCTTCACCATCCTTGTTGGGTAAGTTTGCTGTGCTGTTCTGTCACTTTGCATGTCAATGATATAGCTAAAGAAATTTTTGTATTGTTTAGGCCCAATTTGCTAAAGGTTCAGGTATACAAGCACTTATGACACTCCAGTGTATAAGATATAGCTAAGGATCCCTAGCACCCAAATAGAGTGTCTCATCAATTATTTAAGAATTTTCACACAATAAACTTCTTAATACAAGCAGTTTGTGTCAAGTAGGTGCTAAATTTTACTACAGTAATCAGCAACATTTAATTATTCTCATCTGCCCCAGATGCTGCTGCTGAAACGGAAACCACAGAAGAAGCTACTGGAGAACCTCAACCAGTAGACCCAGTAGCCCAAGAGACCAGTGATCAGGATACTGAAGGCTATGACCCACCTCCTCAAGTGCCTCAAGCTGATGCTGCAAGGACTCCAATTAAAAGAGAGCACAGTTCAACAGTATCCAGTCCTGTTGATGTTAAGAAAGTCAAAGTGGAGAATGTTGATGCTGGGGATTCGGCGGCAGGACCTAGTAATGGTCAACAGGTAAAAGAAGAATATTAACACATAATAGAAGAATAATTACCTAATTATCATCCTAATCTTGGCTGGTACTGGAACTTTTATATAAGGCATGAATTAATTTGCTAATGGTGACCTATAAATGCAATATTTATTTATTTAATATCATGTTCTGTTCTCCATATTTTCTATGAAAACAAATTGAATATAACTGGACAAGTATACCTAGTTTGATCTATTTTAGCTTATGCCAAAATGATTAGTAGGTTGCTGGTACAGTGGTATGTTTAATTAATCTCTCATATAATTTTAAACATCATTATATTACAGGCTGCATCAGACACTGACAGCAAAGACAATATAGCTGCACCAGCATCACCAGCAAAACAAGTACAACCACCCCCTAGAGAAAGGTGTATCTACGGAGCCAACTGTTATAGGTGAGATGTGACTATTCCATCAATGCGGTTCTGCGTCTTCATCAGGCGCTGTCTAATTTGACAGGATTAAACTAAAATGTATCTTCTGTCCTTTTCTTTAAGAAATAGAAAGAGAAAGATGCACTTAACTTAAATTTACGTTAGTTTGTGCACAAGAGAATCGGCACCAATGTGTGCTCTGCACTGGTTAGTCAAGTGTTTCTGCTCAAGTTTTCTTCGCACAAGTTGGTAGCAATGTGTCCACTTTTGTAACTGAAAATATGTAATGTTCAGTTCTACTGCTTCTACTGTTCGCAATCCACGTGGCTGACTGGGAATATAAGGATTGTAATGTTAGAGGATTCTAGTTTTCCACCATCAAGAAGATAATGACATGACCATGCTCTTCTTGTTTGCAGACGCAACCCGCAGCACAAGGCCCAGTTCTGCCACCCCAGCGACACGGACTGGGGGGCGGAGGCCCGCGGCGTGTGTCCGTACGGGCGCGCGTGCCGGCGCGCAGACCCGCGGCACTGGGACGCGCACACGCATCCTCCCGGTACGCTCGCGCCCGCCGCGCGTCCGCCCAGACCAGGTGAGCTGATAGCAGCCAAGATCTTTTTCATATTTGAGTTTTATCAAGTAAAAGACAACTGCAGACATTTTAAATAGGTCATTTACTCCAATTGGCATTGACTTCAGAATATAAATTTTATTATTTGGGCTGACCTGAAAAACTGGAAGGTGATAAGTGCAAAAACTTATTGCACTTATCAAGAAATGCTGTTTATTCCCTGTTGTTATACTATTTTCTGTCCTCTTTGTCACTATTTTTTTTTTTATTTTCTTTAATCCAAAAAAGATGTGAAATTCTTGTATTTTTCTTCCATTTGTCACCACCATTTTTTTTTCTATTTCTTCACCAGTGGTTAAAATAAAACTGAGAATAGACCACAAATACATGACTAGGCTCCTCTATAATTAGTAATGCACGATTTATTTTAAATTTACATATTTAAAAGAACAAAAGGATTACCGATTACTTCTGTTATCCACAGGTTTGCAAGTAGTCCAACGGCACGGCAACGTCTACTACATAAACGCACATGCCGTTAACTTTTACGACGACCATTTCCAAGTAGAAGACTCGGACGCCGATAGTGTTGATTATGATTACGAGTTTTAAATCGATTAAAAGCTTTCTGATGTTTAATCATGAAATAAAAGGAGTGTTATGTTTCTAAAGTGAGATTAATTTAACTAGGTAAAAGACAGAAAAGGAAACAAAGGAGAGATTCTGTAAGTGATGATGACGATTCTCCTGCAAATCATCTCATAGTAACTGGAAAGCGGTCTCGAAAAACTGTCCAGAGACAAGCTTGGAGCGACTGCGAGTCGGATGGAGAGCAAGATCCGTATGGAACAGATGAGTCGGATGAATGGCAACCGTCTAGTGACGTCACCAACACCCAGGATTATTCGCAAGATTTATGAGTAATTAAGTATCTCAATAAACGTTATTTTTTCAAAGAAAATTGACATGTTTTTTTTTTTCATTCTTGAAACTAGTTAAATGACGAAGTAGTAGAATAAAGTAAAAGAAAAAAATACAAATCAACATATTTATATATTGAAACTTTTCTTAACAATAATTAGATCTGAAGAAGCTAAGCATAGGCTGCAAAACGACTTGGCATAGTATTTGAATATTATTTTAAAATCAACATAGACAATTTAATGATGATGTGCATGTAAGGCTACTTTATCACTACGATAGCAGGAAATGTTATCATCTTATCTGCTTTAAATTAAATACTAATATTCCGCAAGTCCATATTTTTATGTTTTTGCGCCAAAGTTATAATATTTAAACTGATAGTTTAAAATTAAGGCGTGTTAACTCTGGTACATGTAAATAATGTGCGAAATATCATACTGAGAGTGCTTGTACAATAATATATTTATGCAGCAACATCCACTCTAACAAGCAATCACACAGACCTAAGGCACTCGGAAACAGAATACCTATATCCGAAGCTTACTATTTAGGGTGACTGATAATGACGTACGATACTTAAACACGCGATTGTGCTCATGTTAACCAACAACTTTGACTAAGGGAACAAACATGAAATCGCGAAAAAAAAAACAACTGTTCAGTACAGTAAGTACATTTATGTTTGCCTGAAGCCGCAATTATATTATGCTGACGCCGCGTGTCGCAACGCGTGGGTAAGCTATCGGTTACATACATTTAGTACTGGATTGATTACATTAGTCCCGTCCCGCGTGTCGCTGTGTCGTGTACTAAATGTATGTAACCGATAGCTTACCCACGCGTTGCGACACGCGGCGTCAGCATAATATAATTGCGGCTTGATGTACTGAGCAGCTGATATTTTTTTCGCGATTTCGGCTTTGCTCCCATAGTAAAAATTGTTTGTTATCATGAGCACAATCACGTGTTTAAGTTTCGTACACTAATTACCAGTCACCTAAGGCCCGAGTCACACCGCGGGCGGCCTCGCGACCTTTTCAAGCGATACTAGTCTTTTAAGTATGTAGTTAAAGTTTAAAATTATTTCAGACTGAAGGTGCTCGCCGCGCCGCTGCCGGCCGCTGCCATTTCGGTGTGACTCGGCCCTAATACAGCTTAGTCTATGCCAAGTCAGGCCCCAGTGAGTCCTCAGTAGTACCCCTCGTCGTCGGAGAGCGCGGGCGGCGCGTCCCAGTCGGCGGCCGCGTTGAGCAGCAGCGGCGCCGGCGCCTCACCGCCGCGCACGCGCAGCGCGTACACCGCCATCTCCACCTTGTTTACGTTCGCGCGTGTAGTTGGCAGCTTACGGATTAGTAGGCGGCCGCCGGTTATGCCTGGAACGGGTGGTAGGCGGAATAAGTAGATGTTACTTGGCACCATGCGAAGAGAAGGCATGAAATGAGAAATGCTGATGATTTTGATTGGTTTGCAAAGGTGTTTCCATTATTGAAAACTTTATTTACAGTACTGATAGGACTACACGCAACAAATTTATTTAGAGAAGTGCCTTACCCATTTTTCATGTCAATGTGGGAACATAGCAAAGTTATAAAAGATTGGTTGACTAATGTTTTATTTTGCTGCAGCAGTAGCCTTGTTACATAGTGCTTCTGGTATATTTAATTATCTGTTTAAATTCTTTTATTTGTCAGAAACATGAGTCCACACACAAAACATGCCAGATGTTAAGAACATGAGAGAGGATCACAGGATTTTACTTTTATGACATACAAGTAATTAAATTATTTTTTTAAATAATTAAAAGTGTAAAAAGATTGTGCAGTGGTAGAATTCTGATATTCTAATCACAAAAGATCATAGTTACTGTACTAATAATTTTCATAAAGTCTTACCCAAATATCCAGTATACAAGTGCCTGACGACATCACAAGCTTGGAAGCACTCCTCACTGTCCCCACTAGATATGCTGTTGATGGCCTTTCTCATTAGCTCTCCAGTCAGGTCAGCTAGACCCAGCATATAGTCAATTTCAGGCAACAATGTAACCAGAGTCCGTTGGTTATCATCCTCTGTGATAACATACTCAAACTCCTTCTGAACTTCTGGATATGTGATGATCCTTTTGTCAGTCATAAGCGACAGAAGGGTCCTAGCCTCAATGTACTCCTGGAAACCAGCTGTAACTGCCCTGGAGTGTAAATGTGCTGGACTGTTCTCCAACTCCAAACCAATGCTTTTGATTGGTCCATTGATTAGCTTCTGAATCCGTTCTTTGGCTTCAGTAAGAGTGTTCTCTGATGAATCCTTTCTGAAGATGTGTAATTATGTTGGTTAAATTAAAATAGTTTACAACACAATTGTATAGCATCAATATTTAAGTTATGAGAGAGAATTAAAGGAACTTAGTCCTTTATCTTAAATAAAGCAGTAGAAGAAAAAATAAAACAAACCAATGATTTACTTATATTATTAATACATTATTTCAACATTTACACTCACACACACACACAGTTGCAGGCTAAATAGGTACATAGCCAAGCTGCATAGACAGAGACGTGTAATTTATCATACATAGAATCAATAAAAACCCATGCATTACAACTACATATTCCAGAGCATACTTACGTTATAGGTGAATGCAACAAAAATATAATCCTCTTGCTCTCAATAGTGATATCTCGTGACAATTTAACGAGTCGCTCGTGCCTGTCCTGACGCTCGTTCAATTTATTCGCAGCCTCTTTGAATATGGCCAGGACAGGACTGTCAGCTGCCAAGGAGGTAGCAGTCTCTCGAGCAACAGATGCTAGCGTGTGGCTCGAGTTGTGAGGGCCTTTGCGATTGCCGCGGTAATGTTTTCCTAAAAAAAATATTAAGGTAATCTAGCAATACAGTTCTTTGGATAGATACTTAGTTGCCATGGTTGTGGCTGAGTTTTTAGAGTATAAATTATATTACCGATACGAGAAAAAAGAAGAAAATGGCTAGACAGAACAATAAGCAACTGCTTCTAGTTTCAAACGTGTTTTTTTGTAACAAATTATCCCTGAAGCAAAACGTACCTGGTCCTGGCATAGTTATATTCGGTGCAGTGACAGAATTACAATTACTTATACACAAAATGGAGGTTCTATCTATGTTTGTCGAATTGTATTTGAATAATAAACTTTCAGCAAATCTGCAAATTAAATATTCCGCTCACCAGCAAGCATTTATTTATATTGTCTGTCACTGCTGTCATTCTGACTGACTTGACCGACATTTGGCTTGCACTTTTTTGTTGATTTTATGACTTGGTTACAAAGATCTTTAAGGCCCGTATTAATAGACGTCACTCAAATCCGAGACGCTCTCAAGTCTCTTGCTGTCCTTGTCATTCTGAAGGGAAAAAATAAGGACAGCAATAAACTTGAGAGCGTCTCAGAATTGAGTGACGTCTATTAATACGGGCCTAAGCCTGTCCTTGCAAATAGCATTCATAGATTAATTTAGAGATGTGTGCCTACAAACTTGTCCGTTTCACATTATTACTGGGATACATTTATAGTTTTTATATTACAAAAATCGCTTTTGATTGAGTCAAAAGAGATTTTTCTTCAAGTATTTTATAGTTTCTAGTGGTGTGACTCATTCATTCATCATCAAATCGTGTCACGTCCGTCAAATCAAACTGACGTTTTGTTGTGATTGACGTATGTATTTGACGTGATTGTGGTCAATTCGAATTCGTTTTCAAAGTAAATAGGTAAAGAAACTTGCTGAAAATTCAAAAAAGTTGTAAATTAAGCTTTGTTAAAATTGTAATTTTTTAAATGTGAAATGCATTCGTTTCAGGAATTCGTGTCGACTGCCCAGAGTCCGCGAATTTCTGCTTATCGCATTACCAACTGATATCATTGGGTGTGACCAATTTGCCGTTTACTTAAAAACTTGAGGTAAATATTCACAGAAATTGATATTTAATACGAGTTTACAATACTAGCGACATTACGAATCATCCTCTTTAATATTTCAGATACTGGAAAATGTCTCAAACTCTCACATTTGGTGACTCAGTCGCCCCGGTGACTTGTCATGCTTGGAACAAGGATAGAACACGTAAGTAGTTGACTGATTTTCGCAATAATTTTGTTTACTCAAAGAAACTTCCTTCCTGTATAAGTTTAGCATTGGTTTGGTATCTATCTATGAATATGCCAGTGTTCCATTTGGCTTACCAATATGACCCCATGCTGTGTTTTAGCAATGTTAGTTATAAAACAGCATACTAGTTAATTATTTCTAGTAATTACTGATAACAAGAATAATTAACTAGAATGCTGCTTGAATACTGACTTAGGTAATAATAAGAATTGTCTGAGGAAATACCGTAAAATAAACAATATCATTATTGTTTTACAGAAATTGCTTTTTCACCAAACAACAATGAAGTTCATATCTATCAGAAAGAGGGAAATGACTGGAAGCAAACTAACAACCTGGTTGAACATGACCTGAAGGTAATGGGCATTGACTGGGCCCCGAACACCAACCGCATCGTTACCTGCTCAGTGGACCGCAATGCATATGTCTGGACTCAGGGAGACGATGGCAAATGGTCAACTACCCTGGTACTCCTCCGCATCAACCGCGCTGCTACCTGTGTCAAATGGTCCCCAATGGAGAACAAGTTTGCTGTTGGTTCTGGAGCCAGGTTAATCTCCATCTGCTATTTTGAAAAGGAAAACAACTGGTGGGTGTCCAAGCATATCAAGAAACCTATTCGGTCTACTGTAACCAGCATTGACTGGCATCCCAATAATATCCTGTTGGTTGCTGGCTCAGCTGACTTCAAAGTGAGAGTGTACTCAGCTTACATCAAGGACATTGAAGATCAGCCTGGACCAAATGTTTGGGGAACCAAGCTTCCTTTGGGACAAATGTTGGCAGAGTTCCCCAATTCACCCAATGGCGGTGGATGGGTGCACAGTGTGTCTTTCTCAGCAGACGGGAATAAAGTTGCTTGGGTGGGACATGATAGCTCCATAAATGTAGCTGATGCTACTCAAGGGAGAGGTATCATAAAACTGAAGACTGAGTACCTGCCCTTCTTGGGGTGCAGTTGGGTGACCAACAACTCCTTGGTAGTGGCAGGACATAGCTGCATTCCTTTATTGTACTGCCATGAAGGTAATCAGATTAAGTTTGTTGCCAAATTGGATAATACTCAGAGGAAAGAGTCTGGGGGGTTGTCTGCCATGAAGAAGTTCCAGTCTCTGGACCGCCAGGCGCGTATCGAGACTAACGACACTCTTCTGGATTCCATTCACCAGAATGCCATCACCTCCATCCGCCTGTACGAGGGCACCAAGGACAACACGCGCAAGTTCAGCACCACTGGGCTGGATGGACAGCTGGTCATCTGGGACTTTGACTCCTTGTCCAGGGCCATTGAGGGACTGAGGATCGTTTAAATCAGACTTCCATTAAATGTATGATTTTTATTTTAAGGAATAATATAATAATCAGTTTGCGTGCGAGTTCTGAAGTCACTCCAATAAAAACGAAAAACATGGAAAGCCGTGAGAAAGTAAAACTTCACAATCACAGTTTCATCAGTCTAGCTAGAAGGAATACGAAGCAATAGTAGCAGTGAGTGAATGCAGCTCCCCAGACAGTAAAAACTTTCAAATATACAGAATAAACTATTATAATTTATAGATACAACTGCTATGCTTTTATAATATACAATTTAAAAATTTAACTTGATAATCAAATCAATAATTTATAATATAAATTAGAAATAAGACTACTACACCCTATAAAATATGATAGATCACTTTTAATACTACTGAAGTACTGGTTGCTGTCAATATTACATTAAATTTTAAGGAATCAACCGAAGTATTATTTTTAACATTAACATCAAAGTCATACTTTATCCTAGAGAACTATAAGGCCATATTGTTTGTAAGTGTTGTGTGGTTATTGGGCGTTGGTGACGATGTTGAAGACGGGCCCGATGCGTATGAACACGCGGCGCAGCACGGAGCGCAGCTCGGGCTTCAGGTCGAAGCAGGTGATCTCACACAGCAGCGGGTAGTAGCTGGACACGTGAGCCGCAAACTGAAACATCGCGACACTCGTTAGAAAGAGAGAAAAACAGTTTATTCGTGCTAGTGATACATCAGTTTTACAGTGAAAAAACTTATTAAATACAATATTACAAACTACTAGCTTTTGCCCGCGACTTCGCGTAGATTAAGATCCCGTTCCTGGGGGATTTCCGGGATGAAAACTGTCCTATGTCCTTTCTCGGATCCCAGACTATATCTGTACCCATTCAAATTGGTTCAGTGGTTTAAGAAGAGACAAACAGAGTTACTTTCGCATTTATAATATTAGTACGGATTGCACGAAAGGGCTAGCGCTCAGCATAATGCCGGGCTCGTACACAAGCACGAGTCCACGGCGCTGGTTTTCAGCGCTAGCCGAATTACTGTTTGCTCAGCGATAACATGGATATGGTACAATGATCTCATTTAAAGTCGACTCAATAAAACCTCATTTGGTTATTGTAATCGGATTTACTCATCCATCCATCACATTCTAGGTACTTTGGAATGTTAATCTAAACAAATGCGTGGGCTGACTCATAGCTGCAGAATTATGCTGTTATCTATTTGAATGCTGATACAGGCGAGGCGTATCGATCGAATGCAAATATTATTAAAGATTTTACAAGTCTCAGAAAAAAATGGTCAAGGTCATATTATGGTCAGAAACTACAGAACGAGGACGTAATTTATAATCACCTCATTTAAATGTGAAAAAGCGACCTTCTCGCGTTTGATTCCAGAGAATAGTATACAATAGATATCTTCTACCTATGAAACTACTCATAACATTTATTTTCAAAGTCAGCTTTAGGTGTACAGCAAATATTAGTAATAATTAATATACGAGTAACAAAGTTGTTTTGAACATAAAAACTGTTTGCGCATCTTGTGTCGCTCGCATAAGTTATGCTCATCAAATAAAGTAACAAAAGCGTGACGGTAGCAATACATTATGCTAAATAAAAAAATATAATCATCAAGTTATTACGTATTGCGAAACGTGTTTTCTATCTATGAATATACCTATTCACTTTCTACAGAACATTTTGTTGAATGATTTATCTAGTCTGTCTAACTACGGTGAATATGTTCGTAAATCGTAACAAACAAGCGGGACTCTTAACAGTCGCGACACTATCATATTATCATAACCGATAGCATCTACAATCTAATTCCATTATATTGTGCCGATAACAACAAGTACATAAGAACGACTTTGACTAAAACGGACTTACTCTTTCGTCTGGCATCTTCAGTATTCTCGTGAGAATCAACAGCAGGATGGACGTCCACGCGTCACGGTGCGCCTCACTCGTCACTCCCGCGAAGTACTCCAAGGCTTCACAGCAAATGGTGATGAGACTCTTCTGCACTGCTGGCCAGTGGTCCCGCCGCGTCTCGTCGCTGTACATCTTGAACAGTATCCGGAGCACGCACGCCAGCGACTGTGTCTCCTGTTTTAACATATTCGGCTTCACTGAGCCCTTGAAATTAGCCTTCCACAACACATTTCTCTGTGCATTGTTAGTATTAAATGTTTTAGCGAAGCGGTGACTGCACATGAGGCATTCCACGAGTCGCAGCAGATGTGGCGAACTAAGCAGTCTGTACATTCCTTGTTCTTCACGCTGACATTCCTGCTCCGTGCCGGGCGTGCCGCCGGTCAGCTCCGCGGCCGCCAGCGCCAGCGTCTCGGCGTCCTCTTTCCGAGACGTGGCGGGGTAGAACACGATGTTGTCGATCGTCTGTATCAGCTCCAACTGCACCACGCACTTGATGAGGAGACTGTTGAACACCCGGTTGGAGGACTTGATCTCATCTCCTCCCTGGGGTTTCTTCAGGATACCGTGTCGGACTTGAGGGGTTTCGTTCTCCTCGTTCTCGTCGGGTTTCCAAGTGAGGAGCGTGGTGGGCAGCGTGCTGTTGAAGATGTCCAACATGATCTGGCAGGTGTTGCTCCACGTGTCCTCGGTAAACTTGGTGCCGTTGGAGATGACGAGGTTCTCGAGACAGTTGGTGCCGGAGCGCGCGAGCTGCTCGTTGTCCTGCTGCACGCACCAGTGCAGCTGCGCGTACAGTTGCTCTAACAGGAGAGATCCGAGAATGTCAAAGTATTGCGTGAAGACGTCGACGATGGCGTACAACGCGTGATTGCATGTTGTAGTCATCCACTCGTTCTTCTCCAACTGATGCTCAGGTAACTTCATGTTGTCGAAGATTCTGAACAATATATTAAATAGGTCTCTCCACCAATGTGGACGGAATGATTCACCGTGAGTTTTGATAATCTCGAAGAGGACAGTGAGTCCTCGGGTGCGCACGTCTAGCTTGCAGCGGCTGACGACGCACGACAACGAGAACAGTAGCGGGAACCACCCCCGCAGCCACACTCGGTCGACCTCGGGCGCGCCCGGCTCGCCCTCCAGCCCCGCGTGCTCCACGAACAGCTGCGGCGACGTGCCCACAGCGGTCGCGCACGACCTCACCAGTCTTATAGCTTCCATCGACGTGTCCGGGAACTTCGCGTTACATGCAAACTCTGATAAGCATTTCACTGCATCTTGGAACGAGTCTATCATCGCAGGGAACTGTTTCTCATACAATTCATTTATAATTTTGCCGGTGGTTTGGAATGCCAAGTCGACGATTGCTTCATCTTGATCGCTTGCTGCTAAGTGGAATACGGAGAATATATTTTTCCAACCTGACTTGATATTGGGCGCTTGGGAGTTCACCATCTGGGCGATACAACGAACCACCATGTCTCTGATTGTTGGAGAGCTGTTTTTCTTCATGATGTGCTCAAAGGGTCTTAAGAAATCTTTTTGGAATTTGAAATTAGAGAACTCGCCTTTTTCGATAAATTTCATTGATAGTTGCCTTAACGAATCTACTGCGAAGAAAGCTATATCTTCGTTGCTGCTGCATCCTACTTTGTTGAAGTGATCACCCAACACTTGCCATATTCGAGACCACTGCAGCCTGATCCTGCCCATGTTATAGTAAGATATTTCGACGATCTTCTGCAGTGAGAACATTCGAGGATTAGTGGGATGGCTCAATTCATCTAGGGAGACTTGACATAACGCTTTGACGAAGTCTACGATGGCGTCACCGTCCAGTTTTGTAGATCCTGTGAATATTCTATCTACCGCTACAACGACACTTTGAGAGCTGGTCTCCCCAATGTGTTCTTTGACGCTGGGATCCAGCGACATAAGACTGAACTTCAGTGAGTCCGGCTGAGGCTTGATACCCGACCCAGACAAGAACTGCGGTCGCACTCCCGTGCCTATGAGCTGTGCTAGTTCTAACTGAGAAATACACTTGACGACATCCAACCAACTAGTTCCTAAGTAGTTGCCGTCCGTGTGTGCTACAGTGATCAATGTCTTGATGGTGTCAATGTTCTTGGCTTTCATTTCCGTGATAGGTGAGTTAGCAGTAAGCAGGGTGAACCGCGCTAGTGCTTGCACATACGCGTCTCTCTCCAGCGACATGTGGAAAATGCAGGCGATGCGGATAGCGCACCTAATGCCGTCTAAGCACAGCGAAGCAATTTCAGGGTCATCACAATCCTGCAGCCCCACTGAAAAGGCTGCAAGGAATGGTGTCCACGCCATCTTGAACATAGGACGAACATGCTCCACGTGTTTTGCTGTTGTGAATGGAGTCTGCACGTGGGATACAGACTCCATTAGGTTCTTAGCTGCGGTGGATATCACATCCATCTCCATGTTCCAAATTAATTTCCGTTTCTTCTCATTAGCGATCATGTGTTTCCCCGGTTTCGAAGAACTCTTCATCTTAATCTCATGGCCAGCGATTTCGTCGTATATCTGTGACAAATATTCACGTGGTAGGTCGTTATTGTCACTAATACCGCTATTTAACTTAATG
Source organism: Athetis lepigone (assembly GCA_033675125.1). Classification (NCBI taxonomy): domain Eukaryota; kingdom Metazoa; phylum Arthropoda; class Insecta; order Lepidoptera; family Noctuidae; genus Athetis; species Athetis lepigone. The sequence continues at coordinate 18,678,859 of CM066215.1, read as the reverse complement.
TATTGTTCTTTTGTCATTTTATTCTTGACTTGTGGCGAATGTAAATCTGTCGTGAGCATAATAATGGAAAACGCTAAAACGTATACGGTGTCCGCACTCATGAATAGCGTGTTGTTAGGATTGCACTCACAGTAACGCGACGCGAACTTTTCCATTAGCCTATCGATCTTTTGGGCCTCGCCGGGAAGTCTGAACCCTTCTAAGAAATAACGTAATGCAGCTACAATATCCATGTTCGCGAAATTCATCGAGTCCACGTAAGAGTACATCACTTCCTTAGAATGATCCTCGTTTTCGCCTAAATATTCGCCAACAAAAGTTTTGTCGAGTCTTTCGTCGGTTAGCAACCATTCAGCGATTTCTTTCGTCGATGTCCCCAAGAGACCTTGCTCTTGTAAGAAAGACACTCCTCGTTTCGGTTTCCTGTTAAATAGGTCGATGCCTGTTTCCCAAACCTCTTTCTGTTGTTTCAATACTTCGAATTGTTCTGGAGAATCCAATGTCTCTCTATTACCAATATTGCTTGATCCTGTCGACACCAGACTTAGACTAGACCCGCCGTGAGACTTGATACTGTGATGGTCATGGTCTTCCTTTGCAGTCCTCTCACCCAGAGTAGTTTGTAGGTTGGGGTTTATATAAAGCTCTTTGCTCCATTCCACCATACATTTTAATATTGAGACTAGACATTCGAGTCCACGAATGCGCATGGACTTTTCTTGGTTAGGCGTAGCGCCCAGCTCTAAAGCTTGCCTTCCTTGGGCGATCTTGGATACATCGTTAACCAATCGCTGGAACAGATTGGCTGCTGATAGATCACAGTCGTAGTTCACGTAAATGTCTACGACACTCTGCGCATCTCCGCAGATCCTGGTCAATGCTTGAATGACCATCCATTTGTGCTCAAAAGATGAGCTCGATGTCTCCAGAATGTTCATAAAGATTTCTTTGAAGAACACTTCAATTTGCTTCTTTAGGTGCACCTTGAAGTTTTGAAGAAGTGCCAAGAAAATAGCTAGAGATAGTTCGAATACTTCAGGTACAGAACTGACGCCATTTTTCGATAGCGCCACGCAAAGATACTGCTTGATAGCTGTGATGAACATCTCATTGTTCCTGAATACTGGACCAGCATTTTGTAAGATAGATAAGAGAAGGTGAAGAGATAGAATTTTAGATCTTAACTCATGTGACTTAGGGTCTGGAGTCCCTTCAGGTAAGGGCTTCATTGACAGCTTGCAGAGAGCTCTAAATACTAGAAATGCATCTTTCTGTAACACATGAGTGAACTTTGCTGTGACAGAATTATCATTTTCGGAAGCAACATCAACACTTTCTTGTGAAGGTATTCTTTGTATGGTAGCTTCCATCGGCACTTGACCATTACTCTCGTGAGAAACACTCGCACTGTCTTGAGAATCCGACGGGACTTCATTGTTATCAGGGCTATTTGTCACATCTTCTTCAGATGTTTTCTTAGTTGCAATACTTATGGCATTATCTATAACTGAATCTACAATTTGTTTAGCAATCATTTTTGCTTCTAATACCTCGTCCAGTTCTTCACCTTGTGTTTGTTCGACTTCTTTACCTTCTTCAGTCACATTGTTAGGTGATTCTTCTGACACAACATTACCATTAGGAATTTTATGTGATATTTCTGTAACTGTATTACTATTACTGTTGCCATTTGCTTCTGATTCAATGGCTTGATTCTCCATTTTTGTGAAAATTACATTAAGCATCTGTGTCAGGGTTGCTCTCGCTGTGGTTTGGTTGATCAGGTTTTTGCTTGCAAGGTAGATGTTGTAACATGTTCGGACAGCGAGGAGCACCGTGCCCTCGTGTACCTCGACATGTTGGCTTGTGATTACTGTTAAAAGTGCTTTTATTATTTGTAGCTGGACTCCTTCGTCTGTCTGTGGTCCTGTGAAACAGCTGCAGATTGTTTCAACAATTCGGTCTATCAAAAGTTTCCGTGGTGTAGTTGAGTCAGGAATGTTTCCGGTGAGATGGCCATACGCAATGAGTTTTTGTAGGCAGTCTAGAGCTGTCACGACTATCCTGGATGCCTTGCTCTGGCACGCCAGTTCGAATGGTAAGAAGTACTTTTCTGCCGTGATAATGTTGGAAGCGTCATTTTTGGGCAGAGGCAGAGTCCCTGATGTAGGACTCTCTGATGACTCAGGTTGACCTCCATTTTTCAATTCAGTTTTGATTTCCTCTGCAAAAAAAATATATTATTAAATAGTGCTAGTAGGATATAAACATAATTTAAATGGACTACTTCAAACAGATTTCCATTCAGTATATCTTTGAGGATTGTGATTAAAATAATGTACTCAGATAAAACTAATAGGTTTTTCAATAAGCTGTTATCAATAGTCAATGTTCCCATTTTTAGGTTTGATAATATAAATGTGGGTATATAACTTAAAGGCGGAAGGAAAGGACTTGTTTCAAATAATTTATTTTCAATTTTTTACTTGACTTTTAGGTATGTCAGTTTTAGGACAACCAGGAAACAGATTCGACCTATGATAAGAACCTAGGTAGGTTAGTTTTATATTCTGCATTATTTTAAATATGGCCTTTATTTTCATTCATATTACAAAATTTATATAAAAGAAGCGTCCAACTTTACCATGACACAGCTTAAAAAACGTAGTAAATGACTACTAATTAGTGTTGTAAAAATACCGTATAATACCAAAAGGCTACGTATTATACCGGTATTTTATTATATCTTACGGTATTATTGGTATTTTATGTATTTTATATTTTGATTTCTCATTTTAAGAGCCTGCAATGTTACGAAGAATCCTTGCTTAACAAATGAAATATATTTTATGTTTCGATTGTATTCTATTTTTTAGAATGACTAATTCTAATTTAATGATAACTTAGTAATGAAAATTTACCGATATTATTAAATATTAGATTCCCGTATTTTTATTACTATTTTAATTAAACTTTCCTTTATGGACCGTTGATTTAAGGGTCGGAGTGGGGTGGAGGGAATGGAGGGGGGAGAGGGCTGCCCCCCTGTCCAATTTCCAACATGCGGAGCCCGATGGTTACGGAGATATTCATGGTTAAAGTTTTTGAGGTTATGTTTTCAAACACTAATTTCCATCAATTTGCACTCTAATTTCAATAGATTTATGGGGCAGGGAGGGCGAGGGAACAAGGGGCCTACCTCCTGTACCATCCCCATCTCGCGGAACCCCATGGTTACGACGATATCCGTGTTTAAAAATTTGAGGTATGTTAGGTATATACAAACACTAATTTCCATCGATTTTCACTCTATTTTCTAAACTAGATAACTCGACGGAGCCCCGGTTGCCGGGGCTCTTACTTCTGGGTGGTTTAAAAAAAATCTGGGTCTGTTCGCTCGCTTCGCTCGCTCACTACGACCTAACCTGTCCGAGTCGGGGCGCCCTAAAATTTTGATCGCTCGCTCTCGGATTGACGATCCCCTTTATGCCTTCTTTCTGTTAAATCGATTTATACATAAAATACCGCCGGAAATGGTATTATACCGTATTATACGGTATTTTTCGTATAATACGGTTTAATGCCATTGGTATTATACGGCACTCACATCTCTACTGCTAATGCTACAGAGTATTAAAATGTTTACCAATTTATTAATTGAGTCATTAAGTACTTAAGTGACATGTAAACTAACTATACTTATTGCCTCACAAATATAACTGATAACATCAAACATCCAAAAGAATGAACAGGAAAATACTTAAAAATCTAAGTGAACTGTAGTTACTATCACAATCTTGTCCTAATCCATCTTAATTTCTAAGCATTGTATTTTCTTTGATATAGTATCAAACTTGTCAATTTTGCAACAACAAATATCAGTAAAAAGTATCATCAATAGTATGTTCTTTATTCAATGTCCTTTGCATACATTTAACTCGTTGACCGATTCAAAAATATAACAATAGTTTAAACAATTAAACTTTGCACCCGTGTGCAAACTTCGACGCTTGACGGGTTAAATTAAATGTCCAGAGTCATAAATCGATTCAACAAAGTAATCATATAATATATTATTTTATTAGTGTATTCATTTACTAAGAAGCTAATGAAAGAATATTTTCTGTCTATTTTTAGACTTGATAATATTGTAAATAACTCAAAGAAATCCTTAAGGTTTAGTTTTTTAAGTAGTTATTAGTTGTTAATTGGAGCAAATATTAAGTTGTGATAAAGATTGCTAGATTAGTAGTAATAAGGCTGGTTTTCTATATTTTTGTATGGATAACGCTGTAGGCATAGTTTGTGAAGGAAATAAAAAGTATGATATGTACATGCCCCAATAAGTTATTTAATCAGAGATTACAGTTAAGTAGATTTTGTAAGTTTTATTGAGCATGAATATTAATGCTGTCACTGCATAGTGCCTCAGTTAGGAACTGCCAAAGCGATGCATATATGGAGGTTATTTACATAATAAAGTACTTAAAGTTGATCCTGCCATAGGTATACAGGAAGTGTGATTGCATACTAAGTTGGCTTTACTATATTACAATGTTCTGTTGTTATGTTGTGATGGTGTGCCCATCAAATAATCACTATGGTATAGTGCCGACCTATTACTTTTGTGAAGTGTTCATCTTGTGGAATATTTAGGACATATTATTTTATTTTGATGAATATGGTTTAGTTGATTAACTTTTAATTTTCTTTATGCGTCTTATATTTATTATTCAAGTAGAGCTAATATTGCGAGTTTGGTGGTTGAATATATTTGTCACAAAGAAATGTTATTGTAAATGCTAGCATGCTAGTATTTACAGAGTTACAAGTTCTCATATCACATAATTTTGTGTTTAGTACCCATATAGTTTTATTAGTACTTTGGTACTAATTGAAACATGGGTTGTTTTATTATGCATTACAACAACCTAGATGATGTAATGTATGTTTGCGAAGTTTTACATGTTACTGTGACTTCATATCAACAATATGCTCACCCAATAACAGTAAGATGTATCTATCTGTGAACATTGCTCATATTACATGCAGCCACACTAGCTCTAGTACAAAGTATACACATTATTTGTTCCACACACCAGACATTCGATCCACTGCCTGTCTCGCTCGCCACTATGTCGAAAACACTTCACAAGACACTATGATAACGCAAAGTAGGTTTCGACTTTTAAAACCAAGGTCAATACATTCACTATCTAATAAATTATCAATAACAATAAAACTATCTCGTTCTTAGATTTTAACTTAATTAGTGACAGGTGATAAATAAATGTAGTACAGCACAAAATATATAGAACAATATTACGTTAGTGGATACAAATCCCCCGTAGGTCTTACCTAAAGCGACTTCGCAGGACTTCTTCAGCTGGCTGTGGTAGGACCTTTTTATGTCCTTATCAGCCAAAATCTTTTCTAAAGCTCTGACTATAAACATTTCTTTAGTTTTCAAGTTGGTTTGCATCGTTATTTCATAAGTTGATCACTCCATTCGTTCCAATCGGAACCGACTTAGTTGCGCGGTGGTTTTATATTCATTTATATTACTTATTGAGGCACTGTTATATTGTTATCGTATTACTTTAAACTCGTAGCGAGATAGCACAAATGGAACATCACAAAACTTTAGGGAACTATAGATTTTTGTGAAATCATTTCTGCGAGACGGAGATTTCTTTCTACGATTCACACCTCATCACAAACATGTCAATTATAAAGGTGCGTTCATAAATGTCACAAGAAAACACAATCTTGTCTGAAGGAATTTTTTGTTTTATATAATGACCTGTTACTATAATACATATGATATATTGAGAAAGACAATTAACCATTATTTTAGAACTACTTTTAGACTACAAAATATAAAAAATCTGGATTTTTGACGTTTCTATTTTGATGCGTTCACATTAATTTGCTCTGGCTATGTAGTAAATTCGTTACGTCACCGATTTATAACTTAGAAAAAGTTAGTAATTAAATTAAGCCCAATGTATATATTACAGAAAGTTGTGCACAAATTAAAATAGAAATAACACGTAAACGTTACCTGAATACAGAATAATAAATAAAGTTATTTAATAATTTCATTTCATCAAGTTGCGTTTGGTTTTTCCTACTTCATATCGATCATGCATGCAGTCCATTGTCAAGTTGTAATTGTTTTTTATCTGTAGTGTCGCTGACGGCCGAACTTGCTTGCGGATAACCCGCTATTTACGTTAAAAATCTTGAAATTCTTCGCAATAGAAGAACTCTTTTTTTATTTTTCGTGATATTCTAAATTAGCCAACAAAATTGCTTCCACAATGACAGTGACGCGGGTCGCGGAGTCCCGCACCGAGTTCAAATTGAAGAGCTTACCTGATGATGCTATATCGAGCGTTAAATTCGCTCCGAAATCTAACCAGTATTTGCTGGTATCATCGTGGGACTGCTCAGTGCGGCTCTACGATGTCACGTCGAACACGGAGCGCCATAAGTATACCCATGAACTGCCCGTGCTGGACGTTTGCTTCAGGGTAAGAATTTAGTTGTTTTTGGACGCCCCTGGTCATAAAGACTTGAAGTTTGTTTGAAGAGAGTTTCAGTTACATGCATGAGTACATGTATCTGACTTCAAACACAGAAATAAAAACAAAAAAAATATTACCATGTGGAGTAGACCATAATGAAAAAGTAATGATAATGCTTGAGGATGCCAGGCAGTTTACATTTAACATACACAGTTTGAACAATGATTTCTTTTTAAACAGGGTTAATCTTATGTTGGGTAGAATACCAGTTTGTAGAGCAGAACAATTCTTGGCAACAGTCCAACTTCTTTGCAATTTTTTTTATAACTTATTTAGGTTACCTGTATGCCGCATTTTCTTCATAAATTTTAACACCCTATTCTTACTTTTACAGCAATCTATCCACTAAGTTGGTGATTGAAGATCTTCATTCCATTATTTTGTAATTCCATATTTATTGGTAAACTATATTGCCACTTAATTTACGTTCCAGGATGCCGTTCACTCATACAGTGGTGGATTGGACCAGACCCTTAAGATGTACGACCTGAACGCAAGTATGGAGACAACTTTGGGCGAGCATAAAGGTGCTATCCGATGTGTAGAGTTTGCCTCTGAAGTGAATGCTGTGCTCACCGGCAGCTGGGATGGTACTGTCAAGATGTGGGATAGCCGTGTGCCCAACTGTGTTGGGACTTACAATCAAGGAAATGAGAGGGTAAGATTAGGCATTCCGGAATATCATTGTCATAATGTAAACAAATATAGGTCAGTATGGTCCAGCCACACCATATCCCACTAGAGGTTATATAAAAAAAATGTATGCCATTATTTTAAAAGATATAAGTATGGAGTTTCTTTTCCATTCCAGCCTATTCTTCAATACAAAACAACATTTTAGAATGGACAACTAGATTAAGTTTTTATTGGGATGATGTTACAAAGTGCCTTTTGTGGCTTACTGGAAGTAAATGATTTGACTTTGAATTAAATAGCTGTAATAATTTACAAGATGTTACAACAAAGCTATAAATAAGCCCAAGAAACCATATGAATTGTGTCATATGTAAGCTTTTTGGCTATTCTTTATAATTTTAATATATTTTTATTGCTAACCTTTCAGGTGTACACGATGAGTATAGTTGGTGAGAAGTTTGTAGTAGGAACATCAGGCCGTAAGATCTTCGTATGGGATGTTAGAAACATGGGGCATGTGAACCAAAGACGTGAATCCTCGCTGAAGTACCAGACGCGGTGCATCCGTGTGTTCCCCAACAAGCAGGGGTATGTGCTCAGCTCCATTGAAGGCCGAGTTGCTGTGGAGTATCTAGACAGTAACCCGGAGGTTCAGAAAAAGAAGTATGCGTTTAAGTGTCACCGGATTAAAGATGGAGGTTAGCAGAACTTGATATTTTAATTAGTTTAGAATGTAATAGTCTTTACTTTATGTAGTTGTGTCAGCAGATGAGAATCTGTCAGCCAGTAAATAGAAAATGTTTGCAACATTCTCAAAAATCCCATTACTTACAATGATTATGAGTTATCCCAGATAGTATTTTACACCACCATTAAATTGTTCTTTATATTTATTGGTCAATGATGTAAAAAACCCAATTGAGTAAACAAAGAATAATACCTAAGTAAAGTAGGCCAAGATTATAACATGAACTCACAAAATCCTCCTTTATTCTCCATTCCAGGTCTAGAGAAAATCTACCCAGTAAATGCAATAAGTTTCCACTCTGTCTACAACACCTTCGCAACGGGTGGCTCCGATGGCTACGTCAACATCTGGGATGGATTCAACAAGAAGAGATTGTGTCAGTTCCATAGATACAACACTGCGGTCTCATCGCTGAGTTTCTCACATGATGGGTCAGCCCTTGCTATCGCCTGCTCCCAACTTGATGATACACAAATAGAGGATCCGAAACCAGAGGATACTATATACATAAGATATGTCACAGACCAAGAAACAAAACCTAAATGAGAGGTGGATTGTGCCCGGCTAGTCTGTTACTAAATGGCTGTTTTCAGTGTGTGTAGCATAAGATATGAGTGACATTGGACTCCTAAACTTTGACTGACGATTTCAACGAATGATTCATTTTCATGTTAAGGAGCTAGATTTTTCAAAATTACTTCATTGTTGCACATTTTTGCCTCTGTCCATCCAATTTAATTTTTTTCCAATTGCCTCAGAAATCTTTTCACGTTATAATAAGCGTTTTCGATAGTATAATTAATTGAGATAGTTTAGCATGATTGCATAATAAGCTTGGTCTGTTATTTTGCGCTTTATGTAATAGAATGTTGTACGTACGAATCAATACATATACTTCTGCAGTGATAAATAATGATTTCAACTAAAATATGTCAAAAAAACTAGAATAACACTTTATAGATGAAATACCAATAAAGCCGCTGCCATACAGGTGCGTTATTATCGGCCAATAAGATCGCATGCGTTATGTTGCGATGTTTGTTTTTGGTACATTACGTATGTATTAGGACGGTTACGAAGTTACACTCTACTGGGGTTATTACTGCACGTTATGTGCAAGGAATTGGGACGCAAAAACGCATGAAATATCGTCCGATAATACCGAACCTGTAAGGTGGAGGCTTAACCGTCGTGCGTAGAATGCTTTATCTAAGTCTCTTCTCTGCTTATCTAAATAGGTCCTCTGAGAGCACGAAATACCAAAATATTGTTGTGTAGATGTTAAAGGTTTTGTAAATAGAAATTTTGTTCAATGAAGTACAGAATTTAAAGCCATGTACAGACGGCCGGGTGATTAGATCTTTGTGAACGAACCTTACAGTTCAATTAGGATAAATTTTAGTTTTAAGTGATTAATAAAAAGTAATTAAGTTTCTTAAAGGTTTGTTTTATTACTTTTTAATGTTTACATAACTATTTTATTTATTTATTATCCAACGTAAGGGCATTTTGTCGTTTAAGCTCTCACTGCAAGTCACCTTCGAAAAGAGACAAAACCGATAGTCGTCGAAAAAGTCTATCATTTGAAATTGCCTTACTTTGTACGAGACTATTGACGAGATAATATAAGTACTGTCTTTGGCTTTGCACTGTACCTGTCACTGTTACACGACTGCCAAATGTTGTGTACGATAGAGATGGAACGCAGCTAAAGCCAAAGTATATAAGTGCTTAGTAACGTCTATATATTTTGCCATAAGGGATGCGGACTACGCACATTTATTCAGCTCTATTTTTATTATTTATATTTATATATTTGTATTAGTATAGAAAACAAAGATTTTGTACGAAGACGCGTACGCGTCCGTCCAGCTTTCTGCGTCTATTCAGCTTAACGGCTTTTCTTATTCTTTCGACACTGATGCCCTTACTAATAATCACTGTGTAAAGTTATGCAATGAATAAAGCCTGTGTAACCATACATTTTTTGACGTATAAACCTGTCATAACTTTATGCAGCGTTTATTAGTAAGGCGCTTAACTCACCCATAGCACTTGCATGATAATAACACATTTTTTCCTCATCTTAAACTTGTTTTCCGCGTAATCTGAAGACTGATAATGGCCAAAATAGTTCAACTGTTATAGTGGTCGTAGCAGAGGCGGATTAAGGGTCGAGAGCGCCCTAGGCAAGAACGTCATCGGCGCCCTTCTAGTGCCTATTTTTTTTGCTAATCTCTACTGACCCACTACTCGGCAAAGGCCCAAGACCCAAGCCCTTTCAAGAATTCTGTTACCGAACTCGCTTGGCCCTGACACCAATGGCTTCTTGTCCACGAATCTTAAGCCTGGTGTAGAATGCAGTGTAGTGTTCCGGATCCTATTCTCCCGTTTTACACAAGAGAGCTGCGACCCAACTCTCTTTGGCAAATTGACCAGCCCCCTTACCATGACGTTTAAAGTAAGATTGTTTAATTTCTGTTCTAAAATGTGCAAGTGACAGCGTTAGACACGTTGTCTAAGGCCGTCTCTTTCCCACTGAAAGTAATATCGAAGTAATACTGCTATAAGGGCTTGTTGTAGGCCCCCAGGTTTGAGCAACATAGCTTAGTACGGGCATGTCATTGGACTTGCGCTTCAGGGATATCGGCAGAACCCCTGAACTGTGTCTTAATGGACCACTAGATTTTCAGGCGTTTTCGTTTAACGATCGATTTCCTACACTTGTCTATATCCGAAAGAAACTGACTGGCTCTAATAAATGTATTACCCTACTTACTATATGGTTTATAATGTTGTTTCCAAATAAAGTCCAATCGTTACAATTCCAAGCTTACGGTTGACACGAGGACATTACATACACCAACTTCTATTGTAGACTAAAGATATGCAGGACAGGAATAGTCAAGAATTAAATAAACACCTGTTATGAATAAATAGTTTCAGAATAGTAATTGTAGAATAGTTTTAGAATCGCTAATTAGAGAATCGTTCAAATTGTGTAAGTAGGCATACTTCTGAAAAAATTATATTTTGTAAGGCATTTTTTTCGGGCAAGCGCCCCTCTGTATCCTGGGGCCCTAGGCATGTGCCTCGTTTGCTTTAGGGTTAATCCGCCACTTTGAAAATTACATGTGCCTACTTCTGGATTAATAATACCAGCCTATAACTGTCCCACTGCAGGGCAAAGGCCTCTTCTCATACAGAGAAGGCACGAGCATTGATCACCACGCTTGCTCAAGACGTGTTGGCGATTTCAGACTTATAATCACTACAAGTCCAGGTTTCCTCACGATGTTTTCCTTTACCGATGTCTAAGATAATCTTTAGAAAGTACATATGAATTGAAAAAGTCACATTGGTACTTGCCCGGATTACTCGAAACCGAACTACTCCTTTTTACGAAAAAGAGGAAACTGCCAAAGCTACAACTACCACGGTTCCTCAACACCACCCTGAACCTAGCGAGCGAGACCAAGTACCTGGGAATCTACTTGGATAAACAGCTCAATTGGGCAAGGCACACCGACTACATCACAACGAAAGCCAGCCTATCCTTATGGCAGTGTAAACGACTGCTAGGTAGGAACTGGGGCATAAGCCCCAAGGTTATGCACTGGCTGTACACCACAGTAATACGACCAATTATTACATATGGCTCGCTTGTCTGGTGGCCCAGAACAGACCTAAGTACAGCCCAAAAAGACCTAGATAAGCTGCAACGGCTTGCATGTGCTGCCATCACTGGCAGCATGAGAACTGCACCCACAGCCGCTTTACAGGCGATGCTGGGCCTACCACCACTGCACCTCTTTGTTCAGGAGGAAGCCGCCTCAGCAGCTTTTAGGCTCCACACTGCGGGCAACTTAAGCCAAGACTCCAGAATCAAACACACACGAATAATAAGAGATGCTGTCAAAAGACAACCTCTTCTAACAGCCCCAACGACAAAATCCAAAAAACCTACCACTTTAAAAAGCACTACGATGTGCAGCTCTTTGAGGAACCTCGTGAATACTCGGGACCTAAAGAACTGAGAATCTACACTGACGGGTCAAAGACCAGAACAGGAACTGGTGTTGGAGTCTTCTCCAACGACCTCAACATGAAGATATCCCGCCCACTGAGCAAGCCCAACACTGTTTACCAAGCGGAGTGTATGGGCATAATCCTTGCAGGACTAGCCATAGAAGCTAGAGGAATCAAGGATGCCCACATACGCATCCTTTCTGACAGCGCCTCAGTGCTACAATCCCTAAGCAAGAAATGTTTCACTTCGGGACTACTCCTAGAATGTCATAAAACGTTAGAACGAGTTGCGGAGCTCAACCGCAACACGATCACACTACAGTGGATTAAAGGACACAGCGGATCCCTGGGAAATGATGCAGCCGATGAGCTGGCAAGGAGGGGATCCAACACAACAGCGATTGGACCTGAACCGACAATACCCATTCCCTTTAGCCAAATACGTAAATGGATAGGGGAACACACTCACACACAGGCTGAACACTTGTGGCACTCGGCACCAGGCTGCAGACAATCCAAGGAAGCTATGCCGACCCTGGATCGTAAACTGACCAGACGCCTTCTGCGACTGGACAGACCTAGTCTGCGCCTGTTGACGGGGACCATAACAGGACACTGCTCACTCAACAAACATTTCCACAACCTAGGTATCACAGATAGCCCTCTTTGCAGAGCGTGTATGGATGCCGAGGAGACGGTCGCGCATGTACTTCTTGAATGTACAGGCGTGACCGAAGTCCGGAAAGAGATTCTTGGTTCCCCAAGTTCACTCCCGGATGCCCTGAGAAGTCTACGGAAGGTGATCTGCTTCTGGAAGGAGGTGGGCTGGCTGGAGTAGCGGCCGCCGTGGCTCACGTACAATGGTCCTATTTAAGAGGACTAAGTGCGGAAACCAAACCTCCCAGAGGGAGGCCCATGATGAAGATGAAGACTTGCCCGGATTCGAACCCACAACCACTTGCATGAGAGGCGGGTGCCTTAACCACTAGGCCATCACGACACTTCTGGATTATGAACTTTATTTGGCCACTAAAAATGGCCTGCGAGGCAGATGTCTCAAAACCTCTCAGACCTCGGACAGAAGGGCAAACAAACGTACTACCGCAGTCTTGATAATAGGGTTCCTTTTGGCATTCGATTAGGAACCTCAAAAAGGTAAACACGAAAGCCTTTGTATCTCGAACAAAAGTGCACTTTTATCCGCAAACTAAGTGCTGTGGAATGTGCACGCCATATAAGCGCATATTAAAAGCATACTGCATTGCTTTGAATTAACACATTTGCGAATACACAAGGCGTGTGCGTCCGCTGTGTTTCGCAATTAAAATTTAAGAGCATTTATGCTGCTTTCTTTTGCGGTGACTTTATCTCCTCTGCAGACTACATAAGGGTACTTTTACCGTGTTTTATTGCTATAGGTAAGTTGGTAAGTATGAAAGCTCGGCCAGTCCAAATTGGCGCTCAAACAAAGCTAATGTTTGAGACCACCTAAAGGTTTCTTAGAAGATGTTATTATAAAGGTTTGGTGCGTCAAACCAAACGAGTGTTAGTTGTTTACAGAGCATGTTTACTGCAGCTGTAATTATATTCTAGTACCTACGAATACTTGTTAATTGAGGAAGTGTAGAGCTAATACGGTACTTCGATCATATGTTTGTTTAAACACAGATTTCTTAACGTTTCTCCTCATTGTTAAGTTTTAATAAGCAATGGTGTGATGTAAAATTAACTCGTAGCTTTATTAACTTACTAATTAAATAGTCGTGAAGATATTGCGTTAAGAGTTGTGGCTAAGTTGGACTGTCTAAATAGAAATTATAGGCTTGGTATATTTATGGCTATTTGACCAGCACAGAGTGTTTAGGTGGACGGGTATTAGAGAAAATTGCAGCTTTAGATAAATATTAAGAAACTATTAATGTACCTATATTCGGCTTGACTGGAAACAAGTTTCTTAGTGACTAAGTATTAACTTGACTTTCTGTTCCTGAGTCGTATTTCGATATTTTAGCAGATTGACGAGATTGAAGAGACGAGTGCATAGGCATCTTTTGGGTGAGCTCGCTCCATCGTAGGCCCCGTCTATGCTCTCGGGCTAGTCTGGGACCAAGAGCAAGCCCATATATGTAATAAAAAAAAAAAAAAAAAAAAAAAAGATTGAAGTGTAGATGGCGGGACAGCTTGACGCTTAGACGAAGAAGAGAATTGTTGCACACACACGATGGCTTAAATAAGAGAGAGTTAGTAGGAATTTGTCCAGCTGTGACACAACTATTGCATGGTTCAAACAAAGGAATAGTCTCATACAGAGAGAATTGGGACCCAGGCGTAGACGTCGATGGTCACAGGACGACTACCAGGCTCAGCCACCGTAGGCGCGGTTTGCGGACTTCGAGCGATGGGTAGCTTGCCGCCCGATTAGGACCAGGCCCGCGTCGACGCCGACGGCGCGCTGTGTTCCACGCGCGCCTCAAAGAGCAGTTGGCACGAGAAGGGGCCTCTGGGCCAATGCCTGCCAGGGTTGCGGAATAGTTATAATAGTTATCGTGGCCCCGGAACTGAAAGGGCAAACAAGGAACATGAGTGGGTTATAGTCAGTAAAAGCCTGACAGGTCCTACCGCCTCGCCCAGGACGGGAGAGTTATTGGAGGATTTCCCACTAACCAAAAAAAAAAACAGAATTACTACTTATGAAATTCAGGTTGCATTTATAGCAAGCATAATGTGTGCTCAGCATTGGCGGTGCGATTGCATGGATTGCCCAGGGTATACCGCCGTTTACCCGAATTTTATTTGCCCTAATTTCATTTGCCATAATAGTCAACAGCCATAATATCATACGACATAATACTCATTTGCCCTACTCTCATTTGCCATATTAGTCACGTGCCAGAATCATTGTTTCCCATAAAGTCACTTACCATAACATCATTTGCCATAATCATTGTAAGCCATAATTATCACATGTCCTAATTATCACATGCCATAATTATGATATGCCATAACATAATTTGCCATCGACATCAGGTGTATAACGGTTGTTTATATCAAGAGAAATTGGATGCAATTGGGACTTTAGATAGATAGATAGATAAGATAGATAAACATATTTATTCGGTGCAAAACATGAAACAAACAAGAATAAAACAATATTACAAAAAAAAAATTAAAATTAAAATTAAAATGACCAAGCAGTGCGTGTCTCTGGTTTGCACCAAATGGGTGTCCAGCTCAGCATATGTCAGGTATAAGCTCAGCATACACCTGACGCTGGTATTCTGCTGGAACCAGGTGACTCAAGGACGCCAAGAAGGCGAAAGTAAAAAGAGAGAAAAAAAAAAGATTTCAATAACAAAATAGTGTGCGGGTAAAAGGAAAGTATTCATATATAAATTAATTGTGTGGGTGTAAATATTAGGAGATTTGTGTCTGTGTTACTTGCAAAGTGATGCTATTGTAGTGTATTATGTGTGAATTATTCACAAGTAAGTAGAATTAATGAAATGTCACGTCCAGATTGAACAACCATAATAAAAATAGTTAAGTAAAAGAACAGAAAATAGCCATGTTTTGTCGCTGTCAACTATATAATAGAGGTATTTGCGGCAACCATACCGAGATCCCTTTGTGTATCTAAAAGAAATCTACGCAGTGTTCTCTTAAAAGTGCCAAGTGTTTTTAGATTTCTGATAGGGGGCGGAATATTATTCCAGCATTTGGATGCCGCATATCTGAAACTACCTCTGAAGGCTGCTGTTTTGTGTGGTTCGGTGGATAGCTGCAGTGAGCATTGTCTGGCCGCGCATTCCCTTCTGCTCGCAATCCAGCTCAGCTTTTTGAACAAGTAACTCGGCTGTTTGAAATTAATAACCCCAAATAGTAGGCACGCTAAGTGTAGCTTCCGGCGCGACTTCATTTTTAAAATAGAGTGCTTGTTCAAATAAGGAGTTACGTGGCTTCTGTACGGGATTGCAAAGCAGAATCGAGCACAAGCGTTTTGCACTCTCTGGATCAGCCTGTCGGTTCTAGCTAGGAGTCGAGGACCGAACACTGTGTCTGCGTAGTTTAAATTTGAAAGTACAAGCGACTCAACCAGCTGAACGCGCAGTTCCTCGGATAAGTAAGGCCTTATCTTGTACAGGACCTAGAGCCGATAGAAACAGTTCCGGACTGACTCTGCCACATGTTCTTCATACCGCAGACCTGTATCCATATTTAGGCCCAGATTTCGCGCCTCACTCACCCGATCAACCGATCCACCTAGCAAGGTAACATTAAGAGTAGCCGGTAATGCTGTTACGGACGGCGAGCCTGCTGCAGGGATGGCGCCGGGAGCCGGGAGAATTTAGTAGTTTAAAATGTAGTTATATTGTTGAATGTTGCATTTTTGATGTTATTTTGTTATAAAGTAAGACGTACATGGTTAAGTAAATTTATGTTATTTAGTTTGTTTAATAAAACGATGAGGTCTAATGTAATGTAGTAATGGCAGCGCCTGACATATAGTTTTAAGGTAAATAAATGCTATGTACTTATGGTAGTTTGGTCAGGCGCTGAAATATCGTTTTATTTCCCTGAGCGTAGGGCTTAGAACATGGTTTTAAATAAATACCTAGCTAGAATAGGCGTACGTGCGAAAGTACGTACTGGTTTTAATGCTTGATACCTGGCACATACAATTGAGTGGGTGTTTTGTGTGGTGGTAGCGAAATCTAGTAAATAATTAGATTGTTTAACGTAATGCTAGATAGCCTAGGGCTTAGACGGAGCCTAAAGCCCTAGATTTCGCTACTAACTACACAAAACACCTAAATAATTGGAGGTTCTGGGTACGAAGCGCGCGTAAATTCGTAGTAGTGTCTTAGGTAATGTATCCAGGCACACTGAGGTTGATATGTGTTGTTTTCGTGCCTGGATACCTAGATTTTACGCGCGCAGTGCCTAAGAACCTTCAACGAGTTCAGATTAATACATGGAAAGGTGCCAGGTAGTCAGAGAAATTATATTGAAATTGTAAATTGGTGTAGGTAGATGGAAAAATATTCTCGATTTTTGTAAAAATCGCGGCCGCTGATTGGCTGACGGGTCAGAAACTGTTATTGCCGAATAGATAAAAGCCGCCTGTGTCGCGAGCAAACCGTTCAGTCAGTCAGCGGCGGCCTCAAGAGAAAGAAGTGGAAATAAATGAAGATAGTGCTTATTCGTATGCGTTTCACTCGACCGAGCGAACCCAATCGACCGTCCCACTGAAGAAAAGGTCTCAAGACTTCACCCTAACGCCACGCGCAGGAACAGCAGCAATCTACAGTCCACTGCGTCGTTAACATCGAAGTTTCGTGGTCCTTGCGCGACGGATTGTGAAGATTTGAAGACATTGAAGAACGGTATAGTGTGACGGTCGGTTGGTTCGCTCGTGTGTGTTACGCTGAAGAATCATGAAGACACGAAGTGGAGCAACTAAAGAAAAGGAATCCGAGTCGGGCTACGATAGCCGCCGTCAAGTATACATGCGAGATTCGCCTAGGTCGCCGTCGACTCACGCGTCCGCGAGTGTGCGCGCCCCGGGGGCTGCGCCGGTGGAGGACCCGATACCCTCCACCTCCGCGACCGCGCTCCCCGTCGTCCCGTCGGTGGGGGGAGCGTTGACGAGTGCGACCGAACGCATCGTAGCGCCCGCGCCTCATATCCCATCGGTGGGACGAGGTCGAGCGGAGCCGCCCGCGCTCGACGGTGGAGAATCGCCCGCGTGTCCGCCCGCCGGTACGGGCCTCGACGCGCGCCGCTTAAGGGAGCTGACTGAACCCGCCAGAGGGTCTGGCGTAACGTCTGCGCTGGAGACCGCCAGCACAGTTAGGACAAGAAGGTCGACCAATAGTGACCGAGCAAGAATCAAGAGGGCAGAGTACGAGTCAACCAGGAGGATGGCAGCCTTAAGGCTGGAAATCGCACAGCAAGTTGAAAAGAAACGATTGGAATGTGAAGTTTCGGAAATCGAGGCAGAGGCAGAGGCAGAGGTAGAGGCTGTGGCAGAGGCAGAGGTCAGAGAAGATAGGACAGTGGTTAGTGAACACATTCAAGAGAAAGTCGACGAATGGTTCTACAGTATAGACCGAAGCCGCCCCCGCCCAGGGGTCGACGACCCCCCCCGTCCCGCGCCACCCCGGTATAGAGAAAGCAACCTGCATACAAGAATGGATCCTGAACCTCCTACGGCTCGTGAATACGACAGAAGAAGGCTGCGCTCAACTTCACGCTCACCTAACCGAGAGGTACGCACAGGGAAGGCTATTGAACGATTGGCTGCCACTTTAGATAGTATGGTGCGTGTACGGCCGCCGCCGCGGCAAGTAACGGAGCTGCCTACATTCACCGGTGTGCCGACCGAGTGGCTGCCATTCAAGGCTGCATATACGGACTCGTCAGTGGTGTACAAATTTACAGCAGTGGAAAATTTAGCTAGGCTTAGAAATTGTATCAAAGGCGAAGCAAGGGAAGCGGTGTCTGCTTTGTTATACACAGCGTCGGATCCAAGTGTTATTATGAAGACTTTGGAACAATATTACGGAAGACCGGAAGTGCTGATCGACCGTGTCATGGAGGATCTGAGGAAGTTACCACGACTCACAGGTATGACAAGTGATCTTAATTCTTTTGCTGTGAAACTTCAAAACATTGTGTGCGTCTTGTCGAACATGGACAGACGCGGTTATGTACACAACCCCCTGTTGGTACGAGATGTCGTGGAGAAGCTAAGCCCTCACCTAAGGTCCAGGTGGTGTGATTATGCAACAGACAGAGCTTCGTCTTCGAGAGAACCTGATATTGTTTTACTGTCCAGGTTTCTGATGCGTGAGGCGGATCGCGCGATGACATACGCGTTCGCGGCGCCATCTACGGCAACTCTAACGAAACAGAATGGTCATGTTAAGCAGGCACCGCAGACGAGTTCCAAGAAGAAGCCTACGCGGGTAGCTGTTTACAACACCACTGAGGAGAGGAAAGCAGAGTGCCTCTGCTGTAATGGTCCACATGAGGTACCTAAATGTCCTAAATTTTTAAAAATGAACTTAGACGATAAATGGTCTTGCGCACGCGAAATGAAAGCGTGTTTTAAATGTTTATCAAGCCGTCATCGGAGGGACAACTGCCGGGCGAAGAGGTGCGGCATAGCGGGCTGCACCCGTCCTCATCATGCATTATTGCACAGGGAGTATGTTAAACAGGAAGAGGGACCGGCAGAGAAACCAGAGGCGGCCGAGGCTGCCGACAGTGCGGCGTCAACGGATCGTAAAGAGACAGTGATGAGTGTCTCTACTGGCAATAATGGACACCAACGGGTGTTGTTAAAAATAAAGCAGGTGATGCTGAGAGGGCCACTAGGTGAGTCACTAACCACTGCTTTATTAGATGAGGGGTCAACAATATCCCTAATCGATGAGGAGTTGTCACAGAGCCTCGGCCTAGACGGGCCAGTCTCGACGCTTCGGATACAGGGCGTCGACTCGCTACAGCGTGAGGAAAATAGTCGATCGGTAAGACTAGAAGTCCGCGGCGAGGATGGTAACTTCACTGAGCTCCGGGCGCGTACCAAGAAGGACCTGCGGCTACATGGGCAGCGGGTGGACAGGGCGGCACTCATGTGCTATCCTCACCTACGCGACTTGGCGGACGACGTGTCGTTAAAGGAAGATGTCACCCCGAAGTTACTTATAGGTGCCGACAACTGGCATCTGATCGTCACCAGGGAGCTGAGGATGAGGAGAAGGAATGAGCCGGCTGCATCACGCACCCAGTTGGGATGGGTGATCCACGGAGCTGCGCCTCGCGCTACGCTGAAGGTAGAGGAGGGGCACGTCGTTCTACATTTGTGCGACAAGCTCAGTGATAAGGGCGTGGAACAAGCAGACGACATTCGGCGTGTGGAAGAGCTAGTCAAAGCTCACTTCGAGGTAGACGCCCTAGGAGTCTCCCTGGCGAGGAAGGTGAAGCCCGAGGACCAACGAGCGATAGAAACAGTCAGTCGCAGTATGAGGAGGGTCGATGGTCACTTTGAGGTAGGGCTTCCATGGCGCAACGAGGCGGACTCGTTGCCCAACAACTACAGACAGGCTGTGAGGAGGCTGGCGGCGATCGAGAGAAAGATGGACTTGTCGCCGTACTTCGCAGCACAGTACAGTACCCAAGTCCATCAGCTGTTGGACAAGGGGTACGCCTCGAGGTGTGATGGAACCGAAGAGGATGGCCAGCGGGTGTGGTATTTACCGCACTTCCCCGTCGTGAACCCAAATAAACCGGGTAAGATAAGATTGGTATTCGACGCGGCGCATCGCTACAAGGGAGTCTGTCTCAACGACTACCTATTGGAGGGCCCTGATTTGCTGAAGTCTCTCCCTGGGATCCTGTTCCGATTCCGGGAGCGCCCCGTAGCGGTCACCGCAGACATACAGGAAATGTTTCTCCAAGTAAAAGTAAGAAAAGAAGACCAATCGGCACAGATGTTTTTATGGCGAGGGGACAAGCGAGATGGGCCGCCCAGTAAGTACAAAATGACGTCACTTATCTTCGGAGCTACGTGTTCACCTTTCATCGCGCACACCGTACGAGACGCAAACGCAAAGCTATTCTCTCACGAGCACCCAGGCGCCGTGCGAGCGATTACCGACAGTCATTACATGGACGATTACGTCGATAGTTTTGCCACGGAAGAGGAGGCGATCGAGACGGCGCGCAGCGTGATAAAGATCCATCAACATGCTCACTTCAATCTCAGAGGTTGGTGCTCAAATAAAGAAAAAGTATTGAGTGAGATAGCGTCGGACGCACGGGCGCGTACGACCGAAGTGAAGCTGGGCGCACGAGAAGAGAGCGCCGACAAAACGTTGGGACTATTATGGGAAACAAGCTCGGACGAGTTAGGTTTCAACACAGGATTGAGTCGTGTAGCGCCAGAGGTAAAGACCAAGAATAGGGCCCCTACCAAACGAGAGGCCCTAGGTGCTGTTATGTCGGTCTATGACCCGTTGGGACTAATAAGTCATTTTACTATCACAGGAAAGATTATATTACAGAACTTATGGAGACAGGACCTGGGCTGGGATGAAGAGATACCCGAAGTCGACGCCGCTAATTTTGAGAGTTGGTTACAGAGTCTAGATAGCGTGGCGGCGCTGCGCCTGCCGCGATGGTACGGCAAAGAGACGGATGACGTCATGGATCTACACATATTCTGTGACGCCAGCGAGCAGGCGTACGCGACGACCGCCTACTGGCGAATCGTTCACTCAGGAGGACAAATAGAGGTAGTTTTAGCGGCGGCTAGGGCGCGAGTAGCGCCCCTGAAAGCTATCACCATTCCCAGACTCGAGTTACAGGCTGCAGTGATCGGCGCCAGGTTGGCGCGGACGATAATCGAGGAGCACCGAGACAAACCCAGAGGCGTGACGTACTGGACCGACTCTCAGACGGTGTTGCGATGGATAGAGAAGGACGCGGCGAAGTATACGCCGTTCGTCGCACATCGTCTGGGGGAGATTGCCGAGCTGACGAGCGCACAACAATGGAGGTGGGTGCCCACTCTTTATAATGTAGCTGATGATGCGACGCGTCCCACATACGCAGCCCGCGTGAACGCACGAGACCGATGGTTCACCGGACCCGCGTTCCTGTATGAAAATGAAGACTCGTGGCCCACAGAGAGGCGCCGCGACGACGACGGCCCGCTGGACGAGGCGGCCTATGTGATAGTACAACCGCAGAAAGGTAAACCGACTCATCTCCCAGATATAAATAGATTCTCATCATACGAGAAGTTGCTGCGGACGACAGCCCTGCTTATGCTGTTTAGGTTGAGGTGTAAGGATAGAGGTCGCCAACTGACAGTCGACCTAGTGGAGAAGGCCGAGGGACTGTGGATCGCGCGAGCTCAATCGGATAGTTTTAACGATGAAATACGAATGTTACAGAATGGAAAAGCGATTCCCAGATCCAGCCGGCTGTACGGGCTGGACCCGTTCCTGCGAGATGGAGTGTTGCGCGTCCGAGGGCGCATAGGCAGAGCTGCGGTCGCTGAGGCGGTGAAGACGCCCGTCATCCTGGACGGCCGTCACCCGTTCGCCAAGCTGTTGGTGGCGCACGAGCACCGACGGGCCGGGCACGCCAACAACGAGAGGGTGGTAAACGAACTACGACAAAGGTACTGGGTCATACATTTACGTCCTACAGTACGAGCCATCGCACAGAAATGCCAACTGTGCCTTGTAAGGAAAGCTGCGCCCACTAAACCTACGACAGGGGACCTGCCTGTTGAACGGTTGACAGCGTACCAGCGACCGTTCACAAGCTGTGGGGTCGACTATTTCGGTCCCATGACTGTAGTCATTGGCAGAAGACACGAAAAACGATGGGGGGCGCTGTTTACGTGTATGACTACGCGCGCAATCCACTTAGTTTGTCTACAGACTCGGCGATAGCGGCGATTAGGCGCATGGCGGCGCGGCGCGGCTGGCCGCGCGTCATGTACTCCGACAACGGCACCAACTTCAGAGGTGCCGACGCAGAGCTACGGGCGGCCTACGCGGAGTGGGCCGCACTCTTTCCCCACTTCGCGCTGGAGCATCGCATGAAGTGGAAGTTCATCCCGCCGGGCGCTCCTCATATGGGGGGAGCGTGGGAGCGGCTGGTGCGCTCCGTCAAGGCAGCGCTGGGCGCTGTGTTGCGTCAGAGGGCGCTCAAAGAAGAAACGCTGCAAACGCTGCTCGTCGAGGCCGAGCACGCGGTCAATTCGCGGCCGCTCACCCACGTCTCTGTCGATCCTAATGATCCAGAGGCGCTCACTCCGAATCACTTCCTCATCGGGGCCTCTGCAGGCCTGCCACGCACAGGGCCTTGCGAGGAGGCCAGCCGCAAGCTGTGGCGGACGGCCCAAGCGCTCGCCGATCATTTCTGGCGGCGCTGGGTCGACGAGTACCTGCCGACCCTTGTGCCTCGGCGGGCATCAGACGACCTGCGACGCCCACTGCAGGTCGGCGACCTGGTGGTCGTCATCGACTCCACGCTGCCCAGGGCAACCTGGCCCCGCGGCGTCGTGGAGACAATTCATCAAGGACGAGACAACAAGGTGCGGTCAGCAGACGTTCGGACCCTTGCGGGTTCACTCCGGCGTCCCGTCACTAAGCTCGCCGTCCTACCGGTGAAGGCTACGGAAGATCTTCGCCGGGGGGAGGATGTTACGGACGGCGAGCCTGCTGCAGGGATGGCGCCGGGAGCCGGGAGAATTTAGTAGTTTAAAATGTAGTTATATTGTTGAATGTTGCATTTTTGATGTTATTTTGTTATAAAGTAAGACGTACATGGTTAAGTAAATTTATGTTATTTAGTTTGTTTAATAAAACGATGAGGTCTAATGTAATGTAGTAATGGCAGCGCCTGACATATAGTTTTAAGGTAAATAAATGCTATGTACTTATGGTAGTTTGGTCAGGCGCTGAAATATCGTTTTATTTCCCTGAGCGTAGGGCTTAGAACATGGTTTTAAATAAATACCTAGCTAGAATAGGCGTACGTGCGAAAGTACGTACTGGTTTTAATGCTTGATACCTGGCACATACAATTGAGTGGGTGTTTTGTGTGGTGGTAGCGAAATCTAGTAAATAATTAGATTGTTTAACGTAATGCTAGATAGCCTAGGGCTTAGACGGAGCCTAAAGCCCTAGATTTCGCTACTAACTACACAAAACACCTAAATAATTGGAGGTTCTGGGTACGAAGCGCGCGTAAATTCGTAGTAGTGTCTTAGGTAATGTATCCAGGCACACTGAGGTTGATATGTGTTGTTTTCGTGCCTGGATACCTAGATTTTACGCGCGCAGTGCCTAAGAACCTTCAACGAGTTCAGATTAATACATGGAAAGGTGCCAGGTAGTCAGAGAAATTATATTGAAATTGTAAATTGGTGTAGGTAGATGGAAAAATATTCTCGATTTTTGTAAAAATCGCGGCCGCTGATTGGCTGACGGGTCAGAAACTGTTATTGCCGAATAGATAAAAGCCGCCTGTGTCGCGAGCAAACCGTTCAGTCAGTCAGCGGCGGCCTCAAGAGAAAGAAGTGGAAATAAATGAAGATAGTGCTTATTCGTATGCGTTTCACTCGACCGAGCGAACCCAATCGACCGTCCCACTGAAGAAAAGGTCTCAAGACTTCACCCTAACGCCACGCGCAGGAACAGCAGCAATCTACAGTCCACTGCGTCGTTAACAAATGCACTAATTTGATTTTTTGTACCAAACAACATATATTTAGTTTTGGCCGGGTTGAGAACCAAGCTGTTGCTTTCTGCCCAGGCTGCTATCCTATCGAGATCGTCGTTCAAGACCTTTAAAGCACTGCCATATTCGCTAGGTTTGAACGAGATGTACATTTGGACATCGTCAGCGTAAATGTGATATCTGCAGCTCTGAATAGAATATATAATGTCAGCGCAGTACAGGATGAAGATGAGAGGGCCGAGAATCGATCCCTGTGGTACGCCCCTATCAACAGGAGCAAGAGACGGTGCGAGATGTAAGCCATTGCTTTGACGGATTTCGACACGCTGCTGGCGATTACTAAGGTAACTATAAAACCAGTTTATCGTTTGGCTGTCAAAGCCGTAGTAATTTAGTTTAGATATAAACAGCTTAATGTTAATGCAGTCGAAGGCCCGCGAAAAATCTAGTAAGACAAGGATAGTACACAAGCCCTTGTCCTGCGCAGACAGAATATTGTCTGTCACATCCAGAAGAGCCGCAGAAGTACCACGTCGCCTACGGAAGCCCGATTGAAGCTCAGGTAGAATAGATTGTTCTTCCAGGTATTGTGACACTTGCTTGTAAACAGCCCTTTCAACAATTTATTAGGGCACCCCGACTCGGACAGGTTAGGTTAGAAGGGGATGGCGGGGTCGTGTGAGCGAGCGAAGCGAGCGAATAGACCCCGCCATCCCCTTCGTGGTTATTTTTTTATAAACCACACAGAAGTAGGAGCCCCGCGAAGCGGGGCTCCGTCGACCTAGCCTACCATCAACCATGCACAGAAAAAAAAACCATTACGGGGCTTAAATATTTGTCTAATACTTGTTATGCCATTTAAATATTATGCCATTTAAATATTATGTCTAATAATTATTATGGCACATAAAAATATGGGAAACAATACTTATGGCATTCGTATCTTATGGTATCTAAAATTCGGGCAATTAAAAGTATGTCATATGTCTTTTAGGGCAAATGAAACATTCGGGCAAATGAAATTCGGGTAAATGAAATTCGGGAAAATGATGATTATGGCATATAATCTTCGGGCAAACAATAGACAACCATTGCCCAGACCTGATAAAATGTTATTGAGTTTATCCAAAAAAGAATTTGTCAGTAGCGGGCCGAAAGGTGGCCGTTAGTCTTGCCGATGCTGCTTAGCGCCTGCTGGGGGATCTTTCACCAGTAGTGTCGAATACCGTCCCATTACTCCCATTAGACTTTCGCAATGAGGAAAGGGGTGGAGCGCTTTAACTAAAATGAACTAGCAATTCTCTCTTTGGAAGATAACACCTAAGGTGTTAAGTCCTCCTATGTACTTGTAGGTACAATTGTGCGTGAGCCCATGGGTAAATAAACAACTCCTGCGGACTTAATAATAGTGACTGAGGCTGGGAGAATAATAATAGAATCAACTCGTGATCGTGTGTATCCAGACGATTACATTGGTAGCTGTCACGGGATGTTTGTTAACACAAATTAACATCCTAATTAGTAGTTGGACGAACACGATGTTATAGAATTAAAGACTAGATATTAGCAATAAGTATTTTCGTAATTGCTAGTATACACGACCTACCTAACTGGCTACTTATTGCTATCTTTAATCGCAGATTGTAACCTGTGACCCGTTGCTATTAAATGTCATACTTCACATTTACCTACCGAACTAGTACGTACGGGCTAGCGTTCGCTATTAAATAGCTAAATGATTTCCATAATTAAATACCTGGCTCAACTAATGCCCCTATTTGGAAAGATGAAAGGCTAAATGGAGGACAGGACTGGACAAGTCTGTCACCTTCAGAACTCCTTACTTTTTTTTGGTTATGGCATCTAGCATTTCAGCTCGGTAAGGCTGTTTACTGTTTAACCGGACTATCCTTTGGGTACCAAGTGACTCTAGGCCACCAGCCAGGGTGAAAACTTAAAACTAAAATACTGCTCTAAGGGGACAAGGGGTGCCCCTGTGAGGTCCGGACCTCAGTTTAGGGCAACGTAGATAGGCAGCAAAGGGACAGCCTGAATCGGTCTTTAATTCAGACAGAACTCCAGATCTCCAAGAGCCCTAGTGTCTTAAATCTTAAATGGTTCTGACGTTCCAGACTTAAATCAACATTTAATCATAAAGCAGTAGACGTTCCATTACTTCAGTTAAAGACTCTATGAACAGTTGATTTAAAGCCGGATTTACATTACGAAATTAGTGGCTTGAAATTAGTTTTATAACACTATAATTTCACGTGTAAATGTTCAGTTTTACAATGCATGCCTTGTAAAACTGAACATTTACACGTGAAATTATAGTGTTATAAAACTAATTTCAAGTCACTAGTTTCGTAATGTTAATCCGGCTTAAAAATATATATTTAGAATCTGTTACGAGAGGATGGAAACCGACTGCGAGCCAACATGTAGCTTGTAGTAGAATATGTGAAAATTTTTGAGAAAAAAGTTAATTAAAACATAAATACATTTTTATTTACTTACTTAAAATTTACAGGTTTAAGGCGTAGGCGAGAGAAAGTATTAAAAAAAAATATAAATCGCAGTCTTTGACAAGGCAAAGGTATTTTAGTCAGTTGGTCCTAAAATTTAAGACCACATAACTGGCGTGGCAGTCTGTCTCTATTCTACAATAAAATATGTTTAGCTTAGCCATTGAAGGCGACGTCAAGCGAATCCGTATGTCGTCCAGAGCAAGCCCAGACTTGGACACAATGCATTATCGAGAACGAATTATATTGAATTAGCACTGAGTGTGACTGAGTGTCTGTCTGTTTGCGTTTCCCACGCACGCCTTTAGCCATAGAGTTGATCTGTGATTTTAATATGAATACGATTTTTATATCGGTTAAGTATGTGTTAATATTTAATTTAGAAATAATAAGTAAGTTTTCTTGCTCGATTTCA
Source organism: Athetis lepigone (assembly GCA_033675125.1). NCBI lineage: Eukaryota > Metazoa > Arthropoda > Insecta > Lepidoptera > Noctuidae > Athetis > Athetis lepigone. The sequence continues at coordinate 18,651,652 of CM066215.1, read as the reverse complement.
GTTTGGAAACGAGTAAGATTTTAATATAAAAATGCTACATTATGGAATTCGATTTATTTTAATATACTTTTTCCAAAACGACTGCTTGTCTGGTAAACCAAATTTCAGGGTTTTTAGGTAAATAGTGTGGCAAATGACCAGTACGCATACCGGGGTATTCCTCGGAGCGCTCCTGTTTTGAAGCGCTCCTAACGAAGCGCTCCCAAAATATTCCGCCAAGCGCTCCTGTTGGGAGCGCTTAGAAAATCAAACTAAAAATATTATTATTTCATTCCTCGAAGCGCTCCTATTACGTGACGATACCATAGGGCAGAGCATGAAGGATTTGTAAGAAACGATATCGATATCGACGTTTTAAAGTTCAACTATCATAATTGTTATTTTTTTTTAAACTACTAGGGAAGCATAAATGAACTGGAACTACGTACTTTAGTGACTTTAGTGACACAAAACACTAGCCGCTGTTGTCAACCCCGCTTCCCTGTTTTATCCTAGAGAGTCGCGTGGTCGCGTTACCGAGTGATTCCGAATGCAGCCGAGCATTTCCGGAAATTGTTTACATTGAATACGCATTTTTTTGTCTTCTAAACTCATTAGTTGCGAGTGCGCCTACGTCACATGAAGTTGTGTACTAAGAAAAGTTTGTTTTAATTTTTGATCAATCTATGGAACCTTTTGCTGGGATGGATATAAAAGAAAGGAATAACATGAAAGTTAATTATTAAAACTATGTATATTATTATAATATACAAGTTAAGTAGTATCGCTAAGGAATTTCTTCTAGTTCATTTCTGTTTTTCTGATAGCTATATGTTATGGTCTGTTATATATCTATAACTACATTTTAGTTATAAACAATTACTAAATAATAAGATCGTTATAGTGAATAATAACAAAATAATTTTAGACTTTAATCGTTGGTGTACAATTTATATGAGATCATTTAGGTGCCTCCTGGGAATTTCTGCCACCCTGGTACTTTTCATCAAAGCTTATATTTTTACTATTCAGTTATTCTAGCTATTTCTGGTTTTAATATAAGCAACTAGTAGCCGTCGAAATGTTTATCGATATAATTTGTTACGAACACTTCATGCTCTTCTCTATGTTTCGTCATAGGAGCGCTTCGAGGAATGAAAAAATAATATTTTTAGTTTGCTTTTCTAAGCGCTCCCAACAGGAGCGCTTGGCGGAATATTTTAGGAGCGCTTCGTTAGGAGCGCTTCAAAACAGGAGCGCTCCGAGGAATACCCCCGCATACCCGCATACCGGCACTGGGATTACGTATCTTGCAATAGCCGAGCGATCGCGATAATTTAGCAAAATTTGCTGCTCAAACGTCAAATTCAAAATACGTCACGTCAAATAGCCATCTAGCGATGGTGCTGCCTCTGTGGAGCAATCAGTTAACTAAAATATGCATTTTTCGTTTGGTGGTTTCGTATTTAGTATGGTTTTTAAGAGCAAAGTTAAGATTTTTTGTAAAAGGTGGTATTTAATTAATTCCAGCGATTGCTACTTCATCGTCATCGTAGCAATAAGTACATTAGAACAATCAGCGAGCGATTAGCAATCAGTTCATACATAATACGATTTTTTTTGACGATCGCGCGGTGATCGCGCGATCACTGCGCAAATATTGCTGATTGCTGTTTCATAGGTAATAACCCCGCGGGATGGGGCCGAGCGCCGGCGTCAGGCTTTGAAGTTTGAAATAGGAATTGCGGGCGCCATTTTTATAAATTGTAGTTTCCGGAAAAAATGGCGCACGCCTCTGGCGTAATAATTTTTTTTCTCATAATATTTATTTGAAATGTCTGTGTTCAGTGTTATGTGGTGGTAAAATTCTATTGCTATCATGTCGCTACATAGTTTTCGTTTGTTTGTAAATTGGTCGAGGCGCCTGCACCCGCGCCGTCGTCGTCGGCGTCGCAGATTGTTGGCAAGGACTAAGGACTAATGTTTCTACTTTGTGTCGCGTGAAAAAAACTAGGTATGTCACCGTGTGAGACTTGATAATCGTCCTAGTGCCGTAGTATGTGATGTGATGTGACGTGGAAGTGTTCTGATGTGTTGTTGTGTGCAGTGTTATGTGATGTGATGTGATGTGATGTGACGTGACGTGATGTGACGTGATGTGAAGTGTTGGGTATACCGCCGTTTACCCGAATTTTATTTGCCCTAATATCATTTGCCATAATAGTCAACAGCCATAATATCATACGACATAATACTCATTTGCCCTACTCTCATTTGCCATATTAGTCACGTGCCAGAATCATTGTTTCCCATAAAGTCACTTACCATAATATCATTTGCCATAATCATTGTAAGCCCTAATTATCACATGTCCTAATTATCACATGCCATAATTATCATATGCCATAACATAATTTGCAATCGACATCGGGTGTATAACGGTTGTTTATATCAAGAGAAATTGGATGCAATTGGGACTTTAGGGCACCCCGACTCGGACAGGTTAGGTTAGAAGGGGATGGCGGGGTCGTGTGAGCGAGCGAAGCGAGCGAATAGACCCCGCCATCCCCTTCGTGGTTATTTTTTTATAAACCACACAGAAGTAGGAGCCCCGCGAAGCGGGGCTCCGTCGACCTAGCCCACCATGGCACAGAAAAAAAAAACATTACGATGCTTAAATATTTGTCTAATACTTGTTATGCCATTTAAATATTATGTCTAATAATTATTATGGCACATAAAAATATGGCAAACAATACTTATGGCATTCGTATCTTATGGTATCTAAAATTCGGGCAATTAAAAGTATGTCATATGTCTTTTAGGGCAAATGAAACATTCGGGCAAATGAAATTCGGGTAAATGAAATTCGGGAAAATGATGATTATGGCATATAATCTTCGGGCAAACAATAGACAACCGAAGTGTTGTGATGTGATGTGGTGTGGTGTGGTGTGGTGTGATTTAACCTTTTAACGATTCGAATCACGAGTGTTGTGTTGTGTTGCGTTGTGATGTGATGTGATGTGTCAAGTCCACGTTGGTGTTGATTCGGTGAGTACTAATGTAAATTTTTTAACGTATTCATTATCTTAACATCTAACTTCATGGGAGCTGTATCAACGTACAGCTATGTTAAACCCCCGACGCAAAAAAAGGGGTGTTATAAGTTTTCCGCTGTGTCCAAGTCTGTCTGTCCGTCTATCTAACTGTGTGCGGCAATTTTTACCACGCAGCGGAAACAGATTCAGAAAACTGTAAACTTACATTGTTTTGAAAAATAAGAACGATAATCGTATAAGATTCATGCAACCGTGCAGCTAAACATACCCCCATTTTTTAGGGTTCCGTAGTCAACTAGGAACCCTTATAGTTTCGCCATGTCTGTCTGTCTGTCCGTCCGTCCTCGCTTAATCTCTGTGACCGTTAGCACTAGAAAGCTGAAATTTGGTACCAATATGTATATCAACCACGCCGACAAAGTGGTAAAATAAAAATTGGAAAAAAACGTTTTATTAGGGTAGCCCCCCTAAATGTAAAGAGGGAAGTGATTTTTTTTTCAATTTCAACCCTTACGTGTGATATATTGTTGGATAGGTATTTAAAAATGAAAAGGGGTTTACTAAAATCAGTTTTTGATAATATCAATAATTTCGGAAATAATCGCTCCAAAAGGAAAAATTAAATTAAAGCGCCCTAACTTTTGACCCATAGGTTTAAAAAATATGAAAAAAATCTGGAAAGTAGAACTTTATAAGTACTTTCTAGGAAAATTATTTTGAACTTGATAGAAAGAACAGTTTTTGTACAAAAAAGACAAAAAGGTTGTACAAAATAATTTCTGCGTACTTAGTATGTCAACGTAACAAATAGCCTTTTCTCTTAACATATAAGTTAGTGGAAACACTTATTGTGACGGACAGGAAACTACGGAACCCTACATTGAGCGTGGCCCGACGCGCTCTTGGCCGGTTTTTTATAAACTCTCCCTACCTAGCGTTTACCCAATCACGTCGGGGTCGGGGTCCAGCCTAAGGTTACAGCTGGATACCATGTTTTACGTGAAGCTAGAGCGACTAACTATCAAACCTCCAGAACCCAGTTACCGGGCGTCATGATTATTCTCACCAATTTTAATCACAATAAACAAACTAAATAAGTACCATTAACCGGGGTTTCGGAATGGTTATAGTAGTTACCGTGATCCCGGAACATAAAGGGCAACTGAAGGAATATGAGAGGGTTTTAGCACAGATTAATAAATAGTTACTACGTAACAGATACTTCACTCCAATACAAAAACCAAAATACCATAGGCTATAATAGCCTACAAAATCATAATAATAATACCAGTTGTTTGCAGCAAGGAGAAATGTACCATAAGTACGCACAAAGAGAGTTGAGATTCTTTTGCCCGCCGCGCGACTAACGTGTGTGCGTGTCGTCCAGCAAATCTGCTAGGGTTATACGTATGATGACAATGGTAATAAAACGAATGTTTTAGAAAAACAATTATTATTTTATTTGTTGATCAAATATTTTTTAGTTTGATAAAATGACTGATGCATATTTTTCGTTCCTTGAATTCCCGATTATTATATTTTAGTGTCGAAAATATCCAAAACCGCGTGAATAATTTTAATAAATAATCAAAAGGGAAACAAGAGAATTGGGAAACAGGGGAATTGCACAATAATCACGCAATAATTACGTGATTTTGGCATTTTGATAGTCAGCGCTGTACCAAGACGCGCGAGCACTCAGCCGGGCGCGCGACAGCCCGGTGTTCGTTGTATCGTCGACGATACGCGAAGCGGTAGGCATAAAACGCGTGGCCTTGAGCGAGTGACGGACGCCTAGTTTTTGGTCAGTAACAGTCTGACACGCCCTCCCGACCCGCCCTGAACGGGAGAAGTCACTTGTTGATTTCGCATCCCCAAAAAAAGAAATAGTTACCATCACACCTATCTTTGGCTACTGCTATGCTACTCCTTTCCAAGTACGTATCATTACCATTAGTATACGCGCGTCAGATAGTCCGCCATGTTGGTTGTTTACACGATCATTGCATTCCCGCCGCGTCGCAGAAACAACGGTAACGTACGCGTTAATTGAAAACCATTAAGCTTATAAATGCGTCACTGTCCTTGCTTTATCTTCATTGGAGGTAACACCTATATCATGATAGTAAAGTGTGGGCGATATAATTAAATGGGGATGCGAGTGTGAGAATGTTCTGGAATGTCCGGTGAAAGAATGGCGGTCTCTGTCGCGGCTTTATTCATTTATGAAGGACGGTTTCTTTTCTACTCTTATGGTTTGCCTTGTCACTAGACATACTTCATCGGTTTTTTTTATAGATGGGAAATTATCAAATGACATCTCCCGCCCCTAGTGTCAGTCTTTTATTGACTAAAACCCCTTTATGTTCCGGGGCCGCGGTAACTAATAGAACTAGGTATTTCGCAAGTCCGAGGGCCCCTTCCGCCTAAAAATATTTATGAATATGAAACCCTGCTTTCATTATGACACCAACTCTCTGAAAATAGATATGAAGTATGACCTGTTTAGTCATACCTACTTCTTTATTGTATTGTAGTGTTTTTTCCCTATAAATTATTCATAGTAAATAAAAACTCGTGTATAAGGTCGTCTTGAGGTCTAAAAATAATAGTTACGTTAAAATATCTCACTTCTTCTTTTGCTTCGGCAAAAGCGAAGCGCTGGAAATTGAATGATTTTAGTTTACCTTATGTTTGTCGTACAATATTAAATTAACCTTTCGACGACCAAGCGACAGCCGGCTGTCGGGCTGCTATTGCGTCTCGAATCATGTGTGTTCGAAGGATTAATACGTTAAACAGTCGTATTTCCTATTCATAATCTGTTCTGTCGCTAGGTTTGCTGACTAACCCTATGGTTCAAGCGTGGTCTAAATTAATGTGTAGTCATCTAGTCATAGGTTCAGTGTTTATATCTTCATTAGAGCTAACACTCTATATCGTGTGACAAAGTGCAGTGTGGGCGTAGTAATTAAGTGAGGAGCTGATTGTGAGGTGCTAGGAGACAAGAAGGTGTCAATGGCCGCAATTTTGTTACTTAAGGAGTCTGAACACCGTATCTTACCATCATTGGTGCTAGGAATGTGCCAGGCAAATAATAAAGTTATCTTAATTTTTTCAAAAACTTACAAGTCACAGATACAAACAACGAGACTCAGAAAATCCTATAGGTCATTGTTTGCCCCGTGCCGGAATCGAACCCGCGATCTCAACTACTACGGCATATTCTTCATATGTATTGAAAAGTACGAGAGCATCTGTGTCAGACTTACTACAGAACACAATATGATAGATGATCTTAAGGCCTCATACAGACTAGCAGCACTTTTTGCGGTCGTCAGAGCCAACTTTAGTTGTCGACAGAGGCAACTGCAGCTGCCGCCGGCAGGTGGAAAGCAAACTCAACTTCAAATATAGGGCCCATATAACCCGTAAGTATAACAACATACATATTACTTACAGGTTTTATGTTCCAGCTTAGAAAACCGTCGAACTTAATAAAACACCTATTTTTTTAGGTAAAGAGATCTTCTGAACTTCGCAAGCTTCAGTTTTTGGCTAAGTCACTTGAATTTACACTTTATATCGACAAAAAATATTTATTTATTTATTTATTTATTTCCATCATACATTTATCTTTACAGGTTTATCACCTAATGCGATAATGTAGACAACTTACAACTACCATTACACCGTACCAGCTAATCATTTTTGACATAACTTATTTCTAACAGTGCCCTCACTGTGAACCCACCCAGAGTACAACAAAATATATCGATATCCCCTGCTATACTATTTAGGATACGGAGTGCGCGAGTAAATGGCGCTTCATTCATTAGCTTTGTGCGGCCGCGCGGCACCGCCAGCAGCCGCGGCCGCCGCCGCCGCCACACGTATCTGTCTGGAACACACATGTATACTTGTTGCAATACGTCTGGATTGTGAATCTTTCCCCTAATTACCTTAAAGATATATGAGACTAGCGCTAACTCCCTTCTCACCTTTAACTCATTGTATCCTAACATACCCAAAATAAATAAAGTAGGATACTTATTTGGGTAAAATGGATATACTCCGTAAATTTTTTTATATAAATATCTCATAATTATATAATCATATTCTGCACTCTCTCCAACATGATACTATATTTAGTTTCATGAGGAGACCAGATGACCGCGTTAAACTCTAATTGGCTCCTTACTAAAGAGTTATACAATGCAATTAATGCCTTGATATTAGTAAAGCTCCTGGCTACCCGAAGCACAAATCCTAAATTTCTATAGGCTTTCTTACAGATTTTAGTAACATACTCTCGAAATTCTAGTTTAGAGGAGAAGGTAACCCCTAGATCTCTGACTTCGGACACTTTAGCTATTGGTACCTCGTTAATTTGATATTGGTAGGTAATCGGAGAGAGTGCCCGGCTGAATGTCATAGTCATGCACTTTGAGATATTAAATTGCAAATTGTTTTTATTGCTCCAGGTTACCACCCTATCTATATCTTGCTGTAGCTTTTGGCAATCTTCCCTGTTCCTAACAGCAAGATATAGTTTTAGGTCATCTGCAAATAGAGTGCACTGAGCCTCTTTGACAACCGTCGGAAGATCATTTACCATTAATATGAATTCCAATGGGCCAAGGTTGCTGCCCTGGCTTACTCCAGACCTAGTAAAATAATTTTCTGACCTACACCCCTCATATTCTACATACTGCTGTCTGTCCCGCATGTAACTGGCAAAAAAGTTTAATAAGTGGGGAGTAAACCCTACACCTGCCATCTTTGTCAGCAGTATGTCATTATCCACTAGGTCGAACGCTTTTTTGTAGTCAAAGAAAGCTACATCTACCTGTCCCCCCGCATCTACTTCAGGTACAATATAACTCATGTAGTTAATTAGGTTACTGGTTGTGCTTCTGGCGGGTCTAAAACCGTGTTGCTCATCTGAAAGCTGTACATTAACCTGCGAGAGAATGCTCTTGTGTACTGCAGTCTCCAGTACTTTAGCTGGTGTCGAAAGTACAGCCACCGGCCTGTATTGGTCTACGTTCGATGCTAACTTTCCTTTGGGTACCGGGACTTATATATAATATATATAATATTTGTGCTCTTGGTCTCAAAGTGCTTTGTTTTTAGTTTTTGCATTACGTAACTATGTTTATTATTAAACCTGCCTGATTCTTCTTTCCTTCAATTAGCGTCAATTAAATTGCCAGTTTTTTTTCTCGTGGTAGCATTTTACTGTTCAATCCTTTTTTTTTTGGTGTGTGGGAAATCATCAAATGACTGCTCCCGTCCTGGGGGCGGCGGGAGGGCGTGTCAGACTTTTACAGATTGAAACCCACTCATGTTCCTTCGGTTGCCCTTTATGTTCCAGGGTCACGGTAACTATTATAAACATTCCGTAACCCCAGCAGGCGTGGCCCTGTTGGGCCCCATCAACATGAGGCAAGCTGGTCTGGATTTACCATCCAATAAAATAAAAATAGTCAACCACTATTTAACAAATCTCTTTGGCAGATTTTCATTTCCGATATGGTTTTTTACAAGCATGGATATTGAGGGAAATGTAAGCAGCTTCATTTTGATTGCGAAATCATGAAGTAATCAATTATCGCTATAAACATTAATGTATTCGTATACGTTCCTACCGTATGTACTCGTGGGCACTCCACGTTCTGTCTGAATATTATTGTAACATCACAAATTATCTCACAATACTGAGACAAGCCAGAGTAGAGACAAAAACAACAATGGCTCATAACTTGAGTGATAGGGTGACCAGTTTTTGTGTAATCATGTAAATGTTCCACGTTCTATGCACATAGTATTTTGGAAAACTTTTGCATTCTTCTTTTTTTATTTCAGATCAATCATTATGTTCGTGATGATATCTAACCTTTCAGGGAAATTATATTCTTCGTCATATTTTTAAATAGCCTGATTCGTGTTCCACTGCTTTTGTAAAGGCCTCTTCTATCTTTCTACAAACTTTTCAAACTCTGACCACAAATATGGTGAGATCGTTTCCCTACCCTCATTTAGATTCAAATCTCAAATTATTTACACTTTAAAACGCATGTTATATTTTAGACTTAGCACTGACGAATAAACATTAGTTTATTCGTTAAAGTATCCTAAAAAACCTAGAAGCATAGTCACCGTACAAAGCTCAGTCGAGTCCAGTCATCGCGCCTGGGAATCGCACTTATTACTCGCACCCGATCTTCAACGGACACTTTGTGGATCTCGAAACACAGGCCGGTGTCGAATCAGCCACTCGTCCGACTTTCTCGAGTGCACTCCAACACCGGGGATATCTAATGAATACTTACAAAATAAATATAATAACAATTGTTTTATAAAAATGTACACTTTCACGCGTGGGTGTACGAAAATAAAGACTGGAGTGTGCGTGTTAGGTCAGTTGTTGGCGAATTGAAAGTAGACGCTTTTTAATTTTAAGTGGCGGGTGCCTGGGGCGTGGGCGGGAGATGACTCGCTATCTAAGCTGAAGAAGCAACCGAGGAGATTAATTCGGTCACAGGTACTGAGTCAATGAATCTGCTTGTCATTTTTCTGGTCTTGATCATTCAATATAATGAAAACGATCCTTGACACGATATTTTGTCTGGTCAAGTGGTTTTAGAAATAAAAAAGTTAAATTAGATTACAAAACTTTCTCTATCTCAATACTATATATTTCTGTTTGGTCCGGCAGGAAGTAAAGAGTTTTCATATAGTAAAAGAACGGTTATCATTTACCACAACACCTCCAGGACTAAAACCTGTTGATATCTAATCTATTTCAACAGTACTCGATTCCTAATGTATTCCAAAAGTTTCCCCAGTAGCTTCATAACCTGCTTAACCCTGCAGCTACGAAACTCATCACCCCAACAGGCATCGACAAGCCGAGCTACTACACCGATATCGGCCAACAATAACAATAAATAACAGTCAGCCACGTCACAAACACTGAATAATACGTCCCGTTGTCTGCCAACAATAAAGCACTTTCTCACGTCCAATGACAAATAGCGAGTGAATTAATACCAACTCGCTTTTGTACGAATAAATCAAATGTTGAGCAGCGCGCGGCAGGTTGTTTTGACCGGCACGTATTACCATAACACCAGTGCAGTCATATCAATCTTTAACACAACGGAATAAGGTATTATTATGAGATATTCAGCGGTATTTTATAATCAAATCTGGAGTGTTAGTAGTTACATTACTTTTGCGATGCCTTTAACCTTTATTGCAGCTGTTTTAAAGGTTGTTTTGGCTTGTCTCAGGTTGGTAGATTGTTTTATAGTGTTAAATATACGCGTTCGTAGGAGGATGTTATTGCTCAGTGTCTTCGACAATGTGTAGGGATGGGAGCTTATTGGTAAGGTGATTTAGTTAAGCAGTTATTGCGAAGATGATATATTTAAGCTTTAATACTTTGTGATGTATTTTTCTGGACACTGGATTCTGTATAATGTCGTAGATTTTGTGGTATAGTGGTCGAGGTGACATTCGTGTCTGTTTGACAGATTTTAATTGCTGTTTCCTCTGAAGGCGAAGCGTATAGTAATTAGAATAGTATGAAAGTAAGCATTTGTGAACGTAATTCTGTGTAGGGTGTATGTATTTCAACTGTAAGTGAAAACAGCCTGGTTCCGCTGCTACCGCCCTTGTGAAAGCACTGGATTTCAGTTATTTAATCCATTAGAAGGTAATGATTATTTGATTAACAGAGCACAATGGCAGTGACGTAAGAGACTGTTAGATGGTCGTGGCAAATTCATTGCTACTTTACTATACTTACTTACTTTATGGTCACTCAAGGTGAGATTGTGTGCTTTGAACCCTTGGTGGGTTCAAAGCCTCCGCAAATAAATTTTGATTTAAGGACGACACAGATAAAATACTTGTAGGTAGTGTAAAAAATAATATTTGTTGGCAACAATAGGAAAACTTTTTTTGTGCCGATATTGTTGACTTTTTAGTTGCGTAACATGAATGATTTTAAAAAAGTATTTATCGGAGTTTCTTGGTCGTTCTTTTCCATAGAAATCTATTATTGGAACGAGTACCTATCTTCAATTTTTTGACAAACTCCTTGATAATTCAAATGTATAATCCGCCCTCAGAAAAATAAATTCACAAGCGTGAAAACTGCGTGGTACCTCCCTAGTCCGCTCAGGGTGTCCCCAGACAAATGTGTTGTAAGTTGAAGTGGTGTGCACAATTACGTCCACTGCAGTCGGGGGTAAATAGTCTCAATAATTTGACATATTGGGTGGTCGTCCCGCCTCGCCCGATGCGAATTAATAGCTCGAGACTTGATACTTTGGACTTAGATAACTTGCCTGGTTAATCTTGAGCCTTTATCACACTTTTTTAATGTTTGTGCTTTGTATTTGTCTTGTTTCGAGTTAATTTTGTTCGCTGTTATATTGTTTTCCGAAATAAATGGTCTTCTACTCCATTATATTATTGTAGAGTAATAAGGCGTTCCAACCATACCTATATGGTATTTTTTTTACAGAAACGTTTTAACGGAACGTCTAAAAAGCTTAAATCTTAAATATGCGAACCCTATATTTCGTACATTTTAAATGTTACGATATTAACATTTTCAACTACACATGAAAGTTATAAACACAAATTTTAATTACTTAACGTTATTAATGTAAGTTATAAAACTGATACCAGGAAATCGCAGAAGATCACGGAAGCATACAATAAGGTCAATCTCAGATCGTGAACTTTACAAGATTTGTGCAGACTAAATGCAAACAGGTAAAACTTTATTAGAAGCGACGTATAAGGTGACATGTAAAGCTGCACCTACATTGTCGATGTTGACAGCCGATATTAAACGATTCAATAAATTAATCGATCATCCATATTCAATTATTCATTGATGCACGACCGCCTATCGATATGAATGTCTGATTTTTTAAACATTTAAATTTGACTTTAACCTCGAATCGATAAGTCGAGCACACAATAGTTTATGCCCATCTCATGTAACAGATTGTGGCTTCTAATACACACCTGTAACTGGAATATCATTAACACCTGTAAAAGTATCCTGGACTTCAACTTATTAGTAACGTATTAGTATGAATACGCTAATCCACCTTAAAAAAGCAATGCGATTAATTCTCGTGAGTGAGAAGAAGATTTTGCGCTGTGCTGTGACCTTAATGGACTTAGCCAGATGGACTGCTTTCTCTCTCTCCCCGTCTGTCAAGCCTTACAAGGGTTTAACTCCTTTTGGTCTCTCTTCGTTTAGTGACGTACAGCCTGTACCTAAATCATAGCCAGGCATCACTGTCTGCCACTCAGCCGCCATCTAAGTACACCTTTAGGCGCGACGAATAGGTGACATTTTACTGTAATGGCGGCCATAAACCGTCCACCAGTGACATGCCAGCTCTAATTAGTTTTACAGTGCCGGTGACATCACTTGATATTGATGCTATAAAATATTAATTCAATTTGTGTGTTTCAATGGACATTTTGAGATTTATTTTTTACCTTTGTTTGGATTGAAACCACAAACGCGTTCTTTTAATTATCTGTGCTATAAAGTTTTGTGTTTTTTCTGGGAAAATATTAAGTGTAGGCAATAAGTTACATTGCTAAAGTTATTAGTCTTGTAAATGTATAAATTAATGCAATTTTAATTGGTGGGAATAAATTCAGATGTATGAAATGTAATTGTAGGCTCTATACCTAAGTTACGTTGTTCAATGCTGAACTCGCATACCAAATAATAACTTTTACTATTAAAAAATGTCAGAGAAGGTGACTTATCTAATTAGCTGTTTTACAAAACAAGGATCCACGTTCAGACGTTTTGTAAAAAAGGTAGAGAATGTTCAGCGGGATTGTCACCAACAGCTATTACTTAGCTAATTATGTTAAACGCAAATCAACTCCTCTCGTTCCTTCCTCTTACGTTCATCACGTTTGACGTGGCTTAAATTCATGTTTCTGCATATATTAACACTTTACTAAACAACAATAATAAAATTTAAACCAGTGTTTTGCAACAAAACGGATCCTTGAATGAAGTAAACATGTCAATAAAATAGTTAGCACTTATATGATAGATTCTGATTTAGATATTGAAGTTACAACGAGGAATTAATACAGGATTTCCTTTATGCGTAACGAAAATGTAATACGTAGGATGATGCCTTGATTATTGACTGCTGACCTGATTGCCCACGCAAAACAAACTATGCTAGAATAAAAACAAACGGGTAAGTGCTAATAAATATAGAGTGGTTATATATTTTTCATTATTTGCGGCACAAAAACATCCATACTTAATATTATAAATGCGAAAGTAACTCTGTCTGTCTGTCTATTACGCTTTCCCGCTTGACTACTTAACCGATTTAAATGAAATTTGGTACAGATATAGTCTGGGACCCGAGAAACAGGACATAGGATAGTTTTCATCCCGGAAATCCCGCGGGAACGAGAACTATTCCACGCGGACGAAGTCGCGGGCAGAAGCTAGTAATTTAATAAAAAATCCAATTTTTTACCGATCAGGTTCATGTGATAATGCCTGTTGAAAGATTGTCAGACAGATAATCGGACCATGAAAATTTAGAGTAGGATCTCCTGGGCATTGGTTTCTCCCGGAGCGATGCCTGTAACAGTAAGGTTCAAATTAATTAAGAACAACAGTATTGTGACCAACATTTTACTTCGAATTTATATGTGTTGATTATTTAAAATGTCAACATTAATTAATAATGTCAATTTGACAAAATTGACTGACAAAAAGCTTATATTATTAAAGTAAATAAGAATGTCAAGGCAATTCTATTAAAGCTGCGTCGACTGTAGCTAGTTCTAGATTAAAAATAATTTGTAGTAAATGAGCTTAATAAATCAATTTCACGATTCAATATCTTTAGAATTAATTTATCGTTTACATTTTGCTGTAATTGATTATAGTGTAATTAATGTAATTTTAATTTATAACTTCGTGGCTTCGTATTATAATTAGGTATATTATAAACTATTAATTCCGCATCTTCGGACTAATTTTGCAATCGTAATAACTGTCAGTTTGTAAGTTTTATTTACGGATCAAGATCATAAATATGTGACAAATATGGTACGATAAAATGTTTGTAAAAATACTGTTAAAATGTTTGGAGAACAACATTTTCGAATCAGATTTGAAGTTGTTGTTTGTAAACACATTTTAATTGACTTCTAGTTTTATTGAGTTTGTACTTAATTATGTAAATATAATTAACTATCGACTTGTATAAGCCAAAGAAATGCGTCTTCAAAAATAAAATTCAATTTTGATGAATTGTTCTAATCATACAAAATATCTTATTGAACGTTTTCAAGTACTTAGGTATATCCATTACCTGCTAGCATTTTTTTCCCCCAGTTTTTTTGGGGTAACCGGTTTTAGATGGATACTATGGTTTTATGATGCGACTGCCTATCAGACCTCCACAATCCAATTACTAGACGACATGTTACTCCTTGGTTAGGCTGGTCAGACATTCTGGCTTCAGACTATCCGTAACGGCTGTCAAAGTTCTACAAATGACAACCGGGGCCAACGGCTTTACGTACTTTGCAAGGCACGAGGTGTTATTGATGTCCAATATAACCTTTACCTTAACCACTTTGCCACCACGTCACCCTGTTATCACTATACGTAGCTTATTAAAACGTTTTATTTTTAACTTTAAAATGACACACGTTTATTCATACGTTAATGAGTTAATGACACAAATCCAACTGTCGAAATGTTAATCAATGGTGCAAACAGCAACACCGGCTTTTATTAATTTAAAGGTCGATTTGTTAACAAAGGTAAACAGCGAGTGTGTAAAAAACAGAATGTTATGCTTATTACGACACGTTATATTTGGGACATAATTTTGCAAGAATACTTTATTGAAGCACTATGAAGCGTTTTCAGGAAAAACTTTATTCAAATAGCTTTTTTCTTTGTACTAGAATTTTACGCTTGATTTAATAAAAAAGGCCTGTTGTGTCTGTTGCTACTGGAACTGATTTTTCATAGACACGTTGTTGAATTATCTATTTTGCATCAGTTACACACGTGGCAAAATTTTCTATTTATTTCCTTTAGTTAGACCATCAAGAACACTTTGAAAAGTCAAAATAATTTATTTGCGAGAAGCGTGGTATGAAGTTGTTATATAAAAAATTCAAATTGTAAATGATTATTTTTTTACTTTTACAGCAAATTGTTATACATTATTCATTGCAATCGTCTGATTCCTGCTGAGGTATATTTACACTTTTTCAAAAGTAAAAAGTCCTCTAATGAGGGTTTTTGCGTATGAGAAATCCGCTAGATGGCAATACTTAGGTGTGAGGTCCAACTGCAGCACGATTGGTGAATTTTGGCATATCTGACAATGACATGACATGACATTGACGTGACATTAACATGACATTGACAGATATGTCAAAATTTCTCATACGCAAAAACCCTCATTGGCTTTGTCGAACCGCTCCTTTCTCCGCTGCCGCCGAAGCCTTGCTCCCTCTATCGCAGGTCGCAACCTGTCTTTTATTATCTCCCCGATACGAAGCTGCTCTATAAACAGACTCCTATCTATCATTTTCTTGCGCCGGCAGTTTGATAACGCCACAGATTTACGAGCGGGTTGCGAACCTATCTTAATAGACACAAAACAAAATAATAAGTACGGCGGCACATTGTTGCGCATACTTTGTTGTTAAATACTGAATTTTGCCTCGATTGTGAAACTTTATTGCCCCTTATTTGAGAATGTAAATGATTCTTGGGTCATGTAGGAAGAAATTGCCTGATCCTTCATCCAAGAAATACTTGACTTATGCTGGAAGCAAGTGATGAGATATTGCCGAAAATTGAAATTAAACTTTCGACGACCAACCGACAGCCGGCTGTCACGCTGCTATTGTCTTTCTATTGTGTCTCGAATCACGTGTGTTCGAAGGATTAAAAGAGAGGATATTAAGAGTCTATTTGAAAAATAATAAACTGATACACTGGTAAAGTTAATTAACTGCTTCATAAAATTAAATTAAATACGCAGACACTTTAAAAAGGAAGAGTAAAGTGCAGGAAACCAAATGCAGATATCTTTAATTTTAATATTAACTAATTACAGACTAATTGCAAATTAAACTTATTGCAGGTATCATTACCGATGATTCGGTTTTGCAGATGCAATCCGACGAGGTTATTTAGAATCTACGTGGATATATGCAGATATAGTTAGGCAGATAAATTCTATTTATAAGGCCGTTTGTCTACAGTTATTGGCGCCAAGTGGCGATACATACATTTGCTATAGCAGAGTGTCCACTGCGCGTCACGTCACCTCATACTAAGCTCGGCTAGCCGTCACCTAATTCTCGTTGTCGTGACGGTGACGGCGCGGCGGCGCTGGACAAAAGGCCTAACATAATATACATAAAAGGTATCCCGTAGGGATGTCACTATTTACTCTGACATGTCGACTACAGTGACGACAAAAATACCACGAAAGACTATGAAAAATATCAATTTACGGGAAACACGTATTCGATTTAATTCACTGTAGAGATAAGTTAAAGGTTCTATTACAAACGACGTCCCCCAACAACTCAGGCTTGCAACCGATAAAATACCCCACACACATAGTCGCGAATATCGTCCTCCGACCAAGATAAACCCTTCTTAGTGCAGTTTATAATATTTTTTCCTATATATCCCATTATCTTCACAGGTTCACGTAACAAGACCAACTTCTCAACTTCAAGTTAAGAACGTTGTAAATTGTACGCATTTATAGAGGCTGTGTGCGCCCTGGGTGGCGAGCTAAAACCAACGATAACTTTACCGCTCCTGAAAAGGTTCATGTAACTTTATAACCTTGATTATAAGGGTGGTTTTACATTACTAGCTTGTTAATGTAAGTGTATTAAAATCATGGTGTGTGGAAGTAAGTTTCAGAAAGGATTATGGCTATTGTAAATCTATCTTCGTGCTAATGACTCTGGTCGCGGATTAGGTCGATACTCGCGAGTTTTTTTTACCATTTTATTGCTTAACGCCTTGTTATTGTTAAGAAATTTCGATAGTAAAAGAAAGGTGTGTTGTCGCCTTTATTGCGTGCACGCATGGCTGTAAAATTGTAATTTGATGGCGGACCTTAATGTGTCAATGTGTCATTGTCTTCTTTGATCGACCGCGGTGATTGATTATGTGGTGTTTGGCGAATAAATCTTTTTAGAGTTATTTAATGCTTGAAAAGAATTTGCAGGAAGGTTCTGTCTTTTAAGCTTCTGTGAAATTGTGTTTGAAATTTAATATTGTGTATCGTTTATTTTAAAAGAGTATTATGTAGTTTTTTCTCAATTTTTCTGCCTACGAGCTTTTGGAAGTAACAACCAGCTTCGTTTATTTTGTTGTAGTGGGGGCGTTATAAGCCATTAATGTATGGGGAGCAATATTTTTTGCATTAAAGCATGAGACTTGGTACACTTGTTAGTTAGGTGGGTTAGAGTGAAAATCACCCGGGAGGCAATCGGAGGCACCCCTCTGGGGGGGAGGGGGAGGGGTTGAAGTTCTCTTCTGCCGCGCGCTCTGTTTGTGGTCATAACTCCTAATTTATCGTTACTATGGCAAGTGGGGTATCATTTTCGGATAAATCAAAGATGGCCAATCGTTTTCTGAAATAAAAAATACATGTCTACGTACAAAAAAAGTGAATTATGCCCTAAAATGTGAAAATTTCAACCGTAACAAAAATCATTAAATGGCCATAATTTTTCAAATCATGGCTATATCGACTTCAAAAAAATATGATTAAAAAGCTATATGCGTATAGATTCTGAAAATATAATATATGTCTATAGTGTATATAGAAAAATCGTTAGAAAAAAAATGAAAACAGCTTGGCGGAGCAGCCAAAATTCATTGTAAAATAAGGACAACATAATCGATTTTTACAAACTGACCAATCTTTTTACTTGTAAATATGGAGATTTGATCAAATTAAATAGATAATGATTTTAAATGGTTTTCTTTTGTTAAAAATCTATCGTTTTTACCCTTAGTACAAGTATAAAAAAATGACATTAGTCATATTTGATCTTGTAGCTGAGCGGGCTCTGCTGACTATTTTAAGTGAATCAAACGTCTGTAATTAAAGTGACAACATATAACTATGCTAAAAGCTTAGCTAAAAGTATTTATAAAATAATGTAAAAGGTGACTGCACCATTGATTAACACTTTAAGAGTTAGCCCTAATAGCAGGACGCAAAGAATTGTTTTCTTAAATGTCGCCTTTTTTTACGTCGGATAGTATGGTTTTGCCAGAAATAGAGTTCCAAAATATCTTAATTGTAAGTTTTATGAGTTATAGGCCAAAATAATAGCTTATATCTGTTTGTTCAGAGCGCTGATGATTTGGTGCAGTGCTAGCATTCGAGTCACTGCCCCTATCTCATCATCTCTCTAGCCTTTTCTGGATTATATTGGGGTCGGCTCTCAGCCTAACCGGATTCAGCTGGATACCAGTGTTTTATGTTAAGCGACTGCCTATCAGACCTTCACAACTTAGTAACTGGGCGATACGATGCCTCTTGGTTAGGATGGTCAGACTTTCTAGTTTGGCTACCCGTAACGACTGTCAAAGTTCCACGAATGATAACCGCTGCCCCTATAATGTTTATTAAATACTTTGCCGTCCGCAGTCGCACAATTCCAATCAATTAAGTTCCCGCTGAGAGCATCTTTATCTTTATTTATTTATCTTAACATCATGTAAAGTACAATCTTAAATAGAGAAAGGTGTCTGAGATAGAATATACACCTCAGACCGCCGCACTTCTTTTTACACCTGCACCGGATCATTTCCACACAGATGTCGAAAACCACTGTACTGGCAAGTCTCTCCATGTATGTTAACAGTAATATAACCGACCTTACTCTATCCCTTTTTAGATGGATCAGGTGGATTCGGTTAAAAATGTTCTCAAAAAAAGATCCAGGGCAGCTTTTCAATAATAGCGAAAGCCTCGCTAATACTTTTCTCATATGTTGCCAGAAACTCTTTTGCGACAGTTGGAAAAGCATTCCATGTCTCTGTTGCGCTTTTCTTCTTTACCGTTCAAATAAGTCACAGCTTTTTTACAGGACCATCACACTAGTGGTTCTGTAAATAATCCTCATCCTATTTTAGTCCTAGGAAGTATATAGCGGATGAAAGAAAATAATTCTAAGTATTTTAAATGGAGAGTACTCGATATCTTGTGGCAAGGAAAGTACTGGTGGGATTTTCCAGTGCCTACATTACCCACAGCTCCTCTAGCTCAGGCACTCGTCTATACCAAAACGACTGCTAACGAGACGTCAGTATCGACAGTACGTGTACGTATCATTACTTTGGCACAACTCTGACTGTTGTTCGCCACTTGGTATCCGCCGTTATAAAAAAATCTTTTTACAGGACCACTTAAAGCTAGTCTTGCCTCTGTTTTACGCTTTTCCAGGGTGTCAGAATGTATCTTGTTTTTTAACTGTGAAGGGGAAAAGGGTTTCTGGCAGCATATGAGGGACGGAATAGCGAGGCTTTCACTATTATTCGCTGGCCAGTTAGTCTAGTGGCTAGTGACCCTGACTGCTAAGTCGGAGGTCGTGGCTACGATGCCAACTAGAACAAACTTTGCGTGATGAGCATTGTTTGTCCTGTGTCTGATTGTAATTTATCTATAATATGTACGTATTTATAATTATACATATAAGTATGAAGACCAGTTACTTCTAGTCTGTCATAGTATAGCTCTGCTAAGTTTGAGATCAGATGGCATGAGATGTCACTGGATATTATTTAAAAGTTTATAAGATAGTTAGAAGTGTTTATTTCTGGTCTTGCACATTTTGCTAAGTAAATGAAACCTAAAATATCTGTTTATTAAAGATATTCGTTAACTAGAAAATGGTGTCTAACAAAAGCTGCCCTGCACCAACATTTCTTGAGCAGTATTCCAAAACTGTTCCTGTATGGGATCAGATGTCTGGAAATCCACCTGATTTTTCTGATTGGGGACGGAGTAAGGTCAGTGACAACTGTCAGCATGTCGGTCAGTGGCAAATGTCGAACAACTCATTGCGTCCTGCTATTGGTGCTAACTCTTAAAGTGTTTATCATTGTTGCAGTCACCTTTTACATTATTTTATAAGTAAGTACTTTTAGCATAGTTATATGTTGTTACTTTAATTACAGACGTTTAATTCACTTAAACTAGTCAACAGAGCCCGCTCAGTTATAAGATCAAATATGACTAATGTCATTTTTTATACTTGTACTAAGGGTAAAAACGATAGATTTTAAACAAAAAAAAAACATTTAAATTCATTATCTATTTATTTGATCAAATCTCTATATTTACTAGTAAAAAGATTGGTCAATTTGTAAAAATCGATTTTGTTGTTCTTATTTTACAATGAATTTTGGCTGCTCCGCCAAGCTGTTTTCATTTTTTTTCTAACGATTTTTTTATATACACTATAGACATATATTATATTTTCAAAATCTATACGCGTTTAGCTTTTTAATCATATTTTTTTAAAGTCGATATAGCCACGATTTGAAAAATTATGGCCATTTAATGTTTTTTGTTACGGTTGAAATTTTCACATTTTAGGGCATAATTCACTTTTTTTGTATGTAGACATGTATTTTTTATTTCAGAAAACGATTGGCCATCTTTGATTTATCCGAAAATGATACCCCACTTGCCATAGTAACGATAAATTAGGAGTTATGACGACAAACAGAGCGCGCGGCAGAAAAGAACTTCAACCCCTCCCCCTCCCCCCCAGAGGGGTGCCTCCGATTGCCTCCCGGGCGATTTTCACTCTAACCCACCTAACTAACAAGTGTACTAAGTCTCATGCTTTAATGCAAAAAATATTGCTTTTGGCTTATAACGCCCCCACTATTGGAAAATGACGTTCTGAAGTGCCGTTTAATTTAATGCTGGATTTTTGATTTACTTTGAAAATTGTTGATTATTCATTCATTATATTTACTCAACCACCCAGTATTTTTAAAATGTATTCCACAAAATGTTTTTAGTTCATAATGTGAAAGCACCACAGGTAGGTAATTACAAAGATTTATGCAATTATTTCGATACAGGATGTTCACATTCACGAACAAGACATTTTAAATGATAAGATTAATTAAGTTATGTTGTTCCGATCCCAAAACGTTTTTTTTTTCATTTCTTTTAACAAATTAAGCATAGTTTCCTTTTATTTTTTGAACCAGCAATACAGATACAGAGATCTCAAGACGAGATCCTGGTTTATTAATACTTTACCAAGATATCTTATTAACGCATTAATAAGACAAATGTAGTTTAATATGAACTGACGGCTGTAATTACTACCAATCGCACTTGTGCATTAATCAGAGTGCAAGGAAAAATAAAGCTCTGGAATGTATTGCGAGGGCTCGGAGGTACTAACAGGTACTAGAGATGATCAATTTCTCAGTGAGCATTAAATATATCGTTTCATTGATGTTCATGAAAGTCTATCAATATACACTTCGAATATTTACACATCGTTTTGTCATGAATGGTATGTAACCCTACATTTTGTTATGTTAAAAATCTGTCATATAATAACTATACAGAGCGATTATTACTAAGAAAAAGTAGCAAAGACTATTGATTTTTCCAATTTCCCACGGGGATTTGGAAACCACGGCACTTAGAGACAACTTAAAACTTTAATTCCATTATTTAAGTACTCAAAGACGACAGACAGTCCACACTTGAGTGCCACAAGTACCACTCCCAGCTTGCGACAATATCTGTTAACAATTCCATCATAAAACCACGAAAGCTCTTTAACACTACATTCCTCTATGACAATTTATTACCATATTTGACCCTGAACACAATAACACCTACGCTGGCATCAGCTATAAACTTAACATTGAAAATCAATTTTTACATCACCCAGACAATGTGTGCTGGACAATAAATATGTATGCTGCGGTTCACGTTTGAGCTGTGGTAAGTCCTAGGAATTCCTAGTTAGTAATAATAGTCGTTAGTTTTTGATTACTTGGGTAAATAAAGTATGAGGTAGTTAGGACCACAAAATTCTTGTACTTGTATTTTTATAGCTCTGTTTTATTTTAAACTTTATTTTTGCAGTAGTAGAGTTTTCAGTGTAGGAATTTGCCTGGAGAAGTATTAAAACCATACATATTTCTGCCCTGAAGCAACGTTGCCTTGCAAACATAAAGTTTTGACCTCGATGGATGACAACTTAGAGATTAACTTAACTTAGAGACCTAGATTGCAGATGTCTTTTAGTGGTTTGCTATCGTCTATATGTAATATTTTTATAGTACTCCAACCATTTGACAAAATATTTATCTTGTGTCTGAAGTTCTACACGCCCGCTAAGATTGAGTACCACCCATGCTCTCAATGGCAAGACTATTTCCGACTTTTTTTTAAATCTATCGTTTTATTTTGAGCAAACTGTATTTTATCCTTATAATTTTAGCATATATGTTATTGTAATATATGCATATAAGTTATGCTGTAAAGTTTCATTAAAATCCATTCGACAGTTTTTGCCTGAAAGTTTAATAAACATCCGTACATAAATCTTATCAAACCTGCGTATTTATAATTTATAGTTTGGAGACAAAATATGTACGCGATGACATTGATCGACCGCAGTTTCCATTTACAAGCAAAACCTAAATTGACCATTCTTCATGGTTTCACAGTAACATGTGCATTTGACAGTTTAGTGGAACTTTAGTACCGTTATCGACATAATTGAATTAACATAAGAGCATAATGTTAACAGTAAATGATTTTTATTTCGCTACCGGGTAACTGATGGCGTGATGAAAGTGCGTTTTATTTTTATAGTGTGTATGTGTGAGTTACGATCAAATACATGCATTATTAAGCACACTGGACATGAGAAAAAAGTCTTAGTTTAAGCAGCCTTATGATATATAAATGTTTACACCAATAGTCATACCAAAGAGTCAACTGTCTTTAAAAGCAAAAAAATTTTGGGTATGGATGTATGACCTATCCGGAATAATATTGCAAGCCTTGTTGTTGTGTATGGGAGTTAAAGTGTAAAGGCACACAATATGATGAAATAATCATACTTCCTAGTATGGGGCACCGTTTTATTAAAACAAATACAAAAAGGAATGGTGTATTTAAAGATTGTCTTAGTTTTCAATGGTGGTAGAGTAGCTGTTGATCCGAACTCTCGAAGAGAAGCCTCGTATCATACAGATTTGTAAACAAATGCAAGGACGAACTATTTTAGTCAATGATGAAAAGGATTATGCGTTTCTGCTTGACGTTACAATATTTTGAATGAGCAAGGTTTTATTGTCATGCATGTGGCAATAAAAGTGTTATAATGTAAAAGGTTTAAATAATTTATTCTTCGGTTTTACCCGCATTCAGTTCTTCTATTACTGTTTCGCTCCCGTTTGTCATAGAGCGGTGCTAAATTGTCTTCTTTTTTTCTTCTTTAATTGTCCACGGTTCATTTCAAAAATGACTGGTTACTGAAATAGCGTCTTCAAACTAACTAACCTCTTCAGCTTTATATATAAGTCTATTTAGATACGTGAATATTGATTTCAAGATTAGATATATTATTTGCAAACTATATAGTGTCAACCCTATTCTGCTCTGGGAATACTCAAACTAAATATAATAAATAAAATTATATATTTATAACTAGTCTGATCCTATTCGTAACGGTTGGGCGCAAACTAAACATAAATTACGTACAAACTGTTGCGTATACATGCATTTCGAATAACTCGGATAGGGTGTCGCTACTGATTTCAAACAATCTTTATTATTCATCTCATTTACAGGAATTTTAACTTTATAATAAAAGAATAAGGGTGTTTTGAGGTGAAGGATATAATTGTTCAGTACGATAACAATATTGGGATGTAATATGTAAGATAATATACCGATTATACATATAAACTCAATACAATCAATTTTAAACGTTATTTATGATAAACGCTAGATTATTTCAATTTGAAAAATCGTTTGTGTAATCCTACCTTAGAAAGTGTGTGCGACATAAAATTACATATTAAATTAATATCATCCAGAGTACTCGAAGGGATTATGGTTACAGTTTCAAATTAGCGGGTTTCTATTGATCTGTAGGATAGTGGAGTTTCTCACGGTGTCTTATCGTGATTATGCAGAATGTTGGTGGCAGTTGTGTCGGATTTCGTCTTGGCGAGTACAAAAGTCTTTTATTTTAATTTTCGTCTGTGAAATGAAATCGTCTGTGCTTTTGGAAGTACCGACTGCCGAAATGAGGGTTATGTTTTTCGAGCGTATGTATTTATGTATGCCGCATTCTTTGGCACGCTCTCAACCGCTAAACTGATTGCGACATATCGACATAAAGCTTCATAAAGTTAAATAAGAGTTTTTTTTACTTTAATATCTAACAGTTCTGGATATAAAAGTGCAATAAAGTTCCATATTAATTAATAAAAACGCCATACAAAAATACAGCACAAATATTTTCTTAAAATAACATTATTAAAAGTTGTCTCTCCTACACTTACGAGGTTTTCACTCTAAGGCGACGATATGAGGTGTCATTGAATTCATCTCAGTTTTGGGAGTGAATAATTTAAAAAAGGGGGATATAAAATATAATAATTAATTAATAAAAAAACCCAACTGCAATTTCGGTAGAAACAAATGATGATAATGGACAAACTGAAACATGACCGCTGCTCCGCAGAGCAGTAAAAATCCTGCCCTTGAGTAAGATTGAAATGAGGTTTTTGAAGCTTTCAAATGTTATTCAGATGATTGCGAATAGTTAAATAGTCAACAATTAGGCTTTGACAATACACACTTTAAATACTGACTTATGTTACATAGATTACTAATTTTACGTTACGTTCACAATCTGTTTCAGCCTTGTTTAAAATATCTTCAAGGGAACATTGGCAATATAGTTTGAGGAGGAATATTGATATAAAATAGGATAGTTGAAACTTTCATAAATTGACAAGTTTTTAACATTAATTGCACTTTAAGTTGATATTCCTACATCATTTGTGTAATAGAATTGGTCTTTTGATAGATCTATAGATCGCGACCTATGCGCCTATATTGTCTGCGGGTTCTTTCGCATAGATGTCGGTTATAGGCGGATGCAGATATAATCTAAGTGTCATAAAAAGTAAAGTTCCTTGAAGTATAAGTTCTAGTGAGTATTCATTTTATTAGTAAGTACTAATTTTCATCTTTTATTTTACACCTTCCAAAAATTCAAAAGATAATTCACAATGACATACACTCCAAGTTTTATGTCTCGATTTGGGCTTCGGTTTGGGCTGTTGTGCGTATATATCAAACTCAAACTCAAAACTATTTTATTCAAATGAACCATTTACAGGTACTTTTGAATCGTCAAGGTGTCAGTCTGTCAGAAAAATGAAGCTAGTTGCTCGTTCCAAAAAGTAGGTCCCATGGAGAAGAGCGAGCAAGAAACTCCATGGACTCTCTTTTAAAATCAATAGATTACAAAGCAATAATATCACCCAGTCAATCAGTTAACCATTGTGTATGGATAACATTAGTAATGATTAGTATTTTCCAATTATCAGCACGCCTAAATATGTATCACCTATTACGCGTATAGATGAGTATACGCTGATTATTTAATAGGCTAACAACCTTAATGGCTTGTGTAACATCGCTGCGATAGTGATCTAGAGCACATTGAAAGTTAATGTGTTATGAGGGTGCATATCGTACCAATTACATGGCGCGCTGTTTGTAAGGGAGCGTGTCTACACGTACGGAGATACTATCTGTCAATGATATTTAGTTCAAGTGGAAATTGGTTGAGATCGATTATATTAAAATGGTTCGTCTTTTAAGGTGTCGTGATGGCCCAGTGGATATGGCGTCCGCCTCTCGTGTAAGAGGTTGTGGGTTCGAATCCGGGCAAGTACCAATGTGACTTTTTCAATTCATATGTACTTTCTAAAGTTTATCTTAGACACCACTGACATCCCGTGCCTCGGGAAGCACGTAAAGCCGTTGGTTCCGGTTGTCATTCGAAGAACTTTGACAGTCGTTACTGGTTAGCCTGAAACTCTGACCAGTCTAACCAAGAGGTATCGTGTCGCCCAGTTACTGGGTTGTGGAGGTCAGATAGGCAGTCGCTCCACGTAAAACACCGGTATCCAGCTGAATCCGGTTAGGCTAGCAGCCGACCCCAACACGGTTGGGAAAAGGCTAGGGAGATGATGATGATGATGGTTCGTCTTTTGAATATGTGTCGGAGGTATGTTCTCGCTTTTAATTTCAACTTTTAAATTATGTATATTCCAAAGTTCTAACAGAAAATAAAATATTCGCTAAATTCGTTTCTTAGTAGACAATAAAAAAATTGCGAGACTCAACAATAGTCCAGCTTTTACCAGCGTAGGATTTTTTGGAATCGTATCAATACATTTAGATATAATCTTGAATAAACAAACAAATATTTACCACTACAAACAAATAATTGTATTTTACCACTTTGTTGCAGTTCACATCACCTCGAGCGCGTTGATGTCTTTTCTACGCGCGTTCCTTTCAGTCCAGTACATACGTGATATTAGTCGTGTCAAGGCAACCCAATCATTATTACTACGTCTACAGATCACTTAGGACCACTCACACAAATCAGGGTTATCCTTTAGCTCTGAGCTAAGTGCTAACAAGAGCTTTAGTATGAAAATTTTGTAATTTAATTTTTTTTTGCTGGCCCATTGGATAAGGCGAGTTGTGGGTTCGAATTCAGACAAGCACTAATGAGACTTTATCAATTTATATGTCCTTTCTAACGTTTATCTTGGACATCAAAGCCGTTGGTCCTGTTTGTCATTCGTAGAACTTAGACAGTCGTTACGCGTAGTCAGATGCTAGAAAGACTGACCAGTCTAAGCAATGGGTGTCAACTTGCCCAGTAACTGAGTTGTGGAAGTCTGATAAGTAGTTGCTTCACGTAAAACACTGGTATTCAGTTGAATCTGGTTAGGCTGGGAGCCGACCCCAACATAGCTGGGAAACGGCTAGGGAGATGATGATAAACCTCATCTTAGAAAATCTAAGTCATATTTATGTTATGAGTTGACTTTATGGGTTGTCTATTGTTTGCCCGAAGATTATACGCCATAATCATCATTTTCCCGAATTTCATTTACCTGAATTTCATTTGCCCGAATGTTTAATTTGCCCTAAAAGACATATGACATACTTTTAATTGCCCGAATTTTAGATACCATAAGATACGAATGCCATCAGTATTGTTTGCCTTATTTTTATGTGCCATAATAATTATTAGACATAATATTTAAATGCCATAATATTATAATAAGAACAAACTTATTTATTCTGTGCATGGTTTTTTTTTCTGTGAATGGTTGTTGGTGGGCTAGGTCGACGGAGCCCCGCCTCGCGGGGCTCCTACTTCTGTGTGGTTTATAAAAAAATAACCACGAAGGGGATGGCCCTTCTAACCTAACCTCTCCGAGTCGGGGTGCCCTAAAGTCCCAATGGCATCCAATTTCTCTTAATATAAACAACCGTTACAGACCCGATGTCGATGGCAAATTATGTTCATAATTATGGCATGTGATAATTAGGGCTTACAATGATTATGACAAATGATGTTATGGTAAGTGACTATATGGGAAACAATGATTCTGGCACGTGACTTATATGGCAAATGAGAGTAGGGCAAATGAGTATTATGTCGTATGATATTATGGCTGTTGACTATTATGGCAAATGATATTAGGGCAAATAAAATTCGGGTAAACGGCGGTATATCGACTTTATGATGCAATTAATAGTAAATTTTATATACATAGTTTAGTCATTAAACTATGTTCCCATTTTTGTATATCGGAAATATAAATTGTTTGTTCTTACAATGTCTTGCGCATACAATTACTTCTAGAATTACTAATAAAATAAACTAATTAACACTAACGACCATAACGTAACGTTAACGTTTAACGTATTTGTTAATACTGATAAAATTTTATTATAATGATTTAACCTTTAGTTTTAGTGCAACAAATATACAATAAAGCTTTATTAACCCAATTCTATCATGAAATATATTTTGTGCAATATTAATATTTGATGATATATAATTATGCTTAATTTATTTACACGGGCAGTGAAACTCGCAAGCTCCATTGATCAGGCTCGATGGTCATTAAGACAATTTAAGTATTAATTTAAGTGCCAGAAAACCTTTCCGATTAACCAAGTTGTACAGCATTATAATTGTTTAGCTCAAAGATTATCAACCAAAAGCCTCATTTAAAGAAAGAAAGAAAGAATTTATTTGTCAGAATGTAGTTACAATAGTTGGTTTTATAAAGAGTAGTATGTTCTACCCAATCGGTGTACAAATATTATGCAAATCTAGGTACTTATAATTATGCGCTACACAAAAACAATGTCCTTGTCATCCAGGAATTCTTTGGTAGAGTAATAACATTTATTTGTAAGAAACTCAAATAATTTCCTTTTGAATGACACTATGTCTAAATTTTTCAGGTTGTTAGGAAGTTTATTATAAATTTTGATAGCCATGCAATATGAGTTTCCACTATAAAGTTTTGTACGTTGGCTTGGTACGAATAGCTTGTTAGGGAATCTACTACTTCTGTTAGTTACACTATTTTGCTTAATAAAGAGATCGGGGTTTCTGTAAACAAAGATGGAAATTTCGTATATGTAAAGGCAGGGCAATGGCAAGATACGATGCTTTTTAAATAAACGCAGTTATCTAAATAGTCCACACCACATATTGCACGAAGGCACTTTCTGTGCTCTGAATGTTCGGATTAAATCCACCGAGTACCCCCATATGATTCCGTAGCGTGCAACTGAGGAAACATAACCGTGGTACGCGCATAGTGTAGCATTTGGAGTAGCTACTTGTCTAAGCCTGATTACAGCATAAACATAACTATCAAGCTTAGAACAAATCTTATCTATATTCAGTTTCCAACTGCAATGTTTATCAATATTTGGTCCGAGGAATTTAGTTGTTTTTGCCTTTTTGTTTTATTTACACGTTATCTTAGTAGTTATTTTATTTAGGATTTCAGCCTTAGGCACATAAAGATTTAAAGTCCATTCAAACACTTCTATAACAAAATCATCGCATTACATAACGCTATATTTTAAACCAAAACACAAAAATTCTCCGCGGCAACACTCTAGCATAACTCACTCAATATTCACCATTAAAACTAAAAATCTCATAACGATATATCATTTAATATGTAATACACAATCAGTATACCGCATCATTTAATATATAATCAGCTATATCATTAAGACAACGGCGTCAGACACGCGACTAAATCGTCCATATACATACGAATTACCGTAAAGCCGTACATTTGAACCGTAAACCGATGGGAGGTCCCCTAATTGTTGATCATATGCAAATATGACTATTAACACAACTATATATCAGATATTAATGTGACCTGGTTCTTTTTTCTTTCTTTTTTATAGATGTTGATTAAGAAGCTGTATAATCTATTGTTTATATTTCACGGGCTATAAGATGACGTGTGGTTTATATTAATATGTTGTGTATGAGACTTGTTAAGGTTTCGACATGTGAATTATTGGCCTGCGCCGCGGGAGGCCTCTTGGTTTTATTATACAGAGTTTTGTTGAAAACTGAACATCTGTGGGACTGGATTTCTGACTTGATTTTTGAAACAATAGTAGTAATAAGTAAGTTATGAAACTGAAAGAACGTATTTATCTTACCTTCGACAGTAAGTGAATTAAATAATTTGTGATTTTAAATTCACCGGATTGGAACGCCATTGTCGTCATTCCGGAATTTCAGTCGAGGTATTTTCACTCTATTCTATTTACTTTTAGTAACAAATATACTTTACATATTTCCTTGCTTATCTATCCATACTAATATTATAAATGGGGAAGTGTGTATGTGTCTGTCTGTTTGTCTGACTTACGTCAAAACGGAGCGACGAATTGACGTGACGTGATATATAGACTTTTATAAGTGGAGATAGTTGAAGGGATAGAGATTGACAGGCAACTTTTAGTCTCTTTATAACGCGAGCGAAGCCGCGGCAAAAGCTAGTAATAGTATGAATGAAGCTTAAAAGCTTGTTGGGTTGGTTGAACGCGCTAATTATAGGAACTGCTGGTCCGAATTTAAAAAAATATTTTTTTGGTGCATAGCCCATTTATCGAGGAAGGTTCGGCTACTATCACATTACGACCTAAGGGAGCGGTAAGGAAAAACTCAGGTGAAACCACGGGGACAGCTAGTAACTTATAAAAGACATCGAATTATATGCCTGAAAATATATTTTAGTACTTTTTAATTATAGTGTTTATCCAAACTTTCCAAACTTATAATATTATAAATGCGAAAGTAACTCTGTCTGTCTGTGTCTGTCTTTCTATCTGTCTGTCTGTCTTTGCTTCACGCCTAAACTACTGAACCGATATGTGTGAAATTTGGTACAGACATAGTTTGGAACTTGAGAAAGGACATAGGATAGTTTTTATTACAAAAAATAAAATAAAAAATTAAATTTATTCCAGACATACAGCGCCATCTATTGGTCAAGAGTCGGCATCAATTCAGTACTGAAAATTCATCGGAAAAATGTAAATAAATAGTAAAAATCTGCCGGAAGTCACTATTCCACGCGAATGAAGTCGCGGGCAAAAGCTAGTTTAATTATAAGATGGGCGTGTTAAATGGCATTAGAGGATCCTTCAAGCAAATACTTTTATTACATGTAACATATTTTAATTCTGTTTGCATTTTCATGCATATTTTGGCATTTTGATGTGTTACGTGGTGAAAATACTTAATAACTTATGTATCATAATAATAGACTATGTCTTTTAAGCTTCGCTAAATTTTTGCTGTTGCTGTGCTTGTTATCGTAATAAATTATTTCCGTCTTTGAAGCTGTATGAAACTGATGCAGGTTTCAGTGCTTTATTGCTGAAAATCGTAGGTTAGTTTGAAGTATAAACAGTTCTATAGCATAAAACCAAAAAAAAAATATTCTTGTTTTTTACAACAGTGTCAATTGTATAGCCTTTATTTTAAAAACATTATTACCTTTTATAATGTTAATAGTTTCTTTTATAATGCATATCACAGTTTCCAACTGTAAAAAAGATCGCATAATGATTATGTTATCACATGTGTTCAACACTTTAGAACATGTTTTACCCCTACGCAAATTGACAACTTGCTATTTGTATTGTTCACATTAGCTTTTGGTCGTCATATCTCTTGATCATAAAATACTCCGGGCTGAGCTACAACTATGTACAATTTTGGAGACATATGTATGCAATAGTCTTAATCTTCTTCCTACCCTTATCCCACTTTACTTGGGGCTGGCACAAAATGTTTTTTCTTACTCCTTTCTCCTTCATATCAATTTTCACAATTCATCTATTTTTTCTTTCGTCTTTCTCTCCTCTTCGAACCCTCTACATTCACACTCATACCGAGACAATTGATTTCCTTTCAACTTATGTGTGACTTGTGCTACTTTCAAGCTTCATCTAAAATACTAACTTTTCACTTTATCCATTCTGGTCACTCCACACATCCATCCAGCAATAATGTAGACATAGTACTCTCTTTAACCTCTATCTGACGTTAGGACAACAGAGGGCCTTAGACAAGTGGCATTGTAGAATAGATAGCGAAAACAAATAGATTGTCAAATGTATGGAAGTGACATAAGCTTTCGTTAAGCAATTTGACATCTCCAGACATTTGACAATCTATTCGTTTTCGCTATCTATTCTACAATGCCACTTGTCTAGGGGGGCTGGACGGGACGTCAATACGACATGTCAGGGTGAGATGAGGCGTAGGATCAACAGCTCTTCATGCTTTCTGAGGTACAGGAGTGTCACAC